>VDFB02056351.1:29785647-30044597 GCA_007258455.2 Sequoia sempervirens
TATTTCTTCCAACTCCATTATATGTGCAAGCCTAATTTCCATAGGTTCTTCATTAAGTAAGTCTAATTTTTTGATGATGTTTAAGGTAGGTAGCTCAACTAAGATAGGAATTTTAGCCTCTTTACCATATGTTAGAACATAGGGTGAATTACCTGTTGCTCTCTTAGGTGTAATCCTATCAGTCCAAAGGGCTACCTTAATTTTATCATGCCAGGTCCTTTGATTTTCTTAGATTATCTTCTTGATGATTTTGATCAAGTTCTTGTTAGTGGACTCTATCTATTCATTACCTTGAGGGTAATAGTTTGAAGAAGTATTCAGATAAATTTTGTTCTTAACTAACCAATCTAAAAATTTTAAACCTATGAATGCTAATACAATATAAAAAATAATAGAATCTAGGGTACCAAAGCTGGTGTATACACCTAAAAATGGTCTAGATAATCAAATTAATTAAATACGCTTTATTTGATCAATTATCTTAATTTCTTCTATTAAATAAACAAAAATATTTATTTATAATTCACATTCTAATTCTCTTGTTCTTCAATTTTGATATTTGTGGGCAAAAGCTTCGTCCCACTTGGATTCAATGCCAGGGAAAGATTTGTGAGATAGAAGCGAACCTTCCCTACCGAAACCCTAGGTAGCATTTTTCCTACGGTTTTAGTTGCTCCTACATTAATGGAAGCTTCGTAGCGAGAGCGACCCTTCTAACATGAATAAAAATCATAAGGTATAAAATTTGGAATCGTTGGAAAATGGCCACAATGAAGTTGTGAATTCGGAGACGATTTTGGAGAAAAGCCCAGACATCTCCAATAAAGACCCAGACGAGTCTATGCCAGACGAAAACTCGGGTAAAACCTTGGAAATACAACTCCCTGATGACGTTATTGATGTAATTACAGAGTGCCAAAATAGAACTATGATTTTGTTTTTTTTAAGAGGTGTGCCTTCTGAAACTGAGTTTTTTAGATGGGAAAAATTAAACTGGGAGAACCGAGGATGGGAAATAGAGGCTATGTGGGGTCTTGGAAAAGGGTATGTGTCCTGTATGTTCAAATCTGGTGACCATGCCCAGGCTTTTTTGTAATATGGGACATGGGTAATCTGTGGTCAAATTTGTTATCTGCAAGCTTGGAATTTTAATTTTCACCCTGAAGGCCCTTCCCGTTCCCGTTACCCTATGTGGGTTGAGTTTCCCTTTCTCAATTTTTCTTTTAGACCTTTTTTAAAGGACATTGTTGCTCACCTAGGCAGAGTAATTTGGTGTAAGCAAAGTTCTGATAAATTTTCAAGCCTTAGGGTTCATCCTAGGGCTTGTGTGGAAGTTGATTTAAACAAGCCCCTACTAGAGATCCTAAATTTGGTTGGACCTGGTTTTGAGTTGCATCAACCAGTTGTTTATCTAAATAAGCCAAATGCATGCTTCTACTGCCGAAAAGAAGGCCATCTGATTCGCGAGTGCCCCATTAGAAAATGAAAAATGGTCCAATTGCCAACAGTCTCCTCTCCTGCTAGTGACCATGTCTCCTCCCCCAATCATTCACCTCATACCACTCAACCTTCTCGTCCCTCGTCACCTGCCTTAGAAAGTGCTCTTGCTCCTCATTCTAGCCCTGGTAGTACTCCTGGTGTTCTTGGTGAGGTAGGCCCATCTTTCAAAGATGTCGTTATGTCTTATGGCTGGAGAGAGGTTAGAAAGAGGAAAGAACCATCCCCTCTGTGCCAAGTTCTTTCTCGTTCTTCCCCCCATTCTACTTCTTTAGCCCTTATTCATGATCCCTCTTCCCCCCCCGCCCCTCTTCTCCTCACCATTACAGTCTTGCCCCCCTTGCTGCTTCTAAATCCCTTACTCGTGCTTCCTTTTCCCCCCCTTGCCCCTCTTCTCCTCACCATTACTCTCCTGATTCAACCCTTTCTCCTTCCCGAACTCGTCATCGTTCTAGATCTCCTTCTTCCACCTCTCATGATCGTGAAGTTAAGAATTCAGATTTGCTTATTGAAAATCGGTTCAGTGTGCTGACTCAGGATGAAGAATCTTCCCCCCATCATGAATTATAAGATATTCTCTTGGAACGTGCGGGGGATTTCTCTTCCCACTCACAAATATAAAGTCAAAGAAGTTGTTCTGAAATGGAAACCTGATGTGCTCTTCCTTCAAGAAGTCAAAATTGGGGGAATTAAGCTTGAAATGTCGTTATGTAAGGTTTGGGGTGATGCCATGTTCTTGTTTACTTCTCATGTTGAGGGCAAAGGCGGAGCTGTTATTGGGCTTGCACCTTGGATTGCTAAGCATGTTATTGATAAAGGGGAGGACCCCTCACATAGCTGTGTTTGGGCCCTTACTTTTATCAATGGACAACTCCTTGGTTTTTGTTCTATTTATGCCCCACACTCAATTAAAGAATGTGTGGAGTTATGGAACTGGTTGGCTAATAACTTACCCAATGCTGAGTGGTTAATTGGGGGTGACTTTAACATGGTTGAGCATGCTCATGATCACAGCTGGTCTAGAGATTTTACTCTCAGCAGAGTTGAATTTGATAGTTGGATTTTTTGTCGAAACTCCTTGGGAGTGGTTGATCCTATTCATGATAAGATTGCCAGCCATTTGAACAATTGGTACACTTGGTCCAACTGCAGATTGGGGTGTGATCGGAAACTTAGTAGGTTGGATAGATTTTATATATCTCCTACTTTGCCCCTCATTCAAGACTCTTTGGGTTTGTTTGTCCAAGTGGACCTTTCCACCACTCTCTTTGACCATTACCCCATCATTTGCAATATAGGTTTGTCCTCAAACTCAAACTCAGATAATTTGCTGCCATTTAAACTTAATGTTTCCCACTTAAAGAATCCTTCTTGTCTTGCTGCTCTTGAAGGCCTTTGGAATTCCATTCCCAAACCTGATGAGGGGGGGTCTTGGATAGATTGGTGGTGTGCTGCTATAAATAAATGCACTAGCTTTTTGCGTTCTTTTGGCAAACAAATGGCTAGGCAATGTAAACGGAAAGAAACATCCCTCCAAGGAAAGCTTGTGCATGACAGAAAATTGCTTAATGCTGATCCTAATAATATTAGAATTCAAACTTCCATTGCTGCTACTAAGGCTCAACTACGTAAAATTGACAATTATAAAGGGCATGGAGCTAAAATCAGATCTAGATTACATTAGATAAAGGAAGGAAACAAGGGTACAAAGTATTTTTTTAATTTTCTCAATTATAAACATAAAAAAGAAAGAATTGGTGCTATAAAGGATGAATTCAATGTCTTACAAAGCAACCCCATTGATATATGTAATGTTTTCAAACATTTTTATGAGAACCTCTTCAAAGATGAACAATGGGAGGATATGCAACAAATTCTTGAGGATGTTGTCAAAGATCATATTCCTAACAAAATTGATCCAAGATACAACCAGTATCTTGATAGATCATTATCATTGGATGAATTAGAGCATGCTCTTTTCTCTATGGCTCCTTATAAAAGTCCAGGTACAGCGATGGGCTTCCTATGGAATTCTACAAGGTTATGTGGCCTCATATCAAGGAAGACTTTTATTGTTTATATTTGGAGGCCCTTAACAAAGGTTCCCTAGGTCCGAACATTAATGGTGGTATAATTAAGCTCCTTCCTAAAGGAAAGATGGAAGACTCTATTTCTGGTTGGCGCCCCATCACCTTATTAAACAATTCATACAAAATAATTGCCAAAGCTCTAGCTATTCGAATTAAACCTATGGTGAAACAGATTGTTAGAACAGAGCAAACCGGCTTTATTGCTGGCAGATATATTCTTGATAACCTTATGCTAGCTTGGGAAACCTGTGAATGGGCTCAACAAACATGCCAGAATACTATTTTAATTAAACTGGACTTTGATAAGGCTTATGATAGAATTCGTTGGAGCTTTATTGTTAAAATGCTACAATGGTTGGGTTTCGGGCCTAAAATCCGATCTCACATTCAAATGCTTTTCCAAGATGCTAATGCTCGCATTATCATCAATAACATGATGACTGATCCTTTTTTATTACAGCGGTCTATTCGCCAAGGATGCCCTCTAGCACCTTACCTTTATGCTCTTATAGTTGATGCTTTGGGTTATCTTCTTGAGAGTGCTAGTAAGCAGCAACTCATAGCTGGAGTTTCCATCCCTCACAATATTGTTGTTATTAACTCTCATTATGCTTATGACAACTTACTTTTTTTACAAAATTCTGAAAAGGATATCTCCAATCTGATGGAAATTTTGGAGCTTTATTGTGAAATTTCAGGTTCTAAACTTGCTCATAACAAGACAAAATTCTTAATGATCCAAGCTGGTGATGCTCCTCAGTGGATTCCCAAAGATTGGAAACATATAAAACATGGAGAAATTATGAGGTATCTTGGTATCCCCTTCGGTATTGGGGTTTCTCTTGGTGATATGTGGAATTGGTTCCTTGATAGACTTAAGCAAAAAATCTTTAACTGGGGGTATAAATTTCTTTCCATGGCTGGGAAAATTCAGGTTGTTAACAAGATTTTCCTTGCTTCACATGTCTATTATTCTTCATGTTGGATGCCTTCTAAGAAAGGGTATGAAGATCTTGTCAAAATTATATGCAGATTTCTATGGGAAAAGTGGGATGGTCACCCAGGATTTATATCCACTTCATGGTCTTATTGTACTCAGCCAAAACATAAAGGAGGATTAGGCCTCATAGACCCAAGAACTCAGGGGATTTGTTTGGCTGCTAAATGGATTATTAGAGTAGTTAAAGGGGATGAACCATGGAAGATCCTCATTCGATATCGGATCAATCAAGCTTCAGTTAAAGGCAAATGGCAGCAAGTGGGCTGGTTAGACAAAATTATTTATGCTTCATCTTTCTCTCTAAAGGCTTCTCTTCCCTTGCAGTCTATTTGGAAGGCTTGGAAAAATGTTTGTCACTTCTTAAATTGGAGAGGAGCAAATTCCCTGCAGCTTGGTTTCAGTTTTTCCACTTCTTCTATTTGGTGGAACAAGCTTATCCTCTATCATGGACAACCCCTTGCTTTAAGTTTTCCAAAACATGCTTATTCTTTGTTCAAAAAAGGGGTCTGTAATGTTGGCAATTTGTGGGACTTCAATTCAATGGGTTGGTCATCATGGAATGAGGTTAAAAATCAGTTTTCCATTAGCAACAAACATAAAGCTTTTTTGATCTTTGTGCAATCCTTGGTGCCAGCAGAGTTGTCTATGAAACTTTGTACTCCACTGCAATGCAATTTTTTTAAGGACTGGTCATGGTTACCTTCATAGTCCTTCTTATTCTTCCCTCTTAAAAAGATATATTTGCAGTTGCTTCCTAAACTATCCTTGAAGTCACGGTTGAATGTTAAATGGAAATGCAGGTTCAGCGAGCAGTTTTGGTTAAAGTTATCTGCTCAAATTTGGAAATCTAAAGTCAATGCGGATGCTCAGTTAATTGCCTGGAAGATACTACACTTTAAACTGCCCGTTGGGGATAGGCTAAAATGTATTATGATCCAGCCAACTAACTGTCCATTTTGTCACAGGCATGAAGATATGATGCATATTTTTTGGACTTGCCAGCTGGCTAAAAAGCTATGGATTTCTGTGTTCGTTGATTTTTCTACTGTTTTCACTCATAAGTTATGCTGGAAAGAAGCTCTTCTGGGGGTTGGCCTTTATAATAATCCAATTGTTGATGGTGTGAGACATGTTATACTGTTACATATATGGAGAAATAGATGCAAAGTTGTTTTACTATCAATGATGTTCATCAGGAAGCTATATTTTTAAGGCTTTACTCTAATATATTTTTTTGTCTTGCTGCCTTGTTTCCTTTGTTTCAGAATGACGCCTTGAAGAGCTATCAGATTGGTCAAATCAAGCTGCAAGTTGGACAGTTGATGAGTAAAAAGGGAGTTTGTTTTGGCCAGAATCTTGGTTCTCTCTTTCAAGATGTTTAATGCTCATGTTCTTTGTCATTGTTGTTATTTTCCAGCTTAGTGGAACAGTTTTAGTTGCTGCTGTGCATATTTGTTTAGTCTGTTTGAACTGTGGTAGTGTGTACAGCTCTCTGATGTAATGGTTCTTTTCTGTGTACAGTCTCTTCTTGCAGTTTTTTAACTACTCTTCATTCTTTGTATTGCTTTCCTCAATATAAAAAAAAATTCTCTTGTTCTTCAATTTTAATTAAATATATAACTTCTATAGTTGGTGTTATTTAATTATTACATCATTTCAATCTTAATTAAATAAACAAAGTTTTATACTTTATTGTTTAATTATCATATTCCTTCTATTTAATTTAATAAACAACTTCTATAGTTTGTTTTATTAAATTATTTATTCCCCTTTTTGCTAATTTAAATAAATCAAAATATTTAAATAAAGGCATAAAGAAAATTCCTCTATTCACTCACCTACCAAATTTGATATTCCAAAATCCAATTTATTTCAACTGACATTCACGGGAAGCTGTGGAGACAAATTGGAGACAAATTTGAATCAATCTCTCAAATCTTCTTCCTCTGATCTTTCCTATCATCTTGCCTGATGTTTTCATGGGGATAAACCATTCCCTTCATCAGCTCCATATTCTTCATCTCTCACCCTTCAAATCTCAAGATTGAATCCAGGCCTCTATTGTGCTACCCCATCACAAAACTGTTGTCGTAAATCTATAAATACAACTTCTTTTCACAAGAAATGGACCTTGAATCTTTGTGCAAACTTACTCTGCAACATTCATAGCAATCAAGCAATCATATCAATAGCAATAGCAATAGTATCTTAACATCATAGCAATCATAAGCATCAGTAGAATTCACATCATGACAACATCATAGTTTTACTATAGATTTCATTTATCAGGTTTCATGTCAGATAGATTATAGTAGTATCATAGCTTTTTAGTTTCATTATCAATCATCACATCATTCATTTAGCATCAATTCCATTCTCTAGATAGGCATTTTAACAGTTACGGTGCTTACAAATCTGAGAACCCTCTGTGACTTGATAAATCTTTGGAGATAGGAGACAATGAGACGCTTTCTAGTTTTATGTGCTTTAAATTAGTTTAATTCATGTTAAATATTGATATAATGTTTCATTAAGAAGTGTTATTATTTGTTTTACTTATTTACTTATTTCACACTTACACCTAGAAACCAAGTCTTGATAGAAATTCAAAACAAAATTTTCGTTTGCATCCTTTAGTGCAACTACTTTAGTCCACTTTTTAAAGTAATCTATAGCTATACTTGTATCCATTTATTCCCAACACTCAAAGGTGGGTTAATGGGACCAATGAAATCAAGACCCCACTTACCAAAAGGCTGCTCCACTTGAATTGGATGTAGATGTAGAGCTGCAAGCTTCTACTTTCCTACAAATACTAAACATTTAATGTACTTTTTGACCCAAGCATGGACATCTTTAAATAAATCAGGCCAATAATACCCAACTCTCATTATCTTCAAAGTTGTGGTTCTTGGTGTAAAATGGCCTCCAAAAGGCCCATCTTGAAACTCTTTTAGAACTTTCTCAATCTATTATGGTTCAACACATCTAAGTAAAACATCATGAAAGTCCCTTTTGTACAAAATTCCATCAATTACAACATAAGGGATGGCTTGAATCCTATAATACCTTCATTTTGACTTGTCCAAACCTTCAAGACAGTCACCAATATGTAAGTAATTGATCATTTGCTAAATCCAATTTGTTGTTGAAGCTGGAACAACAACTTGTTCCTCATTATTGATCACTATTACAACTTGCTCATCAGTTGTTTTGTTTTCCTCATTTCCAACAAGTTGTTCACATAGGCCTTTTCCTCTAACAAGCTTGGTGACTTTAATATCAATGTCATACTCCATCACTTTTGTAGTCCATCATGATCTCTTATCATTGATGTCCTTACTGAGTAGGAAATATTCAACTATTGGATCATGGGAAACTAGTAGCTATATTTTGTTATTTGAAAGAATATGCCTAAATTTCTTAAGGCTTCTTACTATAGCTAGTACATGATTTTCTAAAAATGAGTATTTGACTTCATAATCATGGAGAACTTGACTAAAGAAATCCACAAGCTGCTCTAATCCTTCTTCATTTTGCTAACAACGCATGGTTGAAATTGTGTCAACACTCCCAAATACATATAATATGAAGTCTTTATCAAAATTTGGGTTAATAAGTGTTGGGGTTGATGCAAGGGCCTCTTTGATTTCTTCAAAATTGTTCTTACCTTCCTTAGTCCAACTAAATGGAATGTTCTTTTTCAACATTGTTGTGAGAGGCTGCAATAATGTTCTAATGTTAGGAATGAGCCTCCTTACGAAATTAATCCTACCTAGAAAGCTTTGTAAGCCTTTCTTATGTGCAGGTAGTGGTAGAGCTAGAATATTTGTGATTCTTTTTGGGTCAATTGTGATACCATGCTTTGAAACAATATGTCCAAGAAGCTTCCCCTCATGGACTGAAAAAATGCTCTTCTTTGGGTTAAGTGAAACCTCATACTCTCTACGTCTTTAAAATATTTTCCTTAGATGATCAAAATGTTTGTTAGCTTTCTTCGAAAATATAGCAATATCATCTAAATACACAAGTACAAACTTATTAATAAGGCCCTAGAAATCCATGTCCATTGCTCTCTAAAAGGTTGCCCCTGCATTGGACAAACCAAAGGGCATCTTTTTGTAAGCCATGGTACCCCACTTGGTAGTAAATGTTATCTTGAACTAGTCTTCCTCTTTTACCAAAATCTGGTTATACCCTGAATAACCATCCAGCAATGAGAACCTTTCTGAACCTGAAACAACTTGTAAAATCTACTGCATTGATGGTAGTGGATAATGATATTTGAGAGAGGATTTGTTTAGATCATGAAAATCAACACACAACCTTATCTCACCATTCTTTTTCCGTACAGGTACCAAGTTAGAAACCCAAGATGTATGCTTTATCAGAAAGATAATGCTACCTTCAATTATTTTATTCAATTTTTTTTCATGAGATGCTCCAGCTTGGGATTTAGAGGCCTATGCTTTTTCCACACTAGTTTTGCATTGGGCTCCAACTCAATGGTGTGTTGAGATAATTTAGGGTTAAAACCCTTTAAATCTCCATACTCCCAAGAAAATATATCACTGATTTCTTGAAAAATCAAGATAAAAGCTTGTTGTTCCTCTCTGGTACAAACCTTGCCAAGCTTGAGAAGCTTGTCTAGAGCTAAATATTTCAATTGGTTCATAGTGCTCCAGTTTCACTGTTATGCTGGATTTATCCTTTCTAACCTAATCATCAGTGTTAAAAATTGACTCTAAGGTTACCAAACCTTTAGGAAACTTATTGGACTTTAATTGAAAAATTTGATTGTCATATTGTTGTTCAAACTTTTGTTGGTTTCTAGTAGAAAACTCTACTTCTTCCATCAGAAAATTAATAATCTGCTCATCGTTGTCAAAAACCTACCAACTAACATTGGTATCTAGTACAAATAGTCTCACAACCACTTTTACATGCTAATGTACCTCAACATTATGAATGTCAATTGGAATATCAAATTGTGATCCTATGGCAACAAGTTTATCTGCTTCATTATTCGAACTTCTAGGAATAAACAACAGATTGAAAGCATCAAATTCTTCAATTAAATCCCAAGTTCTATGCTTATACAGTTTAAGCAAATCATTTTTTGTTACATTTAGATTTCTTACCTAATTTGGTATCAACCTAGAATCACCAAATGCTTGTAGACACTTAATACCTTTCTTTTTGGACCACTTTAGGCCATGAATGAGTGTCTCGTATTCAACAGTATTGTTTGAACAATTGAAGGCAAAGAAAAGTGTTGAACAGTACCTTTCTCCATCAAGTGAAATCAACATGGGTCATGATTCTCAGCTGCCCATTCATTTAAATTTATATTAGGTATTCCCTCAATAGGTACACTAGGGTCTAGGATCATGGATTGATCCACCTACTCATGGATAGCTAGGTTTGCATTTATAGGATTAGCAACATAAGGCTCAATATGATCTTTAGCCTATGGCTCTAATTTTACAAGAACACTTTAGTGCCATATCTAGTTTTGAAAAACATACATGTGACCCATTTGATGATAAATACCCACCCAGCTTTGTTGTAAAAGCTCTAGAAAGGAAAATGGCAAAGAAAGGTGGAAAATAAATGACATAAATATCCTATGGGATTGAGAAGTTTGGAAAAGCATGTAAGGTAAGGGGAAAAATTTTAATCACTTCAAGAAATTTAATGGTTGTACCATCTAATTGAACTACCCCCTTTGACAATGAATCATAAATCAGTCCTAACTTATCCACCAACTATTTAGGCATAACAAAGTTGCTTTCTTCTAAGTCAATCATGCAGTTATGCACTATATTATCACTGATAATCAGACTCACATAAAATGGAGGTGGCTTTACCTCTTGGGCTGGTTGCTCACTCTTGCTTTTAGAACTGTTTGCAAGAACCCTAGGCTATTCTTTAGTAGACTCATCAGAAATTGAAATCCTAGCTAAAGCCTCATACAGTAAATTGTTTTGCCCAGGAATGTGCAATGCATCCAACATGGACAAGCTAATTGTGGCTTTTCTCATATGATTAACAATATTAAATGATGGAAAACTAGCCTTTGTTATACCTTGGAAACAATAGCTTCAATTTGTAATTGTAAAGGATGAAATTGAGTTTTCGGCTGTTCCTTAGCAACTTGAGATTGTCCTCTTGGTAAAATATGAATATTTTGAGCTATAGAAGGCTGACCCTACCCCTGTTGGGCTGTGAAAATCTATTTTTTATCTTGACCAACTTGTTGTTGGGATTTATCTATTTTTTGCTCCTTAGAAACAACTTGTTGTCTTAGGTCATTGACCTTATATTGGCGACAATGGATGTAGATGTTTGGTTCTATCCTTGAACATGATTCACTCCACAAAATTCATTACCTTGCCAGTTCATCATAGCAACATCAATATCATTATGTTATGTTTGAGGCTCTTACTGATCATTATTTTCTTTTGTTGCATTTTCAAAAGAAGCATAGTTGTTATATACCATAAGAGCTTGATTTACCACTCCACTCATGCACGCAACCTAGTTATGAGGTTGATTACATGGATAGCGCCACACATAATCTTGTGAAAAATTGTTTTGCATACCTGTACAAGCTCTTTTGAAGAGTTAGCAACATTTTGATTATATGGTTGATTAGGCCTAGCATTGAAATTTCTTCTTTGTCCTTGATAATCAACCTAATAAGGTGGTCTATTTGCCTAAAATAGTGCTTGGTAAGGTTTGAAATTATGACCTTGTTGATTCTTGAGGCTTACTAAGTCATTGATAATAGTTTGTAGCAATTTTTCCATTTGTTGTTGGGTACCTCTAAGCTCTTGCAAGTATAAATGTGCTGGAGAAAAATTATTTTGAGTAGTTGCTTGATAGCCTAAGGCTGGAACAATAGGTAATGGGGAAATAAGAGGTATTTGGATAGGAATTAAAGGATGAATATGAGGGAAAATAGGCATAAGAGGTGTTGGTGCAATTTTACCAGCCTAAATAAGATTGTTCTTAGCTCTAATAGCTATATCAAATGTTGCAGGTAATGTAACTCCACCCATAGATTAGATCATTACAACAATATCACTATTTAATGCTCTAAGATAATACAAGAATGCATGATCAAGTGAAGGTCTTACCGTTGTTGGAATTTTGTTCTAGGTTCTTTGAAACCAGAAGTTGAAATCATTCATTTGCTCCTATGGAGCTCTTTTAATTGTTGTCATCTGCTCAACAAGAGAAAGATGATCTGACTTGTCTAAGAACTATTTATTCAGTTTATCTCCCAAATCATCCCATGTTGCAATAGAGTTCATAGGTAAGCCTCTGAACCACTGGAGTCCTTTTCCTTTGAATGATGCTGCTAAAAGTCTCAATGCCACATTCTCTTGTGTAATGTGATGAACTCTGGAAAGTGAATCTACATCCCTTATATGCTCTATTGGTGTAGTATGATCTTCACTAGAGCAAAAATAGGCAGACTTTTGAGTACACCCAATGGTATGTCATTGTGTTGCAAAAAATTAAAATGGGATGCCCCCATTGAATGGTACAAATGCATGTGTTATGGCCATCAGAGCTACTTGAACTCTTGGATTTGGTACCTGAAGTATCAGTACAAGGCGTGCTGGAATTACTAGTAATAAACTTGCAAATCTAAAACTAGGAGGTGTAGAATGAGATCTTAATGTTGAATGTGATCTAGATCTCCTTAATCTCCTCCTTGTTGTTCTACCTTTTCTCTTGGGTGATCAAAGTTGTAGGTATTCAAAGGGAACATCACTTCCTCTTGTTTGAATTCTTCTCATGTGCTACCAAATCTGCATTTCAAAACTAGAAAAATAGTCACCAAATAAAGATTTAAACCTTTGATAGGTAAAACACTACTGTATATGCTAGAATAGTAGCTTGGAAACTTTGAATTCTTTCTCTAAAGTAAGCTTTAGAGTCCCATCGGGCGTGCCAAAAACTGTTGTCACGAAGATTGCACCCATATGCTAAGTTTAAGTGCTCAACAATCTCATGAAACATGGAAACATCTTTGAGCCTATGGGTATGCTCATATCGCAGATGAATCTTTAGATTATGGGATAGTTCCCTTATGGTTTTCTAATGAATAACTGGTTTTTAAAAGGAAAAGGGATAGAAGGAAATGAAATGAATTGATAAAATTGAATTTGGAAATACGGTGATGCACCTAAAATGGAAAAGATGAGTAGCTTGATTCACAACTATCTCTCATAGAAATCTACTTTCACAACTCAAACTAAACAGTTTAAACACAAAAATGTTTCACAAAAAGGTCTGATAATCTATCCTTTACGAAGGAAAAATAATTCTTTCACAACCTAGATGGAAAGATAAATCTATAGAACAATCTATGCCATGTGGTTAAACCTGCATTTGTGTACATGCATCCATTAATGAGACATAAATTTAAAGGTTCTGAGATTTAAAACTCATTAAATTTTCATCCAAATCATTAACAAAGGAAAAAAACCTAAATATGAGAAGGTAAACACTTAATTGCAATAAGAAAATTGAAGGAAAATTTGCAAGTAACAACATGGAAAATAACCTGTAAAATTTGTTGTGTATATATTAATAACTGTAAAAGTGAGTTACAAGCTAATTTCTCTTTGCAAAATGCAAAGGAAAATATCAATAACTGAGAAAAAAGACTAAGTATTTTTCAATATATACAATAGATGGCTTCAAAGTGCATGAAAACACTAAAGTGTAACTGAAGTTGAAAATATCTCCACCACCAAAATGATTCATGAGCAAAGAAGAAAAGCCTCAAAAAGAGGGGTCAAAACTGAAGTAATTTGAGAAAAAACAAGCTCAAACTCCCTCTCACAACTAGTTTGACCAAAAGAGACCTCAAAACTGCATGAGATAATTGAAAATTAGGATAAAACTCCTCAGTCAACTCCAAATGCATGAAAAATATTCAGTTCCACCTTCAAAATGAACTTGCATGACTAGTTCACTCCATCAAGACTCAAACATTAATCCCCTTCAAAAAATTTGCATGATTTGAAGTGAAGGTAATTAATTTAAATAAATATTAAAGTAATCAATTAAGAATTACTTTAATATGTGTTATGGATTTTCCTCCATTTATGCACTTTCATGAAAATTATTAAAGCAATTTATAATTGATTGCCTTAATAATCTTTACATTATTATCTCAAATTCAAAACCATGCAAAACTATGCAGAAAATAAGGGGACAATATTGAGTTTGAAATCAAATGCAAGATATTACAAAGGTAATTTAAGGAGTTCACTTGAAATTTGGCTTTCAATTTACAAGTTTTGTATGAATATGTAAAGGTATAAGGAATACCTAATACATAACATTTGAATTATGCAAAAGTTCATAAAAACTAAGGAAAAAATTGATCTAAGTGAAAAGTTGGTCATTAAGGGTAAATGAAACCCTAGAAACAAAAGACCCACGGGAATATTGTATTCTCTTCATTTTGTTAACTTATGATTTACTATTGTTGGGCATTGACACGGAGAGGTAGGGTTTGAACTATTGCTTTTGAAGCTTCAGCTATGAGATCTGGAGTCTTTGACTATGATAAAGTGCTCAAACTGTGAGGTACATTGATCTGCACAAGAAATTATACTCAAAATTGTTTCTTATCTACAAATATGGCCACAAATTCTTCTCAGTTAAAAACACCTATGCATGTATTTTCCTTTGTAGTTGGCCTTTGCAAATTTATGTGTTGTGGATTCCATTCATTGTACTTGCAAGCTGTGGCTTTGTATTCGTGTGTTGTTGAGAGTTTGAATCCTTCACTTGCACAGGCTGCAGGCTTGTAAACTTGTATTTCATGAATTTCTTTTGTTCTTTGCAAAAAGATGAAGGCTCTATTTCTTTTGCAATACTCAAGGGTTTCAATCCCTTCACTCCATACTGCGAGTTTCTTAAAATACAATAGGTCATGGCTTCCACTTCTTGTATCGAGGGTTTGATCTTCTATGTAGGTCATGACTAGAATGTTCACATTGGTTTCTTTAAAATTTTGTGTATGTTGAATGCTCTTTCACCATTTTCAAAACCCCTTGATATTTGTCATGGAACATGGGTTTCATTTTTGTGCTCATTCTTTTTTGATGCTTTATGTAGGAGAGAAATAAACATTTTTGTAGATACCCATCATGAAAGGTTACAGCTAAAACCATGAAATTTGATCATTACAAAACTTACACTCCTTTCTACTGCAAGCACAACTAGGGTCACTAAAAACCCATGACCTTCATAGTTGATGTGGGTTTTACTATGATTTGTTTTCTAAGTAGAATGCATTGAACCCTTGATACTAAATGCAATAAATTGGGTTTCACCTTTTCTAAAAAATGATAAGGGTTTTGACTCTTTTTATTTCTCTACATTTTTCTTTTCAATCCTTTAGCAAAATATGATAAAAAGGCACTTAAGATCTCTACGTGTTTATTCTTTGTTGCCACTGTGAGGGCTCCTTTATGGTAATTGATTTCTCTTCACCTTGTCTTTGTCACATTTTTATATGCTTTAATGGTGATAGTTTTCTCTTTGTTGGCATGATATAACACTATCCTTTGACTATGTAGATGTATGACATGGCCATCATGGCTACTTGCTTCATCATCTCTATTGTGTTGTCCTCTTTGCATGATTGTCACGATCTTTGTTCTTGTGATCAATATGTGAAGACTTAGGTTACAAGACTCCTAGAAGCAATGCCACTCCCATTGAAATGGTATATCACTCTCTAATGTTTTTGAATGCTTCAATTGATAAGGGTTATATGATGGTTGTCTTTGGTAAACCCTGCCCCTTCATCAATTGACTGCCCTCTTGAAATGACCCTTATTGCACAACCAATACACACTACTCTTTATGCATTATCTTCTTGTGAATGTTCTGTAATTTGAAACTATTGTCATTGTACTATATGCTATCTTTCCACTGTATATTGGATGCCTTTATGCACTATGGCATGCATTGTTGTTTGTAACTTCAATATGATATATGATTCCATTATTTCTTCTCACGTGCCATTAGCAAATTAAGAAAGCATCCTTTTAGCATGGTGAAGACTATACTGCCTCAAGACATGCTTCTTTATAGTTATTATGATGAATGCTCATTGAAATGTAAGTAGATGGATGTTATGAATCACTAATATGAAATGATGAAAATAGACTATTACTCTCACTTGTGAATGAGAAAATGCAGAATGATGGGCTCAACCCTTGTGGGAGCCCATTGTCCTCCACATACTACAATATTTGAATGAGATGAACCATGAAATGAAAGATGAACCTGTACCTACATAATGAGAAACTAGTTAGAAAAATAATGAAGTTCAATTCTCTTCCTGATTATTTCAATTTCATTTGATCATTTGATTTGGCTTCTTTGCATTTATTTGATAATGGCTGAGTTGAATTAATGCATCATAGCTATAAGTTATATGTCCATTGATGAAACATGTGATTAGATTTCATGTCTCGAGCTCTAACGAAATCTTTCAATCATTTGCAGGTGCATCTAGAGATCGGGAATGAGAGGAACTGAAGATAGGAGGATCAAGCCAAAGATTGAAGGACCAACATCTACATCATCCCTTAAGGAAATGGCGGATATGATCTCTTCTCATATGTTTTTCTTTACTTATCTTTAGATGTATAGTTTACATACATTGTTGTATTAACTCAATTAAGTTATTCCCATGGCTTGTGTGGGATATTTAAGCATTCTTTTGATCTTCAATGAATGAAACAACAACATTGTATACATTTTAATTTTCAAAATGAATGAAATACAACAATATTATGCAATTTGAATAATCTCCTTCTATTGTAAATCACTACATAGTAAAAATTGAAGTCCACTTGAAACTTCAAATGCAAATGATTAGGATTAGCAGAAATTTATTGAAGTACCTTTCACCTTAGATGTAACAATTGTTTCAACTCTACCAAATTGAGCTATAGGTAAAATTTTGGTAACAGAATGCAAAAGTGATAAAAGTAAACCCCACTCAAGGAGGAGAACCCGCATCAAAAAATAAAGATGCAATAAATAGGGGATGTGAGAAATCCCAAGATGCTCAAAGATACAAGGTAAGCAAGATATCACCTGCAAGGATTAAGCAAACCAAAGAGAGAAAGAGACAACTACTAGAGCCAAGAGAGTTGCAAAGAGTGTCACAAGAATGTGAGAGTGTTGTTGTAGCAAGCTGTAGAGAGCTATGTAAAAAAGAGAGCACAATAGAAAGACAAGAGAGAAGATAGAAGACCAAATGAATTAAAAAGGTAGCATTTAAAGAGAGAAGAGGAGGGAAAAGAAGCTTCTTGAGCCATTATAAGGCATCTCAGGCCATTACCACCGACAAAAGTAGCTGACAAGTGGCAAGGCACTCAAAAATGATCGTTTGAACATCAAAATGTCACAAGACACTAGAGTGGCATGTGGACACTAGTGTGGCACGTGAACGTCCGCACAACATGCTAGTGTCCAAACATATCACACTACGAAATGACAGGCATGAGAAAAGGAAAATGTTTGATGCAAAGTTGATGCACAAGGGTAGCTGCTGAAAAGGCGTCTTAAGCATCTTGAGAGGGAAAAAGGCTAATGCAAGGGCTAAAATGAACCTACACAAATGCTAGGGAGTGGACACTAATTTAGATACAAGAATGTATGTGAAATTGTAAGGGGTGCAATTTGACAACATTACACTAGCAATACTAGGATTTTTTTACAATGGTATGACATTTCAAATTGTTGTAGGATGTTTTCAAACATGAAAACCATTTTTTTTGTACTTAACAAGGTTAAAAATGACCCAAAGACTTTTCTCCACATGTCGACATCTTATTGTAGTGCATTCACTCTTTGCATTGGGTGTTTAAAACATTCATTTAAAATTGATTTGAGATGTTTTTGGACCCAAAATTACCATCATACAACAGCCAACAATGTTAAAAATGACCCAAAGAACCTCCTCCATGTACCTGGATCTTATTGTAGTGCACCATTTATTCATAGTGTGTTATTGGATGCATGGGCATGAGGAAACATGTGTTGGTGCACTAAAAATTTTAATCATACAATTTTTCATGTGGAAAAAATATATGTGAAGTTAGATGCCCCTTTCTACCTTCAATTTAATTTAATTTGGGCTTAAAATTTTCAACAAACATAAAATGATATGAAAAAACAAAAATTTAATTGTTTTTCCTAGCTAGAACATTAAAACAATGTTTTAATAACACTCAAATTAAAATTTTGAAATTGGCAATTACGTGTTCGGATTTGCACCATCAACTCAAACTACTTCCAAGCCCCATGAAAATTTGATGGGAGCACTTAAAACAATCATCAGAATTTGAACAACAAACCAATTTTTAGGGGCTCATTTATAATGGCAGGCAATCTATAAAAGAGAATTTTAGCCACAACCATAAAACTCATCCAACAATCATAAAAATTCACATGAAGACTTCCATGAATTATACACTTTTTCTATTGTCAATGAGAAAAAAATCTTTTTGATGATGCTCTTTGGACTCACCCATAGATGTTGGAATATTATATATTTGACTACAAAACTCATCCGATCACCGTGAAAACGGAAGTGGAGACTCATTTTGAAGTATAATTTAAAAAAAAAAAAAACAGATTTTGAGAGATATTGTGTATGAATGTAACTGGTGCCATTTCAGTTAATGGAAATGCAATAATTTAAACCTCTTCATAGTTGTGTTTATTCTATTGTGAATATTTTTTGTTGCATAACCTTGGATACCTTTCAGTGGGAACGCTAGTCATGGTACTACATCATTGCTTAGCCAAATAAGGAAAGCACTATAGGACGTCACTAGCTAAGAGAAGACTGTGAGCAATTTTAAGGCCAAGACAACAATGCTTAGGAATACCACCATGATTGAGAATTTAGGCCCCATAAGTATTGGTCATGGCCAACAATGTCAATTCCACCGTTGAACCAACCAACTTCTCATCAAACAAACAGTTGAAGTATATTCTCGCCAAAAAACGTGATGCTGACCTTGATTTAGCCTCTGCTTCTCATTCTCTCAGAGCTGCTGATACCAAATTCAGTGAAATGCATATAGAGATCAGTCATGCTGTATCGAAGATGCAAACGCTGATTAGATGCTTAAATCTAACTACTAAAGAAAGAGATGAGCTCAAACACAAGATTGAAGAGCTGAAGAAGAAGTACTCTGTTTCTGTTGATTTGAAGCCACTCAGAGCCTTAATTTGGCGAGTTCATGGATTTGTTGAAGAACTATCATCCCTTTTCATGAAATGTTTTGAAGAAAATTGCCACACAGTCATACTACCTATCTGGGGCCACGTACCAGACACCGTCAAAGAGCGCTTTATCCGTTCTCTTCTGATTCAAAAAATGTTCTTGGGTTTTGAGAATGAAAGTTTTTTTTTTAAATGAAGGTGCCATACCTGCTTTCGATGTGGGTGTTCTCAGGAATGAATCCCTGGAAACATTTCAGGAGCTTAGCAACAAGAGCGTAGAGGACCTTAAGGTTGAAGATGGTGAGTTCTGTCAGTTTTACTCTGAAAAAAAGAGTACAATCTTCAAATATTTGAGGAAGAGCATGCCTGTGGGTAATGTAGATTTGGGAAAGGAAATGCACAATCACATGGAGAAAGTGTGTGCAATGCATAAGCTAGCACTGTCCATGGAATGGAGAGTGAGGATTCTGAGAGCGCAGAAAGGAGCTCTGTTTGATAAGAGATGGATGACAGCTACGGAATGTCCTATAGAAGATGTTCATGAACTTGAAGGTCAGAAGAAATATATACAGTTTATGGTCATGCCTGGCTTTCAAATTGGTGACCGTCTTGTTACGCCTTGCAGAGTGTATCTTATGCTCCCATGTTATCAGTTGAAAATAGTATGAGTAGTTTGTGGGATGGATGTTTCTTAGATGGGTAAATATTTCTTTTACTATACTTCATAATACAATTCTATGAGTGTAAATATTATATTTAATATTATTTTGGACAAAAATGAATGTGATTAATGTCTCTAACTTCTCAAGAGGCCCCGAAATCAATGTTTACAAGCCATACATGATAAATATTATTTTGGACAAAAATGGATGTGATTAATGAATTACATAAAGTGTACACTAATATAATTACTTATTTGTTTTCCAATGATTTGACAATATAAGAATATTTGTATAAGAATTTTACAAACTTTTATCATATGCTTTGGAAAATGTATAGGATAGTTGAAAACAAGAAACTACCAACTGACAACTATGAGCTAAAACCACCCAAAAAGTGGCATCCAAAATTATTCTCAATCAAAGATGCTTTATGATGTATTGTAACACAAATCATATGTTGGTCAACAAGTTTAACTCCCCTTTAGAACTCTTTATGCATCCACCATTTTTTCCTATGCAAACTTTTAGAGACTATAACGTTTGATTTGATGGACCAATTGGAGACTTTCTTAAATTTTAAATTGAAGAGCTCAAAGAGATATACACAATGGGCTTGTTGTAGGTAGTATCAAACAACTAAAAATATTTATTTTGGCAAAAAACCAACTCTACAGCCCAAAAATTAAGTTTTTCTATGTTATATCCCAAAATTGTAATTTTTGTAATCTTAACATTAGGAGCAAGGTTGAGGCACCTTTCCCAGTATTCTCCCACTTATTGAACACCTTACAAGAGAAAAAGGAGATCAACACTATTATATAACTTCTAGGGGTTGAGAGATCGATAAACTTGTAGCACCGCCTAAATTTTTATGTACTCACTAGTTTTGACAGTGCATCTGTAACATTATTTAAAGTGTTAACTTTTTGCAACATCGCCCTTTCATCATTTACCATATCTTGAAAAAACTTATAATAGACATAAATATGCTTCATGCTCACGAAAATTTGAGTTCTTTGCTAGACATATTACACTTTGACTATCACAATGAATCATAATGGTTCTTGAGTATCCCAACATTTGAATATAAGCTCTTAAATCATATGGCTTCCTTACAAGCATGATTCACTTCCATGTACTTTGATTTTGTAGTAAACAAAGTGACCACAACCTACCACTTACTCATCCAACTAATTACACCACTAAACATAGTGAAAATCTATCCATTGATGAATCTTCTACTGTTGACATCTCTAACCTAATTTGAATCCACAAAACCATAAATACAAACTAAACTTATATCCCATGTGGATAACCATGATAGCATAAGGAATACTTAGAGGTGTCCTAAAAATACATAAAAACCCTCTTCATTGCATCCTATTGTACTTATCTAGGATTAGCCATAAATTGGTTAAGGACTTCCACTACTTGGGCAATGTTTGGTCTTGTATAAACCATAGAATACATCAAGCTCCTAACTATAATACTATAATGTACTATTTGCATATACCTTCATCTCACTAAGAAAAATTGGAAACTATTCTAGATAAATTTGTCCCCATAGTAATATAAACACACAATGGTATGTAGTCTATCATATTAAATTTCTCCAACATTGAGTTCACATACTTAATTTGACCCAACAAAAATTTTATGCTCACTCTATCTCTCCTTATATCCATATCCAAGAAGTACCTGGCTACCCCTAATTCCTTAATCTCAAACTATAGTAAAAGTTGATACTTTAAATCATAAATCAAACCAAGTTTCCATTATCAAAAATTAACATATAATCAATGTATAATGCAATAATGAGAATGTGATCATTGTTCATCTTATAGTAGATGTAATGATCTAATTTGAATTTTAGAAATCCTAAAGTTAACACACAAAAATTAAAATTTTGGTACCACAACCTAGGAGATTGCTTAAGACCATATAAATACTTATTCAACTTACAAACCAAATGTTCTTTACCTTTCTCAATGTAGTGCTTTAATATATCATATAAATCTTTTCCTTCAAATCATCATGAATTAATTTTATCTTAGCATCCCATTGCTCAACTTCAAGATCGTGTGTTGTAGTAAAAGACAATAGAAATTCAATGGATGTTAGCTTTGCTACTAGGGATAAAATCTCACCATAATCTATTCCCTCAACCTAGGACTAACCCTTTGCAACCAATCTTCCCTAAGTGTACTTCTCAACACTGCTAACAAAACCTATTTTATTTTGAACTATTTGTATCCAACATTTTTTATCCATCAAGAAAAGGTACTAGACTCTGTGTTTTTTTCTTCAAATAATTCATCTCCTCATTCATGCCCACCTTATAGGACTCCACATAATTCATACCATAGCCTCATTTATAGTTATATGTTCATCAATGTTGATAATAAAAAATAAAAAATGTAACTCCAATCAAAGGGAGTATACCTTTATGGTTACATTTTTTTTGGTCAAGTGAACCCCCTCAATGATTGAATTAGAAGTTCTATCTCTTCTTCAAAATTATCTAAACCATTTGAGATCTCTTCCTCTTTAGGTCCTTCATGGCCTTTTGGTTCAATATTCTCAATCTTTAGGATTAGTTAAACCACATATTTCTTCTCATCCTTCTCTTTCTATAATGTTATGGAAGAAGACTTAACTTCTCTAAAGATAATAATTTTTACATACAAAAATTTATCATCCATATGGTCCCAAAGCTTATATCCTTCCATACCAACACCATAGCCAATGAAGATTAATTTTACATCCTTATTCTCCAAGTTTTACCACTTTTTCCCTTGGCACATGTGTTTATGCCTTACAACCAAAGACTTGACTCCAGGTGTCTCAATGAAGGATTTTTTCATCCATGTCTTCATAGGTGTCTTATCAACAAGAGATAATGTAGCAGACATGTTAACCAGGTAAAAATTTAAGGCAACTACTTCTACCAAAAAATTCTTCTAGGTTGGCCCCACTAAGCATACTCATATCCCCCTCCATCAATATTGTATTCATTCTTTATGTAACTCTATTATTTTAAGTGATGTATAGAGTTGTCTTATGTCTTTCTATCCCACAATCCCTACAGAATCTATCAAAATTTACTAAACAAAAATCATCGTCATTATCATTCCTTAAAATTATAACCTTTCTACTAATATGATTGTCTATAAAAGCCTTAAACACTTTAAAATGACAAAAGAATTTAAATTTACTTCTAAGTAAATATACCCATGTCCTACTATAATCATCAATGAAATAAATGTACTTTATAGAATTGGAAATCAAAAGATCATTAACAAGATCAAATACATCATATATTAAATCCAACACCATAGAATATTTATGAGAAATAGAGTTAAACTAAATGTAGTTGTATTTTCCATATATGTAATGATCATAGAAATCAAATTTAAGATTACAATAATTTACCCCTCAACAAGGCTTTTTTTTTCAAGATCCTTAAACCCTTCTCACCTATGTGACCCATCCTTTGGTGTCATAACATTGTTTTCTCTACTAGTAACTTAGTCTCCAAGGAATGAGCACCCTTAGGTACCCAGAAAGTGTGACCATTAGAAGTAGACACAATGCACCTCTTTGTTGCTAGTTCCAATGGTGAAGGTGAAGATTCTATAGATCTCCTCATTGTACATTAATTGGAGAACTATTATAATGAATTGTGTATGCATCTAGTTGAAACAAAAAGTGTCAATATAAACACCATTAGAAAGAACCATAGCTCCTTTGACCATCTTGCACCATCCACTTAAGAAAATAACATCTACATCATTTAGCTTACTTGCAAAATATAGGTTACATGTCAAACCAAGGAAATGTAGTACACCATTGATCCCCTTAACTCATCCATTAGAGAATTGAATTATTACTCTACCATGATTAGCAATCTCTAGATGAGAATTGTATCCAATGTATATCTTTGCACCATCATATTCTTCATATTCTATAAACCAACCTTGATGTGAGGTCATATGGAAAGAGGCATCAAATTCTATCAACCACACACCTTTTAATACATCAATAGCTAAGAAAGTGAAAAAACATCACCGTCATTGTGGGAGGATCTCTTAGACTCATCATTAGATTAAACCTTTTTCTTCTTATTATTCTCACCCATATAGTCTCTTCTTAAATGTTTAGCTTTGTCATTGTTCCAACATTTTTCATTGAACTTACTAGGATATTTAGATCTCCCACGAGATTTAGATCTAGAATTATATTGCTTTTTGTCCTTGTTATATTTTGCAAGAAGTGAGAATCATAGATATAATGTCAGTCATAGATCACACATTCCAATTGACAAATGATCCAAGATAAAAATAGAAGAAAGGAGAGAATCCTAAAAAGAGAGAACTCCAAAGACAAAATATACTAGCTCATATAAGTGAGTCTCACATTACTCTTCCTGAATAACAAAGAAAAGAGGTGAGTTTTATATATAGGCACAGATAGGGGCATATACATCCAAGAGGTGTAATAAATCCAAGTGCCCAAAATAGATAGGATTTTTACCTAATTGGTAAATTCCAAATCACATGATTGCACCTACTTAGATCAAGGCAAACTAATGATTGTAAGAGGTGGAATATACTTCCAAAAGAGGATGTGAGACTCAACTACCCATGTGTGGAAGAGAGTGACACATTTAATTGATGGATTATGTCATGTGTTATCATAATAACCAAGTATAAATAACCTAAGCAAGCTCAATAATATCCCTACTTGAGTAATTGTACGTTTTTCATGTGTTTGATGTGTCTTCTTGTGCAATACTAATGAATTGATGAGCACACGGTGATACTATGAGGGGGGTGAATCAATATCTAACAATATTTTACTTTTCAAAAATTAACCAATCATAATGAAAACATTCAAGTAATATCTAGCAATTAAGAATACAATGAGATCACTGATTTACATGGAAACCCTTGTGGGAGAAAACCACAACAAAATATTTCTTATATATTATAGATTAATCTTCTTTTTGTAGGCTCCAACCTACTAGAGACTCCAATCTCCACTTGATAGAATTATAGGATCCAACCTATTTCAAGGAATTTAGTTGGGGACAAGTTAACGAGAAACAATGTGTTACGTAGATGAGCAGGCAATTAAGCAATGAAAGGGATAGGAGAAAAAATAAGTGCCAAGCATTCTGCGCTAGAAAACAAAATCTACACGCCATGTTTTGAAGGAATGAACAGTATAAACAAAGGATAAAGAGATAGATATCATCTAAGGGAAACAATAATAAGATTAATAGAAGAATATTAGGTAGGTAGAGTAGAGAAGGATATACTCTACCACACCCTGCACGGCCCATTACGATGACTTCTAGATGTATTACTTTGGAATCAATATGTAACATTAGTTCTAAACCGTTTAATGCAATAATGAGAACTATGTAATGGCAGATATGAATGATCTTTATTATCATTTAGGCTTTGAATATCTCTAAGTAAATGATCTAGCAAGGAACGTAAGGAGCCATTTTGCATGAAGTGATCTTGCAAATTCTTCCAAAGTCTGAGTGAGGTGAGTGTGGTGTCTGTCGCCTATTGAGTGGCCATTAATTATTGTAAGATCTAGAGCACGGTTGTGCATATGCCCTTGTCTAAAATAGCCCAACAAGTTGTCCAATTCATCCCTCCTCACATCTAGTTTTTATGGAAAAGCATAACTAAGGAAGTGCTAATGGGAATTATGGAGGGCACCGAAGTATCATGGGAGTATAGTTCTTCACAAAATTTGAAGTCTTTAAACTTGTGGTGGAGATTTGATAATTAACTTGCTTTGCTAGAAGGCCTTGCCATAAACAAATAACAAAGATAAACGAATAGCAGAGATATATGGTTCTAAACTAAGTACGAAGGCCTTGCCAATAAACAAATAACAAAGATAAACGAATAGCAGAGATATATGGTTCTAAACTAAGTACATAACTTTCAAAAATGAACAAGAAGAAGTGATTCTTGCACTTTGATTCAAAATAAGAGATGAAGTCCACAACTCAAACTATCGTGGGTGAATTTTCCCACATAAGGTGGGGACAATAATTAATAAGTTGGTGATGGAAGAGAGTAGAACCCATGGGATATGGAAGCCATTGGTAGTTCATGGAAAGTAAGTTCAAAAGAGTTGGTCTAGGCCAAGACAAAGCAAGATCATTTGGGTCAAGAAAACAACATAAAATAAAAGATCTTGAGGACTAGTAATAGGAAAATTAAGTTTTTGAAATATGATGGCATAGCAAAACTGAAAAAATATATCATCAATTTCAAAAAAATAATAACAAAGCGAGAAGAATGTTCAGAAAGCGAATGGCCCACATGTTAAAGACAATACTTGTGTGATGCTGAAATAGTGTGAGAAATCTCTTAAATTGAGATTTAGGCCAAGCAAATGAAAAAGCTAAGTACGATGGATAGAAAAATCCAATAGTTGACATTTATAAGTGTGAAGAAGGTGGTAACACAGTTAAAACTCAATTACAAACGAGATGTGGCTATGCAATGCTTTGAGTATGGCTAAGGGTATTGTGATTTCATCAAGAGACCCAAAAAAAGATCGTATAGTTGGAAAAGATGTGATTTTCTTTTAAGGGATTCTCTTTTCTAGATTGTAGAGTACACATCCATAAGGCTTTGAATGCAATAGGCAATGCAATTTTTATTCATACAATGATGAGGATTGGTTGTGGTGGATGAAACAAAAAAAAATCAAGATTAAATCTAAAATTGTCTAGATACATAGATACATGAGTCTTACAATAGAGATGGATATATGAAAAGGAGTTGCTACACAAAAGGAAGGAAAAGGTAAGTTAAATTAATTCATGGTGAGGGAGAAAAATCTTGAAAGATAATTAATGGAGGTGAATTGTCAAAATAGGTAATGAAGCCTAGATCAATGGGTCTAATGAAAAATTACCTAATCTAGTAGTCCGATAGTTAATTAGCAAATTCAAGTGTAATATAGAAGCAACAATTATAAATTATAGTAAATGCATGAACTATTTGTAGCTAAATACAACTTTCTTATAAAAATTAATTACTTCTACAAGTATTATAGAAATCACCCATCGCTTATCTCTTCTCACATATAGTAGATTTCTTAGCAAAAGTTCTCTAAAAAATAGGTCATTCTCCTTTTCCTTTCTTATTTTTTTAACAACCACCCCTTCACTTTCAAAGGGCCTTGAATGAAAATAAAGTCCCAAAAATTAACTACTGACTCGACAAAGAAAGATTTTCTAGCCCTTGTTACAAAATAAAAAATGGAATAGCACATGTTCCCAACAATGAAACCATCCCAATAAGATTTTTGAATGACCAAGAAAGAAATCAAGAACCCATCTTATCAAAGGAATAACCACTAAAATCCCAAAATCTATTCATGCAAGTGTTAGGTCAAATGACATGAACAAAGAGGAAAGTGAAAAGGTCCCTAAAAGCATGCTATGAGTTATCCAAAATGACATAACCCTCATAATAAGGAGACAAGAAGAAGAAAACATCTACACATCATGGGGAAATATTTGCACAAAATAAATTGCTAAAAGTTATGATAGTCACACAAACTAAATTGTCCCAATGTTACCAAGGTTGGAAAGGGACAAAAAGGTCACTTGTTTAGAAAATCAATTGCTAACCATCTACAAGAGGTCGTGACACATCCACTTTGAATTTATTATATTATTTTCAACACAGATATTCATGTTATACAATCAATCAAACTTATAACTCAACACTAATATCTATACGAGATCTTCATATTCCTTATGGCAGCCTCAAAACACTAAAGGTCATTAACAAGGTCATTATATAACACACATAGTCATTATGTATCATATTGAAAAGTTCTTGTAGTAGATCATTTATAGCAAAGACTATTTGTATCAATTTGATTTAGGCATGTACCTACATTCTTCCTATAGCAACCTTATAGGAAAGAAAATTGAGCAAAAACTGATAAGAAGCAATCATACAAAACTAAAGAATAAAATTGAACATGTAACCTACTATTTATGTTAACATGATATTACTTGTGGACCCATATGCTCCTACATTAGTGTGAAAGTGATCATTTGAAAGTATCAACCTTAGAAGGGATGTGAGAAGTTGATGAAAGGAAAATGGTAATGAGAGAGAATTTATTGAGCTCTCTAAAGATAAGTGGGTAAATAATGACAATAATATAAAGCCAAATATCAACATAATTAGAAATTGTTGGGGTTATGAAGTAATGAAAATGAGTGAGATTTTGAAAAAGTGTGTGGATGTATCCATAAGGAAATAACATAAGTTGAAAGGAGTACATTTATTTCTAAGAAAGATGAAGATCAATTGAAATCCAATTGTGAAACAAGTATTGAACCAACCTTACAAGATGAATCCAAAAAAAATGTGTCAAGGTAAAATAAGAGATTGAAAATATGTTGGAATCAGGGATGGTTTATCCTATCAAGGAATATAATAATAATTAATAAGTTTTAAAATATGGACCTTATAGAGTATTCTACATAATATTCTAAAAGTTCAAATAATTTAAATTAAAAATTTTAAGGGAAAGAATGCAAACCTTTAGGATAAAATTAAGGGGTTGAATGCTAAAACCATGATAGGTGGAAAAGCGGGCCTCTTAACAATTTTCAATATAGATTTTCAATTACAAAAATATATTTTTTAATTTTTTTCTTTTAGTCCCCAAGATTAGGGTTTCTCACACAATACCATAGTTAGCAAGAGCAATGGGTCACAAACCAAAGTGATGAGCCCTAAGAATTCTTAGGTGTTGTATTTATACCCCAATGCCAATAATAAGAGAATAATTAGAGGTTATGTGATGCAAAATACTAAGTTGTAGCACTTAACAATATTAAAACATACATCATACAACAATCAAATATTGATTTGAATCAACACCATAGTTGTATATATTAACATTGTATAATTTGATATAGTATATTATGATCTTAATACTCTTCTTTGCTTCTCTCTTATTCTCTTACATATATCTTATTTATATTATCGTCTTGCAATATATTTCTATCATATACATATACATGAAATTGGGTATGTGTCCCTTATAAAATGTACACATTCCTATGAGGCCTAGTCAGCCCTATGATTTGCACTTCATCTACAGACATTTATGGTATATTCTAATGTCTTTTGCACCTCTATTCTAACATTTTTCAACATCATCCCCCTTTTAAATTTTGTCATCCTTAAGACATGCAAAATTGGTTAGTTAGCAAGAAAAATATTCTTGCAAATTTCCTTCAACTATATAATTTAATGAGCTACTTGAAGGAAAAATATTCATCTTGTCATAATTTATAATCCCGGTGTTTTAAAAATAATGTTATATGAGGTATTATAAATATTTTATTGGAGCCCAAGTCTCCCCAAATCAACCTAACCCAAGGTTCATTACATAGTTCCCGTAGGACTTAATATAATTATTTTATAAGTGGAAGATTTATAGAGAGATCTTTAATAAATGCTCATAGACTTATGCATCTAGGATTTAGCCACTAGGTGGTGGAATTGACATGACTCCCCCTCAATGGCATCACCTAAGGCTAAGCATTTGTTTGAATTTGGAGCAACTAATGCCTATAGGTCTTATATTATGTCTGTTAGGTCTTACATCTATGATTTATCCATGAGGTGGTGCTACGCTTGATTTTTGGCCTAGGAAGAAATTTTAATGAAATCCACTTTTTAGAGGGGCAACTTCGTGGGGCCATAAATTTTGATCCGGGTGTCTAATTTGCTATTATTGCATATCGTTGGAAAGCTCTCAAAGAAGTCTATAGCACATGGACCACCATAGGTCAATTTGTCAACTTTTTGAATTGTTTTGGGGACTCTAAAATCTTTATAAATGAAATTGAAGCTACATTGGAGAAATTTCTAGAGACATAAAATTTAATATCTCTCAAACCTTGTAGGGTTTAGAGGTGATTCTTTCACAAATGGAAAGGTTTTTCAGTTCTGCTCCTTGGGGTAAATTTTTAGGTCCATACAAGTCTGTTTAGGCTGTCTTATTGCTATTTTTGATGCCTAACTGTCTTACACCCTTAACTGCCATCATGGGACTCAAAACAACTAAAAAAATAAAGAAAATATTTTTTTGGGTGATGCAAGATTGCCCTACACCACTGGATGCTCCTACATCAGACACCCAAGGTAATTTGAAAAGTGACCCTGTCACTTCTCAGGAGTAAAGAGGGAAATCAAGATGGTTAACCTCAGCCTCAGAAAACCATGATGAATCTTCAACAGGCCTTCCTCTTCATTTCACCAAGTACTCTACATATTTCATGTTTCTTGTGCTTCTACCCACACAGCTATCCAATATTTCTTCTATCTCTTCCTTCTCTAAAGTAGGTGTTGGAATTTTCCACTTTTCTTTTATCATCCCCTCTATATCACCTTCATGATACTCTGTCAAATTAGTAATGTTGAACAAAGGAGAAATGTTTATTCCATTAGGAAACTCCACCTCATAAGCATTTCCTAAATCATACTTCTTCGGAATATTGCATGGTCCAAACTTCTTCATCTTTAACTTGTATGTACCAAATAAAAACCTTTCCTTTTGCAAATGAACCATAACTTCATCTTCTACCTGGAACTCCTTATACCTTATTTTTTAATCTTCGTTAGCCTTATATTGTGAGTTCATATTATTCATATGTTTCTTCACCTCTTCATGAAAATTCTTCAGGTTCTCAGAAAAATCTTTAGCCTTAGCACTACTCTTCTCCCCCTTATCCATCTTTCTTAGTTTAGAAGCAGTTCTTGGACTACTCCCATACACAATATGGAATGGTGATTTACTAGTGCTCCTGTTGACAAAATTATTATAAGAAAATTTTTCCTATGGTATAATCAAATCCCATCCCTTAGGCTTATCTCCTACCAAGCATCTTAGCAGGTTACCCAAACTCCTATTCACCACCTCTATTTGTCCATTAGTCTATGGATGGTGTGAAAAACTGAACTTCAAATCTGCCTTCAACTTCTTCCATAATATCCTCCAGAAATAACCAACAAATTTGGTATCTCAGTCTAAAACTATACTCTTTGGTAGACCATGTAGTCTCACCACCTCTCTAGAAAATAAATTTGTAATATGAACAACATCACTAGTCTTATGACATGGAATAAAGTGTACCATCTTTGAAAATATATCCACCACCACAAGTATGGAATCATGCCCTCTCTGTGTCCTTGGAAAACCAAGAACAAAATACATGCTAATATCCTCCCATGGCCTCTTAGGTACAGGTAATGGCTAATACAATCCAATATTATGACTTGTTCCTTTCACCATCTGACGTACTCTGCAACTTTGTATAAACTTCACATCTTGTTGTAACTGTGATCAATAATAATTCTCACCGATAAGAGAAATGGTCTTATCTCAACCAAAATGTCCAACCAATCCTCCACTATGCTTCTCCTTAATTAGAGTCTCTCTCATAGAACTCCTTGGAATGCACAATTAGCTTCCTCTAAATAACATCCCATCTTGGATTAAGAAATCCAACCATCTCATCCTATCCAATGTAATAGGTTCCAAACAATCCTTCCAAGCTTCTGTAAAGTCTAGATCTTCAGTATACAAACTCTTGAGTTCATTGAACCCAACAACCTCTATATTCATTTTTATTAACAAATTTTTCCTTCTACTCAAGGAATTTGCAACTCGATTTGACCTTCCACTCTTGTGCTTCAAAACAAAGGTATAACTCTGCAAAAAACTCAACCCACTTTAAGTTCCTTTGATTTATCTTTCCTTGACTATTGAGATACTGCAAAGCTTGGTGATCAGTATATAAAACAAATTTGTTTGGCAAAAAATAGTGTCACCATTTCTTCAAAGCTTGAACTATAGCATAAAACTCCTAATCATAGACAAAGCATTTCTTCTTAGCATCATTCAAATTATCACTAAAATAGACAATGAGCTTACCTTCTTGACTCAAAACAGTTCCGATGGCAGTGCCACTAGCATCAAAATCTACCTAAAAGACCTTATTGAAATATGGAAGTGCCACTATAGGTTTCTTTGTAACTTTCTTCTTCAACATATCAAAAAATTTGGTTGTTCCTATAGTCTACTTAAACTCTTTTCTATCCCCTCTCATCACCTTAAATAGAGGTGCACAAATACTACTGAAATTCTTAATAATTTTTTTGTAAAAACTTGCTAGACCATGAAATGATCTTATCTCTATAACATTCCTTGGGGTAGGCCATTCAATGATAGCTCTCACCTTCTCTGGATCCATTTTAAGACCCTTTGTTGAGAGAAAAAATCCAAGATACACCAACTCTCTCTTCATAAAACTACATTTCTTCAAATTAATCAACTTCTCCTCCCTTGGCTTCTCAAAAACTCTTCAGATATGCATCAAGTGCTCCTCCAATGTCTTGCTGAAAATCAAAATATCATCCAAATAAAAAATAACAAATTTTCCTAAAAAATATTTCAATACCTCATTCATAAGCCACATAAATGTGCTTGGTGCATTGGTTAGCCTAAAATGCATGAATAACCACTTGTACAAGACCACCTTGGTTTTAAAGGTTGTCTTCCATTCATCTCTGTCTCTAATCCAAATTTGGTGATATCTGATCTTCAAATCTATCTTAGTGAAGTACTCAACTCTACTCAAATAATCCATAATGTCATCCATTCTTGAAAAGTAAAATCTATAATTGATGGTGATCTTGTTGATGGCTCTAGAATCTATACACATCTACCATTACTACAAGTACCGCACATGGACTAAAACTCTCTATGATCAATCCCTTCCACAAAAAATCTTGCACTTATCTATTCAACTCTTCACTCTCTACTAGAGTCATACGATGAATTGCCTTATTCGGCAAACTGGCTCTAGGAATCAAGTCCATCCAATGACTAATCTTTCTTACTAGAGGTAAACCTTCAGGTACATTATCAAAAATAATAGCTTGAAACTCATTCAACAAATCTAAAACCTCTATAAGTACCTCAGTAGTATCTTCTTTATCAACTCTAGGGATCAATACTAAACACATATGCTCATGCCTCATATCTTCTAGGAACTTTCTTCCATCAACCAAACAAATTCTTGCATTACTACATACTGTTTCCTCCACCTCTTTCAAGGGCTTCAACTTATGATGAACCCCATCCTTTGTCAAAGAATAGGTGTTGGCATGTCCATCATGTACTGATCACTTATCAAACTACCATGATCTTCCTAACAACATATGACAAACATCCATAGGGATAATATCACACACTACCTCATCATGGTAATTTACAATCTTAAAATTTACTAGACATTGTTCATTTACCAAGGCTTTATGGTCCTTCCACAACCAAGCAATCCGGTATGGGTTTCGATGCCTTCTTCTTTCTAACCATAATTTACTAACCATTTCTTCTAAAACAAGGTTATTAGTACTACCTCTATCAATAATAATATTATAAACTTACCTTCACACTTACATCTAGTGCGAAACAAATTCTTCCTTGATTTGGTTCCTTCTCCTCATTCAGCAAGGCTCTTCTAGTAACAAGAACCTCTCCTCTTTCTGCATCCTCAGAATGTGAAGACTCGGCATCCTCATCTAAATGTGCAACTCATGCATTACCCTTAGGTATTCTATTTGTCCTTCCTTGATGTTGAGGACACTCATAGCCTCTATGTCCTTATTCTTCACACTAGAAATAGGTTCCACGAAAGCCTCCTCTTCCTGATCCTCATCTAGATATCCCTTTTCCTCTTTGGTCTCCATTATTCTAATCACGAGGACGGTAGGTTTTATCTCATTTTTGGTTCTAGCTACTATTGAAGCCTTCACCCTTCTTTTGATCTTCATTTCAACCTCCATATGACCATCCACGGGTCTTTTCTCCATGACCTCCACCTTGTTGTTTGTTCTCAAACCTCTTGTTCAATCGTTCTTCAACCATTGATAAGTGTCCTTAATGGTAGTCATTCTTACCAATGCCAATTCTTCTTGTATGCTTGGATTCAACCCGTTAATATAACAAGAAAATTTCTCTTTATTTGCCTCAGAATGTCCTATCCAAATTAGGACATTGTGAAATTCCTCTATGTATTCTATCACCATCCTTGTTCCTTGCCTCAAGCTCTGCATCTTCTTGAGAAACTCCAATTCGTAATCAATTGGAATAAATTGTTTCTTCAATTTTGACACCATTCTATCCCATCTAGAAATTTTTATCTTTCCCTTGTCTTCCTCTTTCTAATTGGACCTCTTTTCACCATATACTGGTGTGACCTTTCAATTTTGTCTTTGCAAACCTCACTCTATGAGGATCTTCAATTTCCTCAAACTCAAAAATTTCCTCCATGCCATTGATCCAATCGATCAATTCTTTAAGATTCAGAATTCCATTGAAATTTAAAACCTCCATTGTAGGTCTCTTCCCAATTCTTGATATCACTCACAACAATCTTCTTTCTCTAGGATCCATCTTATCCTGCTCTTCCTCTTCCATTTCATCTTCAATTTCATCTTCACTGTCATCTCTATCTCGTTGCACATCTCTTCTTCGAACCTCTTGCTGCAAGGCTTCTAATTGCCTTCTAAGGGCTCTGATTTCATCTCTAGGTGGATCTATTCCTCCACCACCTTTGCCTCTACCTCTACCATGTTGGGCAAGTCTTGGAGGAATCTTGAACTCAACTCACACTCACAGGTCTTGTTGGAATTGCCTCACATTCAACACTCTATTAAAGGCTTAGGAACTCTTGCTCTGATACACTTGATGAAGGCGAGGCCGCCCAAAACCACACAAATCACAACAATAGATTCCAACATAGAAGATGAGATATAAAAATAACCCACTTTCAATTATTTTTAGATAATGAAATTAAAAATTCAAAACTTACATGCTACATCCTCATGGGCTTGATTAATTACAACAAAATGAACTCTGAAAAGAAAATATATTATTCAGAGCCACAATCTACACTATTAGAGCCACCTTCTACAATTCCCACTTAACCCTTTTTATTTTACCCAATAACTGCCCTAGAATGTTCTAGAAAGTTCAACTTTGCCTTTTGTTTTGGCACCAAAAGTCTTGCCGCTTGATTTCTTGTCTAGGAAGAAATTTTAATGAAATTCACTTTTTAGAGGGCAACTTCACAGGGCCATAAATTTTGATTCGGGTGTCCGATTTGCTATTATTGCATATCATTGGAAAGCTCTCAAAGAGACCTATAGTGTGCGAACCATCATAGGTTGGTTTGTCAACTTTTCAAGTTGTTTTAGGGCCTCTAAAGTCTTCATATATGAAATTGATGCACTGCATTGGAGAAATTTCTTGGGACAAAAAATTTAATATCTCCCAAACTGCGTAGGGTATTGAGGTGATTCTTTCACGATCGGAACGGTTTTTCAATTCTACTCATTGGGATAAATTCTAGGTCCCTACGAGCCCATTTAGGTTGACTTACTAAAAATATTAAGTGCCCATTTTTTTCTTTTTTTGGTGCTTGGCTGTCTTACACCCCTTAAGTGCCATCATGGGACTCAAAAAAACTAAAGAAAATAAAGAAAACAATTTTATTGGGTGATGCAATATCTCCCTACATAGTTGGATGCTCCTGCATCAGACACCCAGGGTAATTTGAAAAGTGATCCTATCACTTCTTAGGAGCTAGAGGGAAACCAAGATGATTAACCTCAACCTCAAAAAACCATGATGAATCTTCAACAAGCCTTCCTCTCCATTTCACGAAGTACTCTGCATATTGCATGTTTCTTTTGCTTCTACCCACACAACTATCCAAGATTTCTTCTATCTCTTCCTTCTCTAAAGTAAGTGTTGGAATTTTCCATTGTTCTTTTATTGTCCCCTCCTTTATATCACCTTCATGATACTCTATCAAATCAGCAACATTGAACATGTTGGAACTAAAAAATCCACCTTGGTTTTCATTTCATTTCCATCATGATCCCCACTACCCTTCAAATTTTCACTATATTTGGAAAAATACATATAATTTTCCCTAATGTATATAACTCTTAGCCATACCACTGTAAATAAAATAAAGTCTCCAAAGCATTTTATTAAGCAATTTTCCTTCCAAAAACATATCCCCAACAATATAAGGCATATCAGCATGACAATACCACATTAAGGGAACTCTCATCATAGTCTCCCCGATGAACCGATGGAGAAAAACCATGGAACACACACTATTGATAAAAAAAACTTCTATCAGGCAGAATTATAGCATTGTCTCACCGATATACCAACAAAAATATCTAAGGTGAAATCATTGGGACAAGTATTACATATTGGTAGAACATGCTTTACTGTCTCCCTGATAGCCCAAGCAAGACATATTAGAGACACTAAAGTGTATTGGGGAGAGATAAAATTGTGTCCACCGATGAGCCAATACAAGACATAACAAAGATATTTTCACAAGTGTGTAGCAGTTAGTAGTATTGGGAAGACAAAATGCTATCAGGCTGATAGAAAATCTAGTTCCCCCAACACAACGATAAAACAAAGAAAGGAAAAGGAGTATTGAAATGAATGAGAACTATCGACAGAACATAAATAAAGGTTTCTCCGATAAGCCAATGATACATGAAAGGAAAGATAATATTATAAATGATTAAGTATGAACTAAGGATTGGGATCAATGGAACCAAAATATATTGGTGAGAAATTGTCTGGCATCCTGCTGATACCCCGAAGGAAAACTAAAGACACAAAGTTCATCGAGGGGAAAGGTGGATATCAGCAGAAGAAAAATCATAGTCCCACTGATGCAACAATGATGATTGTTTTCAATTGATGTGACAACCTGAGATATCGTAGAGATATTCAAAATTAAATGATCCCCCAATGACAAGAAAGAGAGAAATTGTGTCATTAATGAGCCAGAGCCGAGTAATGTATACCTCAAATTGATCTCATTTTTGTCATCAAAAAATTGGAGGAGCCATAGAAAGCAAGAGTGGATCGAAAGAGCTTGAGGTATCCCATTGCTGCATAATTGAAAGTCAAGGAAGCAAGTGCAACACAAGTAAGTATACAAAACCCGACTAAGAATTTTCTATGAAGAATTGTAAAGAGAAGTTAGGGTTTCTTGAATGATGGAAGGGAGTTTAGGGACACCAAAAGCCAAAAAACAAAAGACAAAAGCTAGGCTTTTAAATCGGGATTTGATAGACTAGTGTCTAGGGTCAGGACCAAGACCTAAGAGGAGTGCACAATTAAATCCTTCTATGGACAAGTTATGGGATAAACATAAATATTTAGGAGATGTATGGATGCCACAGAGAGGATATGAGCTAATCATGTATCACTATAGAAAATAGTATAGGTTCCAGCCTATCTATAATCCATCAAAGATGAACTTGGGAAAGGTTGGTGTGCCTAATTTATTCATCAATGTAGAATTGGTTAAGGCACTAGCTAACAAATATGACCCCAAGTGACATGAAGTTCAACTACATGATGGGTCTGAGTTTATTATCATTTCCAAATACTTTATTTCCACTATTTTCAATTTAGATTGTAGCCTAAATGTGCCATTAATAGTTAAAGACCTCGTAGAATAATACCACCACACGGATACTAGCTATAAATGATGGAAGTTGTCCTTACACAGGCCCTGAGAGGAGGGAAATCAACTTATGAAATTCTCTCACAATGAACACCCTCCCTTTCATGAAGAGTTATTTGAGCAATATTTTCAATATACATATCACATTGCAGGGCAAGTGTTGGGAGTGGAAGCCCCAACTCTCATGTCAATAACCCCAATGGTCCTGGTAGCATATGTGCAGAGCAAAGATGCAATATCATTTGATTATGCTAGCTATTTAGCTATAATTTAAACTAGGGATTGGATAGAATTAAAAACAACAATGATTATATCAATTTCAAACACTATTCTCTACTCATGCACTTACTTTTGTATGAAGGGCAAGCTAAAGGGTTTTGGGGAGAAGAATTCAGGATAAGAGATATGGATGAGGATGAAAACTTCAAACCAATCCAGATTTGGACATCAATATGGGAGATCCCATTATCTATACTTTGAGGAATATTTTGTTAAACTCTTGCTAAAACTATTGGGGCATCCATGTGATTATAACTTGTCTCCTGAAGTACAAAGGTTTCTTAGACCTAAAGAGAAAGATCCCAAAAAGAAGGTGAATCATAATTGGGGAGATTGGTATACATATTTTTATTGCATTGTGATTAGAGCATATGGGTTTGAAGGAGCCCCACACTTGTTACCAAGGACAATTTCAAATAGAGTGGCCTATTTGGAAATTGTGAGACAATTGGCCAAATTAGATGCCAAGCATCTTAAGGGGTATAATAAGTAGTCAATTATGCCAAGAACTCTATGCTTTGGAGATTTCACAACTATTTCTAGTGAAGGATATGAAGAGATTGATAGGAAATTGGCACATTATAATTTTCCATTGGGAAATGAAAGAAATAATTTTGATTCAGAGAACTTTATAAATAAAGTAGAACTATCTCAAGCATTATTTAGGTATGAACACTAATTATTTGTGGACGATGTAATAAGGATTTGTGATGAAATTGTAACATCACAAAGGATGGAAAAATACAACAAAGTCATGTTAGCCGAGGCTTGAAAGAGGGAAAATAATCCTTCATACACAAAAGCATTCAATCATGTATAGGATCCTTTAGAAAGGGTTGAGCAATTAATCAATCATGAGGAAGAACTAACCAGAGACATGCCTCCTATGGTATTTGAGACAAATGTGGCAACTTGTTCCAGAATGAAAGCTGAGGATATGGAACCCCTCAGCTACAGACCCTCACAACCCACTCTAGAGGCCAGTTTCTCTATTGATACTACCATAAGTGAGGAAAGGGATCAAGAAGGTAGTGATGAAGAAGAAAATGAAGTTGAATAGATAAGTGCACCTATTGTTACACAATATGAGCCACCAAATGAAGAAAGAATTATCAAATTTGAAGCATCAAATGAAATCTTTGATGATGTGAGAGTCAGGGCCAGAAAAGAGTTTGTTTCTGATAGTGACTTTATTAAATCTTCATAGTTCAAATCATTTGTTTATGAACACAAGGGTAGAGCATGTTAAAAGGCACGAGAAAATTGAGAGGGGGGGTGAATCAGTTGTCACCAAATTCAAATAAAAAAATTAAATACTTATCAACTTCACAATCTCACTATTATGTTTTTAAGTATGAATATGAAATGCAGATAACAGAAAGTCGAATCAGCACAACGAACACTATATTTTATGTGGAAAACCCAATAAGGGAAAAGCCATGGTGAGGGTTAACTCACAAGATAAAGTAATAGAAAAAATGGAATATATAAGGCTCACTACAAAGGGCTCACTGCCCAAAATAGGACTCACTGTCTGGATACAAAAGCTCACTGCTTACAAGGAGGCTCACTTCCTATAAAAGGATTACAAAAAAAAATTGGCTTCATAGCCGAAATTAACTGATGAGAGTACGCCTAACAAGTGTTGATACAGTTCTAGTGATGCTCAATCGATTGACTTAACACACTTCATCATTTTCCCACTTCTTCACATTCGCATCAATGTCATTACTCACTCTCTTCCCTTCTTGCTACAATCTTCAAAATTATCTGACATATATAACTAACCTATTCATAATAATCAATTAGGTCAACCTAATTATATGCAACCCTTATTGAAAATATCAACTATTGTCTTCAAGAATTCACACAATCTTACAAAGACAATTCAAATGCTCAAAATGCTACATCATGTCGACATGGACCTAAGATAGGTCATACATATATCCACAAAATAAAATTAATTTTCCATACCACCAATTATCCATGAGGTCGGCCAAAGATAGGCTAAATAGAAAAAATGCAATCAACATAATAATACCGATACAACATATGAGCATTTGAGCATGAGAGATTCTGAACATACATTCTTTCCATATCCATAAACTAATTCCCAAAACCAGAAACAACAACAATCAACTATAGAGGATTGCAAACCAAAATTCTGGAGGATGTAAACTATATGCTGGTTCAGATACTAGACCAAAACACCAAATCAAACAATGACTTAGGCTTGCAGTCACAACCCATATAACATGGTGACATCAATGACAACACATAGTAGTCCATTCTTCTTCATTCTTCCAACAATCTCCTCCTTTGTCATTGATGGCAACATGTACCAAAATTTTTAAAACAACATTGTCCTTTCCCTTTTTACTCCTTTCTCCACACCTCTCTCCCCCTTTGACATCAATGACAAAGGGTGACCAAAAAAATGATGTGTATGTATGTATATGGTAACATTGTATATTCAAATAACTTCCAACTCCCCATTTCAAACATTCAAGTGAAAATGGCACTTTTTACATGAAATATTTTCTTGTATTTGTCTCTTATGATCAGAAGAATCCTTTTCCAAGCAAGCATAGTTGAATTCATCCTTGCACTCATGCCATCCAATAAATACAATTGTGTAAAATAGGATGTATGGTTTGAAGACAGACATTGTCGTTCACAATCTTTTGCATCAAAGAGTATTCTAGAGAGATGATCCAACTGGACCTCAACAATTTCTTTAACCATCCAAAAGGTTCTAACCAAGTCTTCTCTTTTTCTTTGAGAAATAAGCAATTCCACTTGCAATTCACCAACTCTTATTCTTTGTTCCCCATTCTTGTCTTTGAAGAAATCAAAACTCTTTCCAATGCAATTCATCTCAGATTCAGTGGCTTCAATTCTACTTCTAAAATTGTCAACAGTTGTTGGCCATTAAAGACAATACTTGTAGATGTTAGATGCTTCTTTGATGCATTCTCTTGTCTCATTAATATGTTTAGATAGCACTTGTTTTTCTTTTACACATCTCTCAATAATAGCTTCGAACTTATGACCTTCAGGTCCTTCCAACAATGTTCTTTCTTCAATAATCTCAACTAGATCATCTGGTGATAAATCAAATACATCCGAGACTGAAATACCCCTATTAAGCAAGTAATCAACCAGAACATCATCAATCTTAAGTCTTTCAATTTGAGAGCATGCACTACACATTTCACCAATCTTCTTCATATCACCTTTATTTAACATCATCCGTATATCTTCTGGATCAAAGGAGTCAGATCTAGATAGAAATTCTTCTTCATTCTTCTCTTCTTCCAAGATAGTGATGACTTCTTTTGTGATAGTTTTTCTCCTTTTAGATTCCAGAGAGGATTCATCAAAGATGGCTTCCAATTCTTTCTTACTAGAGGAGGATCCCACTACGAACTAACTAGGTACTAACATATCAGAGCACAAATTCATCTTTAAGGATGCGAAATAGGTTCTGCAGACACTTACATTTTCCTCCATTGATTCTAAATACTTGTAAACTTTTTTTCAGACAGGAATACCAGATTCCCACTCAAGTTTCCCTCTTCCTGGTAGTGAGCTTAGAAAGTAAAATATCAAACATATGAGAAAAGATCCAAAATAAAAAGGATAGCCTTCAACCAAGGACATTTTGACATTCTCAATTATGTTTTCTAGCAATAGGCTACACAAATCAAATTGCTCATATTCCTTAACCATCATGTGTGCAAGATATACATCAATAGCAGAAGTCAAACCTTCATGATTTCTGAAATAGATTTTATAAGAAATGTCGAACACAACATACCTTATAGTAGAGTCTACAATAGTATTTATCAATAGAGCTTGAGGGTCTTTGTCAATACCAGTAAGTTCCTCCACATCTTTGTATTTCACAATTTTCTTCCTAGGGAGGTCCCCAATAGTACATAAACCAATAATCGCTTCGATTTCTTTCTTCCAGATAAGGTAGGTTTTATCTAACATAATTTCATCATTCTTGAATCGACTTAACAAGAACAAGATAGATTCTTTATCTACAAACTAGGGAAATTCTCCCCATAAATCCATACCTAGGGTTTTTATGCTTTGTAATTCATTTGTCTTCAACCCTAGTTCCATTTCCTTTATCTTCCTATGATCGAATTCTTCCAACTCAACACCCTTCAGCTTTAATAGAATATTACCACTCGATCCTCTATACATCATTGTGATTATCTTTCTTGAATTCATTATTACTCAATTGAAACTTCTTCTTTTTCCCTTCTTCCCCTTTGTAAACTGAGAAATAATTCCTAATTATTTGCAATAATTCCTTCAAATTACCTCAGAATTGCTTCAAATCACTTTGAGATCACTTTAGGATTTCTCTAAGTCATTTTCCAAAATCTTCAAGTGCACAAGTGATAAAAAAGACTTATGAATTTTACTTTATACACCGTTGATTTTTCCCTGATTTGTATTAAATGTGACAAACTTCAAAAAGCTAATAAAACCCTTGTTTCTCTGCACTATAAACCCTAAATTAGTACGCAAAAGAATATTCTTGCAATTTTTCTTTCGGTTTATTTTCCATAACCTCTATTTACTCATCGTTTACAATATATCCTCATGACAACATCTAAAACTTCATTCATTCAAGGGGTTTGTACAGTTTTCTATTAATGCTCCCCTAAGACCATGCTAGGTCTAATTCCCAGAGGAATTGTCTATACCGGATGAGGGCATAGAAACATTAGTTATCTCTAGCTCTTCTTCTTTCTTCCTCCATACCTTATTCATCTCTTGCTTCACCTCATCTTTTTCAATTTTCTTCATTGGCTCGTTCTTCTCAACTAGAGCAGACTGCTTTCCCTTCTTACTTCTGCAAACTTTTGAGATATATCCAGGTTTGTTGCAATTATAGTAGACAACACTTTTTTGACCTCATCAGCCCCTGATCTACATTGATTAGCTTTGTGTCCAAATTTGTTACAAGTATAGCAGTAACCATTAAAGGATTGATTCATTCTTCCTCCATTGAACCTATTCATCGTCACTTGACTAATCATTCTCACCTAAGATCTACATTTAGTAGCTTTATGTCAAAATTTCTTTCATGAAAAACATTCTCTAGAAATCTAATTCAATTTACTTCTACACTTAGTTTCCCTATGACCAAATTTATTACATGAAAAGTAGACACCATTGAAAGAGGGATACCTTTGTGCATTAGGTTGTCTCATAGATGGTCTTCTAGCAAATTTTTTTGAATTTATTTTCTACATCCCTTTGTCTTGAGTCTTTTGAATATCCTTTGAACTTTCACCTGTTTCATTTCCCAACATCCTTTATCTTTACTTGGTTTTTGTCCCGCAATCAACTCATCAAGCTTGTCAAATCTATATTTGAAAGTGTTTTCATAGATTTTTTCTTTCTCCAGTTCTACTTTTAGATTCACCACCTCTTGTTCAAGTCTAGTGCACTGATTAGACTTGCTCTACACCATTGTATTCAAACATTCTTCAATTCTCTTCTTTTCTTCTAATAGCAATTTTAATTTGATGATCTCTTGTTTCAATTGCTCACTCACTTCCCTATGTCTTTATTTGAACTCATTCAATTGCTCTTTCAATTTCCAGACACATTCATTTGCATCATCAATATTTTCTTTCAAATCTCTATTTTCATTTTTCAGCCTTATCAAGATCTTCAAGTGCAACCCAGAGTTCTTCTTTATCATCCATTTGATTAACCTTCAGGATCCTCCCCAAGTGATTATGCTCTTCACCAAGGAACCAAAGCTCTGATACCAATTTTAAAAGGCACAAGAAAACTAAGAGGGGGGCGTGAATCAATTGTCACCAAATTCAAATACAGAACTTAAAATACTTATCAACTTCACAACCTCACTATTATGTTATTAAGTATAAGCATGAATGTAGATAACAAAAAGAAGATTCAACACAATGAACACCGGATTTTACATGGAAAACCCAATAAGGGAAAAACCACAGTGAGGGTTAACTCACAATATAAAGTAATAGCAAAATCTGAATATATAAGGATCACTACCAAAGGGATCACTGCCCACAATAGGACCTGCTGTCCAGATACAAAAGCTCACTGCTTAGAAGGAGGCTCACTTCCTACAAAAGGATTACAAAACAAAATTGGCTTCACAACCGAAGTGAACTAATGAGAGTGCACCCAACAAGTGTTGATATAGTTCCAGTGATGCTCAATAGACTAACTTAACACACTTCACCATTTTTGCACTTCTTCACATTCACATCAATTTCCTTCCTCACTCTCTTCCCTTATTGCTACAATCTTCAAAACTATTTGACATATATATATATGACCTATTCATAAGCATCAATTAGGTCATCCTAATTAGATGCAACCCTTATTCATCAAAAATATCAACTGTCAACTTCAAGAATTCACACAATCTTCCAAAGATAATTCAAGCTCTCAACATGCTACATCATGTCGACATGCACCTAAGATAGGTCGCACATATATCCACAAAAAAAAATTAATTCATCATACCACCAATTATCCATGAGGTCAGCTAGAGATAGGCTAAATGGAAAAAATACAATCAACAAAATAATACTAATACACCATACAAGCATTTGAGCATGAGAGATTCTGAACATACATTCTTTCCATATCCATAAACTAATTCCCAAAACTACAAACAACAACCAACCGTAGAGAATTGCAGACCAAAATACTAGAGGATGTAAACTGTATACCAGTTTAGATACCAGACCAAAATACTGGATCAAACAATGACTTAGCCTTGTAGTCACAGCCCATATAACATGGTGACATCAATGACAACACAAAACTATATAGTAGGCCATTCTTCTTCATTCTTCCAATAGAGCACTAAGAAAAAGAATGAAAGATATCACTCCTGAACAAGAAGTGTCTTCCTTGAAAGAACTGAAAAAGGAAGCAGACCAAGAGTTGGAATCCATAACCCCTGAAAGAGGAAGAGAATTACTTCAAGAAGTTGGGGTCTTTCTCTTACCTAGATGAGACATTAGCTTTGACATAGTATTTGATAGCTTCATGAAAAGAGGAGATAAGACACTCCACCTAACAGAAGAAGCCAGTGATAAAATGTATTTAGGGTCAGGTTACAACCCAGATGAAGCCACATTGTTGATTTGGGCATTATACCCTCAAGACAAGATACTTGCCATTATTAACAATCCAATTCAGTTATTTGAGTATCTCATGGTGCATAGAGTTGGGGATACTAATCCCATTGAAACTATAGAATTGAACATAAATGTGGAAAAATTTAATAAGGCTCAAGTTGAAAAGTTGTTGAGAGATAATGAAAAACTAAGGAAAGAGATAGCCAATTACAGAGACAAATTATCCTCTTCCTCTTCATCAGAATTGTATTCTCCATGGGTGGACTATGAAAATAAAGTATTGGATGCAATGGAAGATGTCATATATTGGAAACATTGCCATGAGAAAGTTTAGAAGAAGTGCAATGAACTAGAGACAAAGATCAAAACCATTAAGTTTGAGATGGTCTTTAAAATTATTAGGAAGAGGTTTGAGAAGGTAATAAACCAAGTTGATAAATATTAGGAGCTCTTCGAAAAGGTGCACTCAATATTTTAAGAGCATGAAAAACTACAAGAGAAGGTGGAAGAAAATAAGGAAGAATTGATCAGAAAGGAGGTCATGAACAAATAGATCCTCTGCAAATATAATGAATTAATCAAGTGACATGAGGAATTTCATGCCAAGATCAAGGTTGAGCTTGATGATTTCAACCAACCATTAGATATCCCATTTCCCATTTTCTTTGATGATTAAGGAAGACTTAAAAAACTAGACCATGGAAAGATGAGTTGGTTTAGGTATTACCACAAGCATTGGAGATGGTCAATGATGAGGAGAGGGTACTAGATAACACTCATAGGTAGCTTGAAGGGATAATGTACATGGAGTACAACATGATGGATTTTCTATCAACTATTGATACTAACATTAGTGAGGATTACATTTAGAACTTGTCAAAAATGCACTTATTTATCACTAGAATTGAAGGGGCCTTGAGTTTGGAGAAATGAGTTTAGTGTGAGATTTGCAGGAAGATTGAGCACTTCACCATGGAGAGGAGAACTTTTCTAGATCTTGAGAGGTCATGAGTTCTCTACGATGAATAATAGAGCAATTATTTTATCTGTTGTAGTTTCCTAAATCAGTTTCTTTATGTTTAAAAATTATAATTAGTTAAGGTTACGAAAAGACATCTTTTTGTGAACGTGCCTAAAGCTTGTTGCTTCTCGTATAAAAATGGAAACCAAGGCCCAGTTTTTGGATCATCATATCATTATCATCACCATTAGTAGAAGTAGATAGGTTTCATATTCCATCCATCCATTTCTATATCTCAAAGACTTATGTTATCAATGTATATCTTTTGAAGCAATATAATGGAGAAGACTGCTTATAATTGGTGATCTATTTTAGTGTTCAATTGTTGTGTTACTTTTCATGATTATCTATTTTTGTGTTGTCTCCAAATTGGTTCTCTTAAATTATTTTAATCTATATGATTTTTCAGGACACATTTGTTATAACTATGTGATTGTCTTGATTGGGTTCTGGTGAGAAGAGTATTGTACCAAACAAACCTGCACGTTTGCACAAGGTGTAAACATTTAAAAGTTCCCAATAGTTAGATTTAAGCTAAATAATAGGTTTACCTATCATACAAATCTATCTCCATAATCATCATCCATCCATTAACTCCATTCACCCAATAGATTTAGGCACTAGTCAAGCTCATAACAAATTTCATATAGACTTTACTTATACACTTTATTCTCAAAGCATATAGTAGGAATTAGTCATCAAGCCTTGCATCTACTTCACCCCCATGTGTTGGATTGTGAGTAGATTGCCTACGTTGGAGATCATTTTCACACTTTCAAATCTGCCTTATTACTAAGGTACACCTACCTAGGTTTAGCAAAGCCTAAAGAGTAGGAGGTGATCAATCATATATGCCTCGTCTATTGGCAAAAAACATACTAAGAGACCGGCACCCTCTTAAGGTTCAAAACTTTCATTTTTGAGACCTGACAAAACATAGGAGAAATTTTTATTCCACTAGGAAACTCCACCTCATAAGAATTTCCTAAATCACGCTTCTTCAAGATCTTGCATGGTCCAAACTTCTTCATCTTTAACTTGTTGTATGTACCAACCAGAAACCTTTTCTTTAAAAAATGAACCATGACTTCATCTCCTACTTGGAACTCCTTATACCTTATTTTTTGATGTACCTTGACCTTATATTATGAGTTCATTTTATTGATATGTTTCTTCACCTCTTCATCCAAATTCTTCAAGTGCTCATCAAAATCTTCAGCCTTAGCACTACTCTTCTCCCCCTTATCCATCTTTCTCAGTTCAAAAGCAATTCTTGGACTACTCCCATACACAATTTGGAATGGTGATTTAATAATGCTCCTGTTGAAAGAATTATTATAAGAAATTTTTTCCTGTGGTATAATCAAATCCCATCTCTTAGGCTTATCTCCTACTAAGCATCATAGCAAGTTACCCAAACTCCTTCTCACCACCTTTATTTTTCCATCAGTCTATGGATGGTGTGTAGAACTGAACTTCAAATTTGTCTTCAACTTCTTCCATAATATCCTCTAGAAATAAACAACAAATTTGGTATCTCGATTTGAAACTATACTCTTTGGTAGACCATGTAGTCTCACCACCTCTCTAAAAAAAAAATCTACAACATGAACAACATCATTGGTCTTATGACACAGAATAAAGAGTGCCATCTTTGAAAATCTATCCACCACCACAAATATGGAATCATGCCCTCTTTGTGTCCTTGGAAAACCAAGAACAAAATCCATTCTAATATCCTCCCATGGCCTCTCAGGTATAGATAATGGCTGATACAATCCAATATTTGAACTTTCTCCTTTCACCATCTAACATACTCTGCAACTTTGTACAAACTTCTTCACATCTTCTTGTAACTATGGCTAATAATAATTCTCATTAACAAGAGCAATGGTCTTATCTTGACCAAAATGTCCAGCCAATCCTCCACTATCATTCTCCTTGATTAGATTCTCTCTCATAGAACTATTGGATGTTGTGGTTATGTTGCTAATATGTGGTTGTCATTGATGTCTACACTATTAGCATTGATGTATTGAAGGTTGTATATGTTGAGGATATTGAGAAAATTGTTAAAGAAAATGTTGCAGGTTGCCAGAGGAATAGTGAAGGTCATCAAGGTGTCTTGATCCATATGTCAATGATCAACTATTGTGGACTAAAAGGTTTATTGATGAGAGTATCTAGTTTATCCACCAAAAAATTTAGAGGTTTGCATGAAGTTTTGATCATGTTATGAATAGTTGTGTTTTGACAGTTTTTCTGTGGTTTCAGTTAGTATTCCTGAGTGAATTTGATATGATTCTAGTAATTTTAGTTGTTGTAGATGCTTCTATGTTGGTTCTTGTTGCTTTTGGATGTTTCTAGATCATTCTCTATCTTCATCGCATGTCTGCATTGATTGATGTGCTTGTGGTCAAAGATTTTTCTCATATGTGTTCAGGTTTTCATGTTCTTGGCTGACATGGTGGTTGTAATGTGTTGTGGATCCTTGGAAATTAAAATTTGAATGTTTGGCACACTCGAGGATGTTGTTTTGGGCCACAATATAATATTGGTTGATGGTGCTTGATTCTAATTGAAAATTTATTTGTAAATTTGGGTCAACATTGCATATTTGTTTTCATAAGTATTTTGGCCAACGAAGTTGTTGATGTAATTCATGTTGCGGATATATAAGAGTGGTTGCTTTTTCAAATTGAAAGGTGCTCGGTGTGCTCATGTGTGTGTATATGCAAATATCATTTGATTACTGAGCAGAATGTAAAGAAGTTTGAGCAAAGTGTGGAGTGTTTTTGTGCTTAATCAAAACTTTAATTAGGCTTTTGAAGAAGCTATTTTCCTAGTTCATACCCTATGGATCTAATCTGTATTTCTCTTTCTTGGGTAGTGAGCCCTCTTGTATTTGAGTAGTGAGCTCTAGGAAGTGTGTATGAATGCATGTGCATTCCCATTGTTAGTCTTATAATTTTAACAGGGTATAATCTTGTGGACTAACATCCACCGTGGTTTTCCCCCTAACAGGGTTTCCACGTAAAAAATCTTGGTGTTCTCTATGTTTCTGATGTGTTGATTGTTTATGGTCTATTATTTTTGCATCCGATCTAAAATTGGGTTAAGTTAAGTTTGAGTTAAGATTGAAAATTTTAAATAATTTGTGACAACTGATTGACCCCCCCTCTCAGTTGTCTGTCCTTGTTTTGCCAACAATTGATATCAGAGCAAGTTCCTCTAAAAATTTTAAAAGCTTGAAGTGATCCGTGATGGCTTCATATAAGAAGGATAACCCTAGATTTGATGGAACAAACTACTCATTGTGGAAAAATAGAATGGAATGGAATTTGAGATGTTTAGGTGAACACTTCTAGAAGATTACAAAGAACAAATATACTATTCCTCAGAATGGTCCTTCCACTCCTGGTGAGATTAAAGATGTTGAGAATAATATCAGGGCTATGGAATCTTTGCTGAGTGCTTTGAGAAATTTGGAAATCACAAATCTGATAGTTCTAAAGATATCTCATGAGATGTGGATGAATTTAGAGACTTTGTAGAAAGGAGATGTAGATGTGAAGGTCTCTTAGCTATAGAGTTTGAAAGGCAAGTATGAAAATTTGAAGATGGGTGAAGATGAAAATATTTCTTCTTTTATGCAAAGAGTAAATGAAATTGTGATGGGTATTAGATGTGTTGGTGGTACCTTGGATGAAAAATAAATTGTAGCTAAAGTGCTCGGATCATTGTCTCCTTCCTACAAATCAAAAGCTCATGCTATTGAAGAATTCAAATCAGTAACAAATGTGACAAGGGATATGCTGATTGGTAAACTTGTTGCCTTTGAATTAAGTGAATTTGGTGATTTTGCACCTAAGAATGAATCTGCATTTAAGGATTTTGTATCCAGAAGAAACATGCAAAGATATGATCCAAGAGAAAGTTCTAGAAAGACATTCAAATATGAGGAAGAGATGAAACAACTTGAAGAAGAAGAAAGAGAGGTTGAAGAGCTGGAAGCATTGATTGTGAAGAAAGAAGGAAAAGGACAAGGTAAGTATAAAGGAAATTTTCCTATTAAATGTTTCTCTTGTAGTAAAATAGGTCATTTTGCTTCAAGGTGTCCTAAAAGAGTTCCTAGGTCTAAGCCCTACAAACCTAGATTTCAAAAGAAGTGCTATTTTGCTGAAGAAAGTGTGACCGATGAAGAATCTGATAAAGAAAATGAAAATGAAGATGAATGGGTTTGAGAAAACTCTTGCAGCCTGAATTGAAGAGAAGGATGGGTGGGTTATTGAAAATGGATTCTCACAACATATGACTGGTGATAAAAGAAAATCTGTAAGTCTAGAGAAATATAATGGTGGGGTTGTAAGATTCAAAGATAACAATGCTGGTGTGATCCATGGTAGGGGATCTATTTGTCTTGGTGGTAAACATAACACTGATGATGTCCTTTATATTGAAGGCTTAAAGCATAACTTGTTGAGTTTCAGACAAATGGTGGACAAGGGTTATGATCTTTAGTTCAAAGATGGAAAATACATGATACTTGGAAGCTCTAGAAATATGATTGCTTCAGGTACAAAGACAGGAGGTAATATTTTTCACCTAAGTGCTGTAATATAAGTTGTTTAATTGCTCAAGTAGATGAAAGGTGGTTATGGAATAGGAGGTTGTGTCATGTGAATTTTGATAACATTGTCAAGGTAAGTTCTATTCAAGTAGTAAAAGATCTACCTAAGCTAGTAAAACTTGCTAACACAATATGCAAGGAATGTTAGATGGGTAAATAGACTAGAGTCTCTTTTCGGGGTAAAAATCATCATTCTAATGGAGTACTGGAGCTGGTGCATACTGATCTATGTGGCCCCTCCAAAATTAAAATTCTACAAGGAGAAAGGTATTTTATGCTACTTATTAATGATTACTCCAGGATGATATGGGTTGCTTTCTTAAAAGAAAAATGTGAATCATTAGAGAAGTTCAAAAGTTTCAAAGTTATGGAAGAGAATGAGAAAGGTATGAAGATTAAATGTCTAAGGTCAGACAGAGGTGGTGAGTTCACCTCTAGGGAGTTCAATTCCTTTTGTGAAGACCATGGAATCAAGAGATAATTTTCTGCTCCCCAAACCCCTCAACAGAATGGAGTTGTAGAGAGAAAGAACAAAACAATTTTGGATGCTAGTAGAACATTAATAATTGAAGGAAATGTGCCTCACATCTATTGGAGAGAAGCTATAAACACTGTTGTGTACACTTTAAATTGGGTAGATGTTAATGGTAGTTATGGTAAGAATCCTTTTGAGCTATGGTTTGGTTATAAGCCTATTGTTAAATATTTCAATATTTTTGGAAGAAAATGCTACATTATGAGAGATGATGACATAGGAAATTTTGATGCAAGGAGAAATGAAGGAATCTTTCTAGGTTACTCTACCAAGAGCAAGGCTTACCGGTGGTATAATAGAAGATTAAGAAAAATGGTTGAAAGTGCAAATGTCAGAGTTGATGAGGATTATGCTAGATCATCTAGATACTGTGGATATGATTTAGATGACCATCAAGACAATACAAACAAAGGGAAGAATGCTCAAACATAGAATCAAGCTCAAATAACTCTGGTAAATCAAGAAAGTCAAGAAGGAGAGACAAATGGAAGTGAAGAAGAAAGAACAAAAGAACCAGAAGTGCGAGTGAATTCTAAAACTTTGAGGTATGTGAAATTGAATCATTATAAGAATAAAATTATAGGAGACAAAAATAAAGGTGTGTAGACCAAAAGAACGATTGCAAAAGAGTATTGCCTGATTTCCAAGATTGATCGTAAAAATGTCAATGAAGCTTTCAATGATGAATATTGGATGGAAGCTATGAAGGAAGAACTGATGTAAATTGAAAAGAATGATACATGAATTCTTGTTCCTAGACCTAAAGATAAAAATGTGATTGGTACTAAATGGGTCTTTCAGAATAAGCTAAATGAACAAGGTGAAGTGATCCAAAATAAAGCAAGACTGGTATGTAAAGGGTATTCACAAATGGAAGGTATTGATTTTGAAGAAAACTTTGCCCCTATTGCCAGAATTGAAGTTGTAATATTGTTTCTTGCTTATGCTACATATAAGAACTATAAAGTCTATCAAATGGATGTGAAGTCAGCTTTTTTGAATGGTGAGATAGAAGAAGAATTATATGTTGAACAGTAGGATGGATTTCAACTAACTGACAAGGAAGACATGGTTTGCCAATTAAAGAAAGATCTATATGGACTCAAGTAAGATCCTAGAGCCTGTTATGCTAGACTGGATACATACTTACTAAATATTGGATTCAATAAAGGTACTCCTAACAAAAACTTGTATTTTAAGTTGGATCATGATAAAGAGTTGATTATTGAAGTCTTTGTTGATGACATTATTTTTGGAGGAGATGATGATTTATGTATGAAGTTTGCTGATGAAATGAAAAGTGAATTTGAAATGAGTATGATTGGTGAGATGAAGTTCTTTTTGGGATTGCAAGTCACTTAGACAGACAATGGGATTTTCATATCTCAGTCCAAATATGTGAGAGAGCTACTGAAGAAGTTTGGTATGGAAGACTCAAAGCCTATTGGTACACCCATGGTAACCAAATGCAAGTTAACACAAAATGATGATTCTCCTAAGGAAAATAAAACAAGATATAGGTCAATGATAGGCAGATTTCTCTAGTTAACTCAGACCAGAATGGACATCATGAATGTTGTATGTATGGTTGCTAGATTTTAGGCTGATCCAAAAGAATCTCATGTGACTACTATAAAGAGAATTTTCAGATATCTGAAAAGAACAGTTGATTTTGGGATTTGGTATCCTAAAGATGATGATTTTACTCTAAGTGCATATATTGATGCGGATTGGGTAGGAGATGTAGATGACATGAAAAGTACTAGTGGTGGTGCTTTCTTCCTAGGGAATAATCTGGTGTCTTGGTTGAGTAAAAAGTAGAATTTTGTTTCCCTATCTCCTAGTGAGGCAGAGTATATTGTTGCTACAAATAATTGTACTCAAGTGATGTGGATGAAACAAATGCTAAAAGATATCAGAGTAGTATATGGTGAACCTATTGCCATATATTGTGAAAACTCAAGTGCAATAAACATATCAAAGAATCTGGTGCTACACTCTAAGACCAAGCATATATCAATCAAGTTTCATTTCCTCAGGGAAAAAGTGAATGAGAAAGAAGTCAAATTGGAGTATGTGCCTACCAAAGAACAAATTGAAAACATTTTCACTAAGTTATTGCCAAAGGATACTTTTGAGTATCTCAGAGGAATGCTAGGGGTGATTACCCCTCATAATATGAACTAGAGATGTATTTACTTGCATCAATCCATATGCTTCAAAGCTACATTTTTATCCAGATTGATGTTTCCATGGATGCTACTCAAGGGGAGTAGTTAGATGTGTAGATATGTGGTTCAAATCTTGTATGTGGGAAGGCAATGTTTATCTTTTCTATTGATGTTAAAGGGGGAGAAGAGTCATGTGAAAAATGATTGCTTATCTGGGGAGAAGAGCCTTGTGGGGTGAAGATCTTGTAGAAGAGGTTAAGAAAGAAGGGTCAGAATCTAAGGGGGAGTAAGTGTTGATTGTGAGTTGTTTTGATGGTGTTTTTCACATCATGTACTGCTATCAATTCCAAAGGGGGAGATTGTTGGATGCTATGGTTGTGTTGTTGATATGTGGTTGTCATTGATGTCAATACTATTAGCATTGATGTATTGAAGGTTGTATATGTCAAGGATATTGAGAAAATTGTTAAAGAAAATGTTGTAAGGCCAAAGGAACAATGAAGGTCATGAATGTGTCTTGATTCATATGTCAATGATCAACTATTGTGGACTAAAATTTTTATTTCAGAGAGTATCTAGTTTATCCACCAAAAGTTTCACAGGTCCACGTGAAGCTTTGATCGTGTTATGAACAGTTGTGTTCTAACAATTTTACTGTGGTTTCAATTAGTATTCTTGAGTGAAGTTGATATGATTCTAGTAATTTTAGTTTCTACGAATTTTTCTATGTTGTTTCTTGTTTCTTGTTTCTTGTGGATGTTTCTAGATCATTCTCTATCTTTGTCACATGTCCGCATTGATTGGTGTGTTCGTGGTCAAAAAAAAATTTCATATGTGTTTAGGTTTTCATGTTCTTGGCCGACAAGGTGGTTGTAATGTGTTGTGGATCCATGGAGATTAAAATTTGAATGTTTGGTGTGCTCGAGGATGTTGTTTTGGGCCACAATATAATATTTCCGACGGTGCTTGATTCTCATTGAAAATTTATTTGTAAATTTGGGCCGACATTACATATATGCTTTCATATGTATTTTGGCCGACGAAGTTGTTGATGAAATTCATGTTTTGGATATATAAGAGTGGTTGTTTTTTCAAATTGAAAGGTGCTCAGTGTGCTCCTATGTGTGTATGTGCAAATATCATTCAATTACAGAGCAGAGTGTGAATAAGTTTGATAGAAGTGTGAAGGAGTGTTTTTGTGCTTAATTAGAACTATAATCAACCTTTTGAAGAAGCTATTTTCTCAATTCATACCCTGTAGATCTAATTTGTATTTCTCTTTCTTGGGCAGTGAGCCCTCTTGTATTTGAGTAGTGAGCTCTAGGCAGTATGCCTGAATGCATGTGCATTCCCATTGTTATTCTTATACTTTTAACAAGGTATAATCTTATGGATTAACATCCACTGTGGTTTTTCCCCTAACAAGGTTTCCACATAAAAAATCTTAGTGTTCTCTATGTTTCTAATGTGTTGATTTTTTATGGTCTATTATTCTTGCATCGGATCTGAAATTGGGTTAAGTTTGAGTTAAGATTGAAAAGTTTAAATAATATGTGACAACTGATTCACCCCCCCTCTCTCAGTTGTCTATCCTTGTTTTTCCAACAAGAACTCATTGGAATACACAATTGGATTCCTCTAAACAACATCCCATCTTGGATTAATAAATCCAACCATCTCATCCTATCCAATGTAACAGGTTCCAAACAAGCCTTCCAAGCTTTTTCAAAATTTGGATCTTCAAGATATAAGCTCTTGAGTTCATTGAACCTAACAACCTCTATATTTATTTCTATCAACAATTTTTTCCTTCTACTCAAGGCATCTACAACTTGGTTTGACCTTACACTCATGTGCTTAAAAAAAAAGGTATAAATCTACAAAAACTCAACCCACTTTAAGTGCCTTTGATTTAACTTTCCTTGACTATTGAGATATTCCAAAGCCTAGTGATCAGTATATAAAAAAAATTATTTTGGCAACAATAGTGTCTCCATTTCTTCAAAGCTTGAACTATAGAATAAAAATCATGATCATAAACAAAGTATTTCTTCTTAGCATCATTCAAATTCTCACTAAAATAGAGAACGGGCTTACCTTCACTCAAAATAGCTCCTATGGCAATGCCACTAGCATCACAATCTACCTAAAAGACCTTATTGAAATTTGGAATTGCCAAAATAGGTTGCTTTGTAACTTTGTTCTTCAACATATCAAAAATTTTGGCTACTTCTGTAGTCCACTTAAACTTTATTCTATCGCCTCTCATCGCTTCATTTAGAGGTGCACAAATACTACTTAAATTCTTAATAAAATTTTCATAAAAACTTGCTAGACCATGAAATTATCTTATCTCTATAACATTCCTCAGGGTAGGCCATTCAATGATAGATCTCACCTTCTCTAGATCCATTTTAAGACCCTCTGCTGAGACAACAAATCCTAGATACACCAACTCTCTCCTCACAAAACTACATTTCCTCAAATTAATCAACATCTTCTCCTCCCTTAGCTTCTCAAAAACTCTTTGGAAATGCATCAAGTTCTCCAATTTCTTACTAAAAATCAAAATATCATCCAAATAAACAATAAAAAAATTTCCTAAGAATTATTTCAATACCTCATTCATAAGCCACATAAATGTGCTTGGTGCATTGGATAGCCCAAAAGGCATGAATAACCACTCATACAAGCCCTCCTTAGTTTTAAAGTTTTTCTTCCATTCATCTCCTTCTCTAATCTAGATCTGCTCTTCAAATCTATCTTCGTGAAGTACTTAGCTCCACTCTAACAATCCATAGTATCATCCATTTTTGGCAAGGGAAATCTATACTTGATGGTGATCTTGTTGATGGCTCTATAATCTGTACACATCCACCATTCCCCATCCTACTTTGGTGCTAGTACTACAGGTACTGAACATGGAATCAAACTCTCTTTGATCAATCTCTTCCACAACAACTCTTGCACTTGTCTATTCAACTCTTCACTCTTTGTTGGAGTCATATGATGAGTTTCCTTATTTGGAAAACTGGCTCCAAGAATGAGGTCCATCTCATGACTAATCTTTCTTACTGGAGGTGACCCTTCAGGTACGTTATCAAAAATAATAGCTTGAAATTCATTCAACAAATATGAAACCTCTATAGGTACCTTAGTAGTATCTTCTTTATCAACTCTAGGTTATCAATGCAAAATACATATGCTCATGCCTCATACCTTCTAGGAACTTTCTTCCATCAAACAAACAAATTCTTACATTACTGCATACCTTTTCCTCTGCCTCTTTCAAGGGCTTCAACTTATGATGAGCCCCATCCTTTGTCAAAGAATAGGTTTTGGCATATCCATCATGTACTACTCTTTGATCAAACTACCATGGTCCTCCTAACAACATATGAAAAACATCCATAGGCATAATATCACACAATACCTCATCATGGTAATTTCAAATCTTGAACTTTACTAGACATTCTTCATTTACCAAGGCTTTATGGTCCTTCTACAACCAAACAATCTGGTATGGGTTTAGATGACTTCTTCTTTCTAACCATAATTTACTAACTATTTATTCTGAAACAAGGTTATCAGTACTACCTCCATCAATAATAACATCACAAACTTTAGCTTCACACTTACATTTGGTGCAAAACAAATTCTTCCTTTGAGTTGGTTCATTCTCCTCATTCAATAAGGCTCTTCTAGTAATAAGAACCTCTCCTTTTTTTGCATCCTCAGAATTTGAATACTTAGAATCTTCATCTACATATGCAACTCATGCATTACCCTCAGGTCTTCTATTTGTCCTTAGTTGAGGTTGAGGACACTCATAGGCTCTATGTCCTTCTCCGCACTAGAAATAGGTTCCACGAAAGCCTCCTCTTCCTAGTCCTTGTCCAAATCTTCTTCCTCCTCTTTGGTCTCCATTATTTTGATCACGAGGATGGTAGGTGTTATCTCCTTTTTGGTTCTGTCTACTATTGGAGCCTTCATCCTTCTTATGATCTTCATTTCAACCTCCATATGACCATCCACCGGTCTTTCCTCCACAGCCTCCACCTCATTGTTTGTTCTCAAACCTCTTGTTCAACCATTCTTCAACCTTTGGAGAAAACTAATAAGCATACTCAATGGTAGTCATTCTTATCAGTGTCAATTCTTCTTGTATGCTTGGCTTCAACCCATTAATATAATGAGCAAATTTCTCTTTATTCACCTTATAATGTCCTATCTGAATTAGGACCTTGTGAAATTCTTCTGTTTATTCTTTCACTATCCTTGTTCCTCACCTCAAGCTCTGCATCTTCTTGAGTAGCTCCAATTCATAATCGATTGGAATAAATTGTTTCTTCAATTTTGACACCATTTTACCCCATTTGGAAATTTTATCTTTCCCTTGTCTTCCTCTTTCTAACTACACCTCTTTCCACCATATACTGGCATGACCTTTCATTTTTTTCTTTGCAAACCTCATTCGTTGAGGATATTTAATCTCCTCAAACTTGAAAAATTCCTCCATTTCATTGATCCAATCAATCAATTCTTCAGGATTCAAACTCCCACTGAAAATTGAAACCTCCATTTTAGGTCTCTTCCCAATGCTTGAGATAGCTTACAACAATATTCTTTCTCTGAGATCCATTGGATCCTGGTCTTCCTCTTCCATTTCCTCTTATGTTTCATCTTTGCTGTCATCTCTATCTCGTTGCACATCTCTTCTTTGAACCTCTTTCCACAAGGTTTCTAATTTCCTTCTAAGGGCTCTAATTTCATCTCTAGGTGGATCTCTTCCTCTACCACCTTGACTCTACCTTTTCGATGCTGGGAAAGTCTTGGAGGCATCTTGAACTCAACACACACTCACAATTCCTACTACAACTTCCTCACATTCGACACTCTATTACAGGCTTAGGAAATCCTACTCTGATACCACTTGATGAAGGGCAAGCCACTTGAAACCACACAAATCACAAAAATAGATTCCAACACAGAAAATGGGAGAAAAATAAATAACCCACTTTCAATTATTTTTAGATAATGAAATTATAGATTGAAAACTTACATGCTACAGCCTCATGGGCTTGATTCATTACAACAAAATAAACTTTGAATAGAAAATATATTATTCAAAGCTACAATCTACACTATTAGAGCCACCTTCTACAATTCCCACTTAACCCTTTTTATTTTACCCAATAACCACCCTATAATGTTCTAGAAAGTTCAACTTTCCCTTTTGTTTTGATGCTAAAATTCTCACCGCTTGATTTATGGCCTAGGAAGAAATTTTAATGAAATTCACTTTTTAGAGGGGAAACTTCATGGGGCCATATCAGACACCTTTTGATCCAGGTGTCTGATTTGCTATTATTGCATATCGTTGGAAAGCTCTTGAAGAGATCTACAACACATGAACCATTGTAGGTTGGTTCTTCAACTTTTCGAGCTTATTTGGGGCCTCTAAAGTCTTAATATTTGAAATTGAAGCTACATTGGAGAAATTTCTCAGGACGAAAACTTTAATATCTCCCAAATCATGCAAGGTATTGAGGTGATTCTTTCATGACTGGAATTTTTTTTCAGTTCTACTCCTTGGGGTAAATTTTTAGGTCCATACAAGCCCATTTAGGTTGACTTACTAAAAAGTGTAAGTGCCCGTTTTTCACTATTTTTGATGCTTGATTGTCTTACACCCCTTAAGTGCCATTATGGAACTCAAAACAAATTAAAAAAATAAAGAAAATATTTTTTTGGGTGATGAAATATTGCTCTACACCACTGGATGCTCTTGCATCATTTTAGTACATGAATTATTTTGGATTGTCTTAGAAGTTGGTTAACATAATGAATTCATGTTTGTCATATACACTTATCAAATCAAAATAATGAAATGTTGATTATGTTATATAATGTGTATAGTGTGCATAATTTTTTAATCAATAAGGTTTTTTTTTTAAATAGAGATTTATCTTGTCAATTTGATCCTTAATGGTCTATTATTTCTATGGTAGCAATATTATTAAAAAATTTCCTTGCAAAAACCTTTCAATGGGTGGAATTACTTGACATGAAATATTTTCATATATTGGCATCTCAATGGATCTCCTAACAAGATAGCCTATCATGTGAGTTGTTGATGAAACAGTGGAAGAAGACTATAAAAAATGAATACCATTGCATGTTTTATAGTGTTGTTATCATCACCACTTTAGTAAAGCTAATAAGGAGCTATATTTAGGCATAGTTGGTTACAACCTTACAAGGTATCATGCACTTACTATATTTCTTATGCTCTAATATTGGAAAGTTGCTAATATTTTTATAAATCACCTTAAATAATACATTATCAAAACTTTTCAATGTCACATATAAAATGATTAGTACACCTAATTGGGATTAAAAAAAATATCTACTAATGTATATGCTTTTATTGAAGATAAATTGTGTTACTCAGTGTGATTATACATTAATGTATACCCTTAGAAACTTTAAAAAAGTAAAAAATAAATAATGAATTTTAAGTAACAAAAGAGGCACACCATATGTACTACAAAAATAGCCTCACATATATTAATTGAGCATAAGGAGGTTTTCCATCAAGTTCTATATATCTTAAAATATATCCTATAAAAATGATCAACATAGCCTAACCTACTTTAATACTATGTTATAAATAAGGATCTTATGATATTAATCATTATAAACAAGATATAAATTAAATAAAATGAGAATCATACAAGCATATATTTTACACATTACACAACATATACATGGGGAAAACCCTTTCAAGTAAAAAAACCCATAAAGCATCATTTTATTAAAAAACTTACAATAATGGTCTATTATAACATAGATTAAACCTAGGGAACACTTCTCCATACTTCCACATGGCCATTAATACCTCATGTGCATGGTGATAGAATTTACTATCAATCTCCAAATTCTTCACCTCTCAAATGAGAAGGAACCTCCTTAAATACAAGAGAAAGGGTGGCATAAGATCTTAAGGGGTATTAGTCACACCTATTCAAAATAACCATTCTTAAATAATTAATAGTCTAATAGTTTTAGATTATAAACATTTCAAATGGAATATGCTTAATAAAGCATATAATATAAGGTTTAGTAACCTTAAATTAAAAAAATATATAAATGTTATAAGGATAATAACCCTTAGTAACATTATGTTCTAACATAAACACATCTACATGGACATGAAATGGTGATGTCCAATCTAGAAATATTAATATTGGTGCTTCTACAATCTCTTGTCTTAATGTGTCAAATGAATATTGACATTGTTTGTTATATTTAGTTGTTTTATTTAAATTTTTATTTAGGAGCTCTTCTAGGGGATTTTCTATTTCCTCATATCTTCTAATAAATTTGCAGTGATACCCAATGTATCCTAAAAAAATGACCTCAAATAGTGTCTTTGATGGTGGTAGGGTTAGTATTAGTGCTACTTTTAGTGGATCTACCATTAGTCCCTCCTTGCATATGATATGACCTAATAATGTGTGAAAGGGTACCCAAAATATACATTTCTTCAAGTTCAATGCTATATGTAAGCTCTTGAATCTATCCAACATCATGTAAAGTGTTTGGACATGTTATTTTATTAACTCATATATTATCTAATCATCTAAATATACTTCTATGAAATCATGGATAAAGTTTTTAAATACATTTACCATTATGCAACTAAAAATTGCCATTGCATTTATCTAACCAAGAGGAATAATAATATACATGAATGAACTCCACTCGATTGTAAACATTTTCATGGGTTGATATTCCTCCTTTATTTTAACTTGGTGGTAATTGGAAAACCCGTCTATGAAATAATAAATTATCTTCTTGTCACTAACTCTAAAATTTATAATGTGAAGGACATAGGGAAAGGATCATGTATACATGTTTTATTCAATTCCCAAAAATCTAGACAAATCCTTATCTCTCCTATCTTTTTATTCTATACAACCATTGGGCTAATTTTCATTCTACACCATCCACTAGTTTTATAATTCTTGCAACTAACATTTTATCTAGTTCCATCTTTACTTTCTTTTTCATTTTTGGATTTAACTTGCAAGGTATTTTCTTCTATAGTTTTACCCCTTCTTTTAGCTATATTTTCATAATTCTTACCTCTTCTTTTATTCCTTTTATGCAGTAAATATATGAGGGAAGAGGTCTTCATATTCTAACATTATTTTTGCTACTTTCCTGACCATGTTCTCATCCCAATAATCTCCATTTTTTCCAATTTAGGATCCCCTTTTTGCTATAGTTTCTTCCCTCAATTTGAGTGGTTTATTATAATATTTCTTTTTTGATTCATTATTTAGTGTTATCTCCCTTTCTCCTTGTCTCATTTCTATGTCTGGTTTTGGTTTCTCATTTTTGTCCTCTTGGTGTGTTATATAGCACCTTCTTCTAGAATATTGGTTTCCCTTATCCATCCATTCTATGAACTACCATATTCTTTCTATTTTTGGTGGTGTTGGAGTTTGTTGATAATTATTTGCTATGTCCTTCGTAGGCCTAAATATGATTTATTTCATTTTCAATAGTGTGTTATGGATATCTTTATTCAATTTGTAGAATGAGAATGTGTGTAGGAAGTCCTATTTGAGTTCTTCCCAGTCCCTTGTTTTTACTCTTTTTCCTTGTTAATGTACCAAGTTTGGGCAGCTAATGTAAGAGTCCAATATAACATTTGTATTTAAATCTTTGTGTCATATTCTCTCCTAGAATTCCATACAGTTATACAAATTTTTTTGTATTGATGTGGTGTGATTGTCCCATCATATTTTGGAATTACCTCACATTCCCATTCTTCTTGTAAATATCTTATTTTTTATCAATATTTTGAATGCCTGCCATTGAAGAATATTATTCTTGTGGGTATTCCACCAGCTAGTTGTATTACATATCAATGTATGTTGTAGTGCTTCTAATCTCCTATTTTTCTTATTAGATATTATTTCCATATCTTCTAAATATGTGTTAAGGTCTCTTATTCTTGAGTACTTGTGTAGCTTGATATATGAAATTACCCATGAAATATTATTCAAATGACATGATTTTTGGATGGATTTTATGGAATGGTATTTGTAGCGTTGAAAATTGTACTCCCTTCTAGGTGAAGTACAATTTCACACTATATTTGGAACCAAATTTAGTAACCTTTTAGATCAATGCATTTAGAAATTCCCTAGCCCTAAATTTTCCTATCAACCTAAGAGAATGTGTCTATACTACCCTAGAAAATGTCTATCAATTAAACATCGTCAAATTAAATATGAAAAATGCCCTCACCTTGGAAAAGTATTGATTTTAGTAGATTCTAAACACCCAAGTCAAATTTTGTTGAGTGTGAAAGAACTAGTTTGATGTGCACCATGCCCTAGACCAACTATTTTTCCCAATAAACTTGATTTCTCATTTTTGTCGATCTCTAATTTTTGAGATGTAATTTTAAATTTGGACCTTGGAAAAATTTAATCCCAAAAATTAAAATTTAAATGATTCAACCTAAACATTAATTTATCCTAAGTTCCACTGTATAAACATAAAATTTTATTTTGAATTAGGAAAGAGAATTACAAGACAACTACACTTTGTCAAAATACATTCAAATTTACAAGCTTTCAAGAGGAAATTTAGATTTGATCAAATTTCTACAATGATTGGAATTTGATGCCAATGGAAGAACATGATGGAATCTAGGTTTTAGAGATTTCTTTGGCTTTCTTAAACCACTTAATGACTTGTTTTTGAGATTGTTCCCATCATCAATCTTTGATCTAATTGCTGCCCTAAGCAAGGTATTACTGCATTTTAGATTTTCCTAAGGGTATTTGAATTTCACTGGGGTTGTGTTGGAACTGTAAAATTCTGGTGTTTTTACATATTGGTCATGCTCATGAATTCCCATATTTTCCCCATATTTTTCTTATTGAGTCCATTGTGTCATGCATTTTCCACATTGCAGTCCCTATCAGCATAGGTTCATGACTATCTCCCTGACCCATGTTGCTTTTGTATTAACATGTGTTTGCTGCAGGCACATCGGCATGACAGTATTAAGGTCTCCCTGATCCATTCTTCTGCTCGTAAACATTTGTGTTGCCTATCGGCAAGACGTTTCCTATGTCACGACGATTGGAGTTTACTCACTAGCAGTTATCGGCATGACTTTCATGTTGTTCCAGCAACAAAGGATAGGTATTTCGGCATAAGTATTTTCACAGAGGTGAGGTCCCCCCGAATGGGTCGGGTCTCATCAACTTGCGCATATAAAGATTCATCGACGGAGCTAGGCGGTATCGACATTATGTCTTGGTGAGTATCTTTTGTCTTGCCAACCGACGGTTGAAGAATTGTCTTATCAACATAAGTTAAGATCTTTGGTGGAATGTCATAATGATTCCATGGTGTCTCACCGACTTGTGCAAAGAGCTTTCGGTAGGAGTTGAAGTTTGCGGCAGGAAGTCATAGCGAAGTATACATGTATCACCAATAGGTTACTAAAGGTTTCTATTGAATGACTTTTGGCAAGGGGTTTGTGTTGTCTTGGCGAACAAGTGTGAGCTCGAGTGTTTTGGTATGACACAAAATAATCTACAGGAGGTCTCTCCGACAGTTGCAAGTTACAGTGACATATATGGGATTGATGGTTTCTGTTGGTGTGAGATTGACATTCTCCTAGCAATCTAAAGTAAAATTGGGGCTTTCGGTGAAACATAATGTGTTCTATATGAGGTCTTGCCGATGTCCGAAACACATAGCGACACTGAATCAAACAATGGGCATCTCGGTGAGAAAGACTCTTGTGTCTCAGCGACTGAAACAAATATAACAGTGAGGTGCTTTTTGAGTGACAAAAGGTTTTTGATATGATTTCTCCCCGATGGCAGGTGGTCACGGCGAAGCACGAAGAATAGAGGAACACGGGATGACAGCGATCAACGTTATAATTTCCTTCAGCATAATTTCTAGATGTCTCAGTGACTATTCCATTGGCGATTAACAAAAAATTCAAATGCTGTGGGCCGACATGTGAATGCTAAATATAGTTGTAAGCCAACATGGGGTTTTCCCTATTATAATGGTTGGCTGACATGATTTGGAAGCATTATGATTTCTAATGCTGGTGTATAAATATGCACCCCAATTGTAAATGGATAAGGGAACAGATTTTAGATTAGATACAGTAGATTAGTAATGGCTACAGTAGAATAATTTTTTTCTTATCAGAGACTATGTGCATGTTTTCAAATGGCGAATTCAATGATAATCAGTTGGTGTGGCAGGTTATTTCTAGTGTCAATTGTATGTTGAACTTATTGAAAAGTATCGTTGAAGTTGTCTCCAAGTTGATTCTTTCTGGTTGTTTAAATTGATGTAACAAGTTTACTTTCGGTTTATCAATGCACATTTGTTGTATTTGTGTGATTAATTGACTGGTTCTCTCAAGTAGAGATTAAACCCTTTTTGTTGATCACAGTAATTAGGAAGATTCATCTAGATTATTAAAGAAGAGCTCAGTGGTCATAGTCTTGCATTGTTTATACAAGTTATGAACAGATCATATGCCTACAATTTGATTTTCTACCAGAATAACTTACCCACTTCTGTTTCATTTGACTCTGCATACCTAATAAGGCACTGGTCTCTGCAATTTCATTATTTGAATTCACTCAGTTTCTTTATATCTGTTAATTAAGTATTTTAGGATTTAGATCTAAAGATTGCTATCAAGTTTGATTTCATTTGTTCACTCTCATCTACCCTTGTGGACAAAGCATTTTAGAAGGATAAATCATAAGTTAATTCTGCTTCATTCAAAAAGGTACACCCGCCTAGGTTAGCAACACTTGAAGAGTAGAAGGTTGAGTTCTCTTGACCTTGTCTATTACCCTAAAGCATATCAAGAGATTGGCAGCCTCTTGAGGCATTCAGCCTGCATTTTTGAGAGCTAACAAATTGGCGACTCTATTGGGTATTACATCATAAAATTTGGTTGAAGACCATTATATAGAGTCAGTGAAGAGAAAGAAATATTTTGAGAAGTTTCAGAAGGAGTGATTCCATTGGGAGAAGATCAGAAAGAATAATCATTTTCCTACTTTTGGAAAAGTAGGTGGTGACTCTGAAAGAATTTTTGCAGCTGTTAATCATGAATGGAAGAAGATCTCGATTCAGGGGAGGTCATACTGGAGCTCAACCTAGTAGCAGTAGGTTGACGTACAATGATCTGAAAATGGAGGGTAATTAGGGTGGACCTACTGATCATGATACTCCTCAAGTTGATTATGAATCTTTAACTTATGAAGAGGTTAAAGCACTGTATGAGTCTTAGAAAAAGGAGATAGAAGAATGGCAAAAGAAAAAGAGCACTTATCCTCCACATCCATCAAAGCAAGTAAGTGTTTATCCAGTCCCTCCTGGACAAGGATTGGCAAGTTATCAAGAATTCCAATGTGATAAGTGTCAAGTACAATGCCAATGTGATCAGTGTCAAGTATAATGCCAATGTGATCAGTGTCAAGTACAATGCCAATGTGATCAGTATCAAGTGCAATGCCAATGTGATCAATGTCATATGCAGCATAATTCTAGCCCACTTGAAGATGTCAGTCAGAATCTGCAACAAGGTATGTATCATAACCAAAAATCTAATGCTGATGAATAAGTTGGAATTTACCCCTTTGATGCATTTCTTGGCATAAGGAAGTATGAAGGAGAAGATTTGACTTCTCTGTACAATAGGATGATGAGTGTCTAGTTGCAATTGCCTCCTGACTCTAAGCCTACAAGACCCTTTTTTGTTGCACAGTTCATAAAAGTATGGAAGCCTGAATCAACTTATTGGTCACGGTCATCAATACAACATGCATGTGGTCACTTGAATAAATTCATTGATGCATGGAGGAGGTAGGGTATGAGAACATTGTCAATGTTGATTCCAATGATTGTATTTCTGATGAATATAGAGAAATTGGTCAATCAATGCATCCAACAAATGATGAGATATGTGCAAGTCAGTATGATTCATGTGATAGCTTGCATAGTGAAGATGAAGGTACCAAATATCTCTCTTGCGTAATAGATTGTGATAGGGAGAGCAGTGTGTGTTATGAGGGATCCAATGAACATTCAAATTTTGATGATACACCTGTAGATTTTGATCTGCAGCTAGGGGATCCTTCTACCTCTTATGTAGATCAGGATGAAGAAGCAATGGGAAATATTGATTCATTTGGTAGTGAGTATACAATACCTCCAGCTGCAATTGAAAGTTACAAAGATACATTCGATGAGGAGGAGGGTTGTGAATTTGAGAATGGTTTCCAAAATTTTTTAGGCCCATTGCATGATGAAGATTTAAAAGAGGATTAGGTAATTTTTTGCAAAGGTTTTCCCCAGAATGACTTTCAGGTATTTTCAGATCCACTTGATGTTGATAAAGAGGTATTTTTAGATAAACAAAGGGATGTGTCAAGTTATGGAACAAATGACTGTGCTGGTAATGTTTCTAATTTTTTATTCTCTGATGATCCTAGGCCTCTTTTTGATGATGAAAAAAGTGATGAGTATGATTGTAATAATGAAAATATGGAAACTTGTTTGCTTAGCTGTGAATAGATTTCAGATTTGTTAACTCTTGATTATTAGAAATATATACATAAGGGTGATCTTGAAACTCTATGTCTAGTTGATGGTGAGACTTTTGGTCCTGATCAAAAGTCTGCTTCCATTCAAGAAAAGGTATGTGATTTTGAAATTTCTAACTCATGTGGAGAAGACATTTGTCTGCATACCGAGGATGATAGTGTTCCAATTTTGATTGGTTCATGTATGCTTAATATTGAAGATTTGAGTCATGGGGGTATCAAAGAGGTGCAAAAGGTTTCAGATTTGTATGTTTCAAACAATGTTGATATGACAGAATTTTTTTCTCAAGAGAGGTACTCTGATGATAAATTTTCAATGCAGCTGAATGAGTGTTTTGCAATACACAACAGAGAGAAAGATAATGAATAATTTTGCATTGAATATATGTATATTTTGTATGTTGGTAATAAAAGGGGTTTGTCCCAAGATGTTGAAGAATTTAAATTACAGGATGATGTAGGGATTTTGGGCCAAACCAAGCATGATGATACTCTAAGAACTTGCAATAACAGTAACAAGAAAGATTGCATTGAGTATCTTCAAGAAGAGTTTGATGAACTCAATGCAAAACCAGGTGTTTGACAAGGGAAAGCTTGGTTTGATTTTTAGATTGTAACAACTCAAAACAGATGAAGTAACACAGAGGATTAAGGGTTTCCAGTGCATGGACAACTCTTGCTTGTCCTCTTTAAAATTCTTTTCCATGCACAGTAGTTTAGGGCTTTGCATTCATCTCCATCTTGCATTCAGTTTGCATTCATTCCTTCATTTCCATTTCCATTCTGCTCACTGGCTCATCATTTTGTGTCTGGTCTGCTCACCCAAAGATTCTGGGTCCTTGCAATGATCTCACTATCATTCATCCCCAGATGGAGCCACTATTGGAACTATAAAATTCTGGTGTTTTTACATATTGGTCATGCTCATGAATTCCCATATTTTCCCCATATTTTCCTTATTGAGTCCATTGTGTCATGCATTTTCCACATTGCAATCCCTATCGACATAGGTTCATGACTGTCTCCCTGACCCATGTTGCTTTTGTATTAACATGTGTTTGCTGTAGGCACATCGGCGTGACAGTATTAAGGTCTCCCCGATCCATTCTTCTGCTCGTAAATGTCTATGTTTCCTATTAGCAAGACGTTTCCTGTGTCACGATGATTGGAGTTTACTCATTGGCAGTTATCAGCATGACTTTCATGTTGTTCAGCAATAGAGGATAGGTATTTCAGCATAAGTATTTTCACCGGGGTGAGGTCCCCCCTAATGGGTCGGGTCTCACCGACTTGCGCATATAAAGATTCATTGGCAGAGCTAGGTGGTATTAGCATTATGTCTTGGGGAGTATCTTTTGTCTTACCGACCGACACTTGAAGAATCATCTTATCGGCATAAGTTAAGATCTTCGGTGGAATGTCATAACGATTTTGTGGTGTCTCACCGACTTGTGCAAAGAGCTTTCGGTAGGAGTTGAAGTTTGTGGCAGGAAGTCATAGTGAAGTATATGTGTCTCATCAATAGGTTACTAAAGGTTTCTATTGAATAGCTTTCGGCGAGGGGTTTGTGTCATCTTGGCAAATAGGTGTGAGCTCGGGTGTTTCGATATGACACAAAATAATCTACAGGAGGTCTCCCCGACAGTTGCAAGTTACAGCGACATATATGGGACTGATGGTTTCTGTCGGTGTGAGATTGGCATTCTCCTAGTGATCTAAAGTAAAATCAGGGCTTTCGGTGAAACATAATGTGTTCTATATGAGGTCTTGCCGATGTCCGAAACACATAGTGACACTGAATCAAACAATGGGCATCTCGGTGAGAAAGACTCTTGTGTCTCAGCGACTGAAACAAATATAACAATGAGGTGCTTTCTAAGTGACAAAATATTTTTGATATGATTTCTCCCTGACAACAGGTGGTCATGGCGAAGCACGAAGAACAGAGGAACACAGGATGACAACGATCAACGCTATAATTACCATCGACATACTTTATGGATGTCTTAGCAACTGTTCCATTGGAAATTAATAGAAAATTCAAATGTTGTGGGCTGACATGTGAATGCTAAATACTGTTGTGGCCGACATAAGATTTGCTAAATACAATTATAGGCTGACATGGGGTTTTCCCTATTATAACGGTTGGCCGACATGATTTGGAAGCGTTATGATTTCTAATGCTGGTGTATAAATATGCACCCCGATTGTAAATGGATAAGGGAACAGATTTTAGATTAGATACAGTAGATTAGGAATGGCTATAGTAGAATAATTTTCTCTTATCAGAGACTATGTGCATGTTTTCAAATGGAAAATTCAATGATAATCAACTGGTGTGGTAGGTTATTTCTGGTGTCAATTGTATGTTGAACTTATTGAAAAGTATCACTGAAGCTGTCTCCAAGTTGATTCTTTCTAGTTGTATTTGTGTGATTAATTGACTGGTTCTCTCAAGTAGAGATTAAACCCTTTTTGTTGATCACAATAATCAGGAAGATTCATTTGGATTATTAAAGAAGAGCTCAGTGGTCATAGTCTTGCATTGTTTATACAAGTTATGAACATATCATATGCCTGCAATTTGATTTTATGCCAGAATAAGTTGCCCACTTCTGTTTCATTTGACTCCCCATACCCAATAAGGCACTAGTCTCTGCAATTTAATTATTTGAATTCACTCAGTTTCTTTATATCTGTTAATTAAGTATTTTAGAATTTAGATCTGAAGATTGCTATCAAGTTTGATTTCATTTGTTCACTCTCATCTGCCCTTGTGGACAAAGAATTTTAGAAGGACAAATCATAAGTTAAGTCGGCTTCATTCAGAGAGGTACACCCACCTAGGTTAGTAGCACCTGAAGAGTAGAAGGTTGAGTTCTCTTGACCTTGTCTGTTACCCTAAAGTGTATCAAGAGATTGGCAGCCTCTTGAGGCATTCAGCCTGCGTTTTGAGAGCTAACATGTTGATCTCATTGATATCATTTAGGAATCCTTCTCTAACACATTTGAGTAGGATTTTTAGAATTTTAGCTCATTACAGCCTTAGATACACTTAAGGTTAAGAGCACAAAAAATGTTTCAATCAATCAATTAGCTATTCCTAAAGGTAGAAATACCAAAATGGGGGTTTGACTTAGGAAAAATCCTATATAGCCACACCCTTTCCCTTCTTTGTTGAGATTTTGAAAGTTTAGATCTAAAGATGGAGATTTTAGAGCAAGATTACAAAGGGCAGTAGGGAGTTACAGGCTTGTGAAGTCAGATCTGAAAAAAGGAGTTCAATCTAGGATGCATCATGCCCTAGACTAGTTATTTCAACCTCAAATTGATATCGTAGTTGCACAATACTCTTCCCCTTTCAGATCTTCTTTTGTTTTCCATCAATTCAATTTCATCAGTACAAAAAAAATACTATTTCAAATTAGGTATTGTAGTTGAATTATCCCAATAATTCCACATTAATTTCAATAAATTTCCAAGGAAATAACATAACCATATCTAGGGAATATTGGCTCTCCTTTGAGGTTCTTAGCCAATCACATACCCTTGTTTATTTGGCTTCTAATGTTAATTGGAAAAGGATTGATCTTAGTGATCTATACACTAGTCCTAGGATCCCTTTTTCAACCAAACAGTATTCATATATATCTAGTGTTATTTGTGGTAAGTTTTCATAAGTTGCAATAGAATGTGGTAATTTTTATGTTGTTCTATGTATCATCAAAAATATTCTAAATCATATAAATTTTTGGGAATTATGATTCTTTCCTAAGTCATGCATTTAGTACATCCTCGCTATTAATACTTTCATTACTACTTTCAATCTTTATCTCCCCTTCATAGTTAAGTTCTTTTAATTAGAATAGTTTAGGTAGTTTGTTAATGAGTAAAGAATTTTTGAATCTTCATTTCCATATTCTTCTTGGGCTATATATATATCTATATATATATGTATATATGTGTGTGTGTGTGTCTTTGTTAGCCATTTCTAACCCAAGGGTATGTGTGCTATTCTATCAATGTTTTCAAAATATAGCTCTTCTTTTTATGAGTCTACAATACCATTGTTGTTAACAAACCATTGTAACTCTAATAGAACATTAAAAATATCAAACAGTTATTTCACAGAAATCATCTCAAAGTCTACTACTTTTTTAACTCCTAATATATTAACCTCTATATTATCCCAAGTCCCTATTGATCCTATTAATGATCCATCAACTCGATTAATGTTTTAGGGTGTATCTCCTAGTTTTAGTTTTCCTAGCTATTCCTAAACTCTCTTTGGGAGAATATCCACATCTACTCCTAGGTCAACTATCACCTATTTATTCCAATATTTACATAATTTTCAATTTTTCAATTAAGTTATTTTGTTGTGTTAGACAAGCTAATTGTTTTGATGTGAAGGATTCTCCCTCTAAGAAGAAAGTGTTATGATACTTTTTTTTTCTTTATTTATAACATGTTTGGCTTCCTCTACTATCTTGTTAGGTTGATGTTTATGTAGACATGGAAAATATACTAATTGATCCTATACACCTGATCCCTATTTTACTAACACCAGTTCATCCTAAATCATCTCCTTTATGAATTATTTAATTAAATAATCTCTATTTAATTAAATTCATCACATTTCATCTCTTAATTAAATAAATCAAATTTATTTGATTAAGTCATCATCTCCTATTAATTAAATAAATCACATTGTTTAATCAATCCTGTAGTCCCTCTTTTAATTAAATAATTCAATTTATTTAATTAAGCTCTAAAGTCACCTCTCTTAAATTAAATAAATTATTTTTTATTTGATTTAATCTAACACCATCCTCTTTCATTAAATAAATCAAAATTTATTTAATTAAGTCTAAAATCATTATTCATCTCATTTTGATGTAAATTAATCCAAAACTCTAAATCAAATTGTCAAATAAGCTAATCTCCATTTAAATTAATCAAATCCTAATTAATCCTAATCTTAATCCATCAAATCCTCTAGCTTTTGCAACTTTCTCATGAAAATCAATTTAATTAATTTATAAATCTTCCTTTTTCATTCAAAAAGATATCAAAGATGCAATATTCCTCAAATTTGAAAATCTCCACCAAAAGTACTTGTCCATCCAACAAGGCATTAAAGACCTCTTACATGTCCTTTTCTTGAGCCAAGTGGCATTTATTTCATCTTTTCTCTCCCTCCAACTTGTCACTTCTCCAATTTTGAATTTCCACCTAATTGCATTAATGTGCACATTCATCCAAATGTGCTCCACCTTTGTCCACTCACATGTTGACAAGTGGCATTATGCTATTGGTTGGTGTTTGATCCCACATTCATCCATTTTTCCTCATCCTCCATCATTATCTTCTATAAATAGAAGGCTCTCTTATTGATTTTGGATCCACAATCTTAGGTATTTTCATCCACAACTTGTGCAAAGTTATCATCTTCATGTTTTGAATCAAGTTCATCCATTTTCATCCATTTTCATAATTTCATAGCTAGGTTATGGAGAAATTTCATCAAAGAGCATCAAATCTTCACCATTGATCATCAAGCTTGCAAGGAATTGGGAAAGGGAAAATTTCCACATCAAAATGACACCAATTCCCCCATGGGATTGAGATTTTGGACATTAAGATAGGATTTAATAACTTTTTTACTTGTGTTCTTCACTTATTTCTTGTTTTTACATTTCAAAAGAATTTCATGGGGAATGTTGTTTCTAACTTGCATATTAGACTAATAATGCGTTTGTTCTTAGTGTTTGTGCAGGTCCAAGATCACCATTCAAATTTTGGCACTAGAAGGAGGGAAAATATGAATAAATTAACACAATTTTTCACCAAATTCTACTATTTTTTTAAAATTTTGTGTGTCTACAAGAAAATGCACTGTTACTAGGTCAAACTCTGCCACTATTAGTCCTGCAGCACAATTTAGCGATGCTTTCAAACTATAAACTATGCCGCTCGAGTCATTCTCCTAAGGGTCCAGCTAGCTCAACCTCCAAATTATGTTGCTTCATCGCAAGCATGCTCACTGTCCCTCCATAGAGCACTGATGGTCTCACCAGAGCATCGCTGACACTCTTCAAACTATTTCGCCATCAAAAACTATGCCACTAGAGTGGGGTAAGAGGAAGTTTTCAAAAAAAATTCAACATGTGATTTTTATCATTTTGATCACCTTAACTTCTAACTAGTTTTTGGCTTATGTTTCTATAGTTTTAACTAGTTTTTGTAGGTTGGAGTAATTCAAGAAGGAGGAAACAAAAAAATGCTTCTTATGTCGTCATCATTCTATTGTATCAAGTGTTTTTGAACACTTTGGGGAGCAATTATAATCGCATTTTTAAGGAATTTGTCATCTTAAAGCTTTTTAGGACTCGATAATTTTTGTTTGGGCTTAAAAAGGAACAAAACAAAGGGATTAAAAAGAACCTTAGGAAACTTACTAGAGTTTTTTTTAGGCTTTAAAATTGAACAAGAAAATTTCACACTTCAATATTGGTTCTTAAAAAGAATCCATTCTTGCTTTGAAGGTTAAAATGAACATGTGCATTTTATGTTTTGTAATCTCTTATCCAAAGTAATATCATTTAAAAGGTGTATGCACTTCTCTTGCGCCTCATGATGATCTTGAGAATCAAAATTATTTTGGTGATATTAAGTTGTCTAAGCGATTTCCTCCACACTTCAATTTGGATTCTTAGAATTGAACAAAGCTTGCTAGTGTGAGTGGAGTATATCATGTGTGTTCTCTCTTTGTTCACACAAACAAAGATCGATCAAACTACGTATGTGCTTGCTCTCTTTTGTTTACCCTTAGAGGGGCTTGCCTAAGAGACACATCCAAAAGGATAACTTGAAGATGACTCCAACCAGTTTTTCACTCTAGTCGGTATATAAAAGGATAAGACTAAATTGTCAAGTCTAATGGTATGTAGGCCTTAGTTGTATAGTGCCTTTCAAAATAGGGTACTACCTTAAAAAGTATAAGATCCTCCAGTAGGATTGATTTAATCCTTTAGTGGCTTGTTGGACACTCACAAGGTGCCATGTCCCCAATCACCCTTACTAAGAACCAATTTGTTTAGAATCCCAAATCCTTATCTATTTGTTGGTGCAAGAATGGTCGTTCTAAAGCTGCTCCACATTTTCACGGTTCTTGGTAGAGATGAGAAGTATGCCATGGGAGTTTCATGGATACTAAAGCTTAGTTGACCTGTAGAAGTGAGTGTTGTGGAGGGGAGCCATTGTGGCCAAGCTTTTAATCATTTTCCAAGAATAAGCGCAGCTAGATTTATCCAAGTGGGGGTTCAACAAATATTGTCTCTTGACTATCCATAGGGTTGTCCATTTTCTTGGAATCAAAACACTTTGCTTGGATCTAAAACATTGGAAAACAAAAATTCAACCCTGATCATCAAATTTCAAACCCTTTAGAGGAAGCAAATACCTTTGACAAAATTCAAGTGTTATTGCTTGCCCTAGGGATTCTATCCTTAGAGGCTTCTAAGAATTTGAATTTACATCACAATTTTTTCTCACTAAAGTCAACATTAGGAGACTATTGCCTTAATTTCCTTGATTTCCACATAATGGACTTTGTGGGATGAAAAGAAATTGGGACAGTAGACATTTAGTTTGAAAACTTAATCAAGAAAGTGTTTGTGGTAAAAAGGACTCATTAATAAAAGATAAGAAACAATTCAACCCCACACATGTTCTCTTCCAAATGATTTCCTGAAAGATCAAAATCCGAAAACCAAAGTCCAAAGGTCTTAGTCAAAAAAATTGAAAGAAACATTTTTCCATGCTTTACGAATTTAGAGAAAGATCGACTTTCAAATTTTACAAACATGCATCAAGGAACAATCCAAATTTGTATTCATTTTACTATTATCAAAATCCAAGTCTCTTTGAAAGGTTTGAGTATCTCACATAGGAAGTAATAGCATGTTCTTCAACAGCTTGGTCTAATAAACAAAAGTCTCTCTAAGTCTCTTAGGATCAAAATCAAAACACCTTCATCCATCCCTCAAACACAAAAATCAAAATCCATCTCACAAACAACTCTTGGAAATCTTGAAAAAATCCTTCATGCTAAACTTTGGGAAAATCCTCTTGAAATAAAAAATCAAAACAAATCCAAATCACCTGTTTGACTAGGTGTGTGTAGATGAATTCTTCTTTGCACACTTAGTCAAATAATCATCTTGTGGACAAGTTTACTCTAGGACAACATCCAATCTCTTAGAGTTTATGAGTTCATTATCCAAACCAAATCCAATCAAAATCAAATCAAATAAAATCAAAATCAAAATACAAAATAAAATCAAGCATCAAATCCAAAAGTCCTAAAGTTTAGCATCCTCCTCAAGGTTCCCTAAGAGTTCCAATCATTCGCCAATCATCCATATTTCATTATCTCCTCACCATCCTTTTGATCCTTAATATCTTAGACTTTATTTTTTGTACCTAAAGTTAGATCAATCCAAGGAATTAAAGGTTCACCTCCCATTCCTAAAAATTGATCCTCATTTTATGGTCCAAACTAGATCTCAACACAAGAAGAACATGGAAATGAATAAAGAAACATCCACTTCGAGTGACTTGAGTCAAACCGCTCCCAAAATAAATCTCATTGGGTCTAGCAATCCCATGCTCAATCTTCCTCCACTCCCACAAGATTCTCAAGAGGAAGGTTGCCAAGTGTAGGACATCACCAAAAATGTTCTAGGGATGACTCAAGATGAAATCATTGAAATGGTCCAAAATCCCAAGACTCACAAAATTGTTAATGCCATGATGAAACTCAATCCCTCACAAAACATGCTAGAATTGGCCAAAGAAGGGGCTAAACTCCCTTCCGAATATGATGTGATCACTCTTGTGGAGAAATATCTTGGGATTATGCCTCTAATCTCATGCACACCTCAATTTCAAAGCATCACTCAAACCATCCCCCAAGCCACATCATCCATTGTGCCAAATCAACCAATTTTCAACAAGGGGAGCTCATTGCTTCATGCACTACAAACACACCCCCTTGTGAACAACCAAGATTTGGATTCAAACACCATCTTGGGTTAATCTATCCCATTGAATCTGCTACACCCATATGTTTCGCTCACCTTTCATAACCCTAATGACCCATCCTCTTTTCATGCAACACCAACATATCCTCTCAACACAAAAACCTCTCTCCCTATGACTTCACAAGGAGAAGGTGGGATATTTGGACAAGGTGGAATCTTTGAGCCCTCATCATCATCATTTCCTCAAGGGAACACACCACCCATTTTTCTACCACTTCCACCTTTGCTATTAACATCCACACCACTCCTTTGATTAGGGCTCCCCCCTTTACCAACCATCAATCAATAGAATCAAAACAACCCCCCAATCATAAATCAAAACATCATACCAAATCCTCTGATCTTGCCATTGATATTGGAACAATAGGTGGAAACCATCCAAACAACACAAGCAATCATTGCACCATCCATAAACTTGGTCTCTCAAGGACCAAGCATATCAATCGCACCATCCACTACACAAATCCCTATCATCAATACAACAACACCTCTCATCACAACAACAAACACCATTCCAAATCTACCACCACCACTTCCACCAAGACCAAACGTGGCCAACCAATATAGCATCATGTTGCAAGCAACTCAACAAGCCTATCAAAAGTCACTTCAATAGTTCCAAGCTCAACAAGCTTCTCAACAAGCGCATGAATCTCAAGCCAGACAACAAGCACAACAAACAGCCCAAGCTTAAGCTTTGTTGCAACATTAGCAAGCCACCCAAGCTACCCAAGCTGCCCAAGTACCTCAAGCCACACAAGTTGCACAGACTACCCAAGTTGCACAAGTTTCCCAACAAGCATAGGCTCAAGCTCAAGCTCAATATCAAACTCAACAAGCACAAGTGCAAGCTCAATACCAAGCACAACTGCAAGTAGCTTAGCAGCAAGTGTTAGAAACCAAGATCTAAAATGCAAACCAGAAAAGATTTCCACAGAAGAGTAAATCAAAAAAAGCAAGAGCTTTGAAAAAAGATGTGCAAAATAATATTATTCAGGAATTCTTAATTACAAGATAATGATTTGCTTTGTAAAAGCAAAGATGCATAACCCTAATCTTATCTTGAGCAACAAGATAGCTTAAAACTAAGATGAATGCAATAAAGCATGAATGGGTCCCAACAACAAGGCCTGATCAAGTACCCAAGTACAAATGCAATAATGAGGTAGAGAAGGAAAACCCAGTTGGACAAAACCCCCTACAATGAGATGAATGCTGCAAAGAAGCATTGGAAGAACACTAGAACCGCAATCTGACAAGCAAGGAGAGATAATTTTGTCTACAAGAAACCAAAAATGGAATCATAATAATGTGATAGCAAATGCAATGCCACAAAACACTGGAAAACTCACAAACTGGAACAACCCTAGAATTTGTGAAGCAACAATAGATGAAATGATGACAGAATTTGGAAACTGTGTATCTCGATGTCGATGCCAAACTATGACTAAAATTATTCCATAGGAACAAGTAACACGAAGACTCTAGAACATTAACCATAAAAACATGGCCCTCAAACTAAGAAGGATCTAAACCAATGCGGATCAAGAAATATAAACTCTCAATCTAAAGTGTGAACTGATGAATTTGATATGTGTCAAACAAGAGAAAGATGTGGCCAAAAGAAACTAAGAAACTAGATAACCCATGTGAGTTGCCATCAAAACAAGATGAATATGGAGATCAAAGTGCATGCACACTCTAATCAAATTATTATGCAAGAAATCCCCCTGATGGAACTTTATCTCAGTTCATTTATTACAATAACCCAATGATTGTATAAGGAGAGAATTCTAATGTGAATAAACAAAAAATAAGATGATGTGGTACTGAAATGAAGTGAAAATATTCAATTTTCACCTTTTCAACTGTCAAAACATCCAAGTAATCTCCAAAACACCCATCAAGACAAATATGGAATAACGATAAACTTGGGATAGATACAAAAAAAAAGTGAATGGATAGAAAAATAGAGCTCCTCAATACCTTTCCAATGCTGCAAATAAGACGAAAAATGGAGATTGTGGCAAAAAGTTATGAGCTCGGAAGCCATAAATAAACATCTGACTTCAAACAAAAATAAATGAAGCTAAACTAAAAAATTCTAAAAAAAAAATTGCACCACTGGAAAGTGCTCGGAACCAGCATTCCGGCGATATCTTGTTTTCCTGAGTTTGATACCGTATGCCCAAGTTATGCCGAAAAAAAAAAATTGCTCCTTGAAGGAAAATCAGGGCTAGGAAGGGGGAAAATAGGGTCATACGGCTGTTGATGTCATGCTAACGTCATCAATTCATGAAAAAAAATTTGACAGCCTGGAGGCTGTCAAGGAAAAAAAATGCCCCCTGCCGGGAAAAAATTTCGACTACCGGAATATGTGTTGAGTGGCCAAAATATTCAAAGGAATGGCAGAATATTCTATTGCTGGGAGGTCGAGCTAGGCGTAGCCCCCAGTCCTCCATATGACTGGGGCCAATGGAGGGGGAGCTCGCGGGGGCTATGTGTGTAGACTGGCTGGTGGTGGAAGAGGTGGTGCCGCTCGCCTAAGCGGTCGGCAGGTGGCCACCTGGTGGCTGCCCGGTGGCCACCGGGCGTTAGGATCCTTTTCTACTGGGAGCACTAGCACGAAAAATGAAAAACACATTTTTAAAATTTTTTTTTCAATTTTTGAGCCTCAAACTGCATGCTGGGGAGGCCGTATGGCCCCCCAGACAATTTTTTTTGCCTTCCAAACCAACTTCACCAAAATTGATGAAAGAAAAGGAATTCTTAGGGTTTTTGGCCAGTGCGAATGCAATGGTGACCTCCATTTGTGCCCCAAATGCTTCAAAAAATTGGCTACCTCCAGAACATGCAAAAAAATTACCAGCTTGAAACCCTCATGGATCTGGCAAACAATGGCCAAAATTTGCAAAACAAAAGCCAATCCTAACTTTTTCCAGCGCTATGAATCCAATGGTGAAGCCCGATTTGATCCAAGATGCTGCATAAATGAACTCAAGGCATGATACCCTCGAGGAATCCTGAATGAACTCTCCAATGATTTTCTCAAAAATCTAAGGGGTTGCAAATCAAGGCTCTGATACCATGTTAGAAACTAAGATATGAAATGCAAACTAGAAAAGCCTTCCACAGAAGAGAAAATAAAAAAAAGCAAGAGCTTTGCAAAAAGATGTGCAAAATAATATTATTCAGGAATTCTTAATTACAAGATAATGATTTGCTTTATAAAATCAAAGATGCATAACCCTAGTCTTATCTTGAGCAACAAGATAGCTCAACAAGATAAGGATGAGAATAATAAACCTAGGAATTAAATATTACCTAAGTAAAGTTATGCAAGTGTAATTAAATATTAATTACACTAACAACAAGCATATTAGCAAGCCCTACAATAGTACCAAGCACATCAAGAAGCAACCCAATTACTAGCCCAACAAAAAGCATTGTTGGCACAATAGCAACAAGACCAACAACAAGCATTGTTGGAACAACAACAACAAGACCAACAATAAGTGTTGTTGGCACAACAACAAATGTAGGAATATCAACAAGCCTTGATCTCACAACAAAGCTTGAAACAAACTCCCACCAACACATCCAACACTCCACCTATCACTCGAACAAATTCTCCACTTCAAAACACATTCACTCCACCTCCTAATCCACAAAAGAACATGACAACACAAATCAAATTGCTCTTGCAAGAAGTGCTCGATCTCTAATCAGGGAAAATAACAAAGACACCAAGCAATCTATGCCCCTATCCATTCGATAGGAGGTTTGCAATGGTACCATTCCAAAAGGGGTTTGAAATCCCTAAATTTGACAAATATCATGGGAAGAGAAGCCTTGAAGATCACATTAGGGAATTCCAAGTACATTGCATGGAGGTCACATATGACCATACATATCTAACATGACTATTCCCTCAAAGTTTGGCTGGTCCTACCATGGAATGGTTCTCTTGCCTTCCCCCAGGAATCAAAAAGTTCCAAGAGATTGTGGAAACATTCATAAAAAATTATGCATTCAACATTGGCATGGATGTTATTCTAGAGGAACTATCTATGCTCAAACAAACTAAGGGCGAATCATTCACTTCCTTCTTGCAATGATGGTGATCCAAGGCCAATAGGAGCAAATGGACCATGCTAGAGAACAACAAATTTTCACCATCATTGCTAATCTTGAGAAAACATTCTCATTCCATCTCAAGATGTAATGTATCACCACATATGACCACTTGATCTCCAAGGTTCTCAACATCAAATGAGCCCTTATTGCACAAGGGGGGACACCCACATATCTAGAACATCAAGACAACTTCCCATCCACCAACTATAATGAAAAACCTCACACATGGGTGAAGAACAAGAACATCACTAATGATGGTGTGGTGGACACCAAGGTCATAATCAATGCTCCTAAAAAAAACATGCAATCATACCAACAATGGCAAGGCAACAATCAAAACAACACTCAAGACAGTGCAGTATCACAACAACCACCTAATAATCAAGTCAACAATCTAAATAATCAAGGGGGGCCACCTCCATGGAACAAATATCTCCCCAAGCAAAAGTGTATAGCCTGGGGAACCAATTGAATTGGTCATGAAGAAATTGGTAAACAAAAATCTCATCAAAATTCCTACTTATGAGAATTATAAAGAGCCCCAAGTGAAACCACCATGGTACAATGAGAACCACCTTTGTGATTTTCATAAAATCAAGGGGCACACAACAACCAGTTGCATGAGGCTAAAAAATTTGATCCAAGACCTCATTGATGACAAGGTCATAAATGTTGAACAACCACCTAGAAATCAAGACCTTGAAATATACACAAATCTAATGCCAGATCATAACAAAGGGAATAGTCATGGAAAGACCAAGTATGCCAATGTGAACCATGTGTACAATCTTGTTGTTGCATCCATAGATGAATGGGTCACTATTGTTAACATCAAGAGAGCCAAAGATGATTGTGGAGTCACCACATGTGGTGGAAAAGTTACCATTGTTGGGTCGTCATAGTCACCTAGAGGATCCACCTCAAATCTGAGATCCGTTCTTAATGGCTACAATGTCTTGGACCAGTTGAAAAAAACCCCCACTTAGATCTCCATCATGGAGTTGCTGAAAATATCACCCACACATAGAAAAATATTAGAGGAAGCATTGGCTTCATCCACCATCTCTGCAGATCTTGATTTTGACTACTTCCAAGCTATGGTCGGACACATCACCACCTCAAATCTCCTAACATTATTTGATTAGGACTTTCCCACCCAACCATCTCATAATCATGTTCTCCATCTTGAAGTCCTGGTTCTTAAAAACAAAGTCAAAAGGGTCTTGGTGGATGGGGGTGTAGGTCTAAATATTTGTTTGCTCAAACTAATAAAGAATCTGGGATTCTCAGAAGATTCCATTGAAAAGGGTAAGGGTATCACAATCAGAGCATATGATGATTAGAAAAGAGTGTCTCAGGGCACTATTCAACTCCCTATTCAAGTAGTTCTAGCCATTATGGAAACCACATGCTAGGTTCTTGACCTTGATTTACCTTGTAACATCCTCCTAGGGCATTTATGGAACCATGGGATGCAAGCTATCACATCAATCTTCCATTAATGCATCAAATTCCCATATCAAAATCAAGAGGTCACAGTCTATGGTGATCTCGAACCCTTTGCTTACTACAAGAACCTAGAAGCAAAATACTATAAAATCCCCCAAGTCTCGAAGAACAATGAAAGCCCTCCAACTTCTTATGTAGACCCAACTACCTTGGCCTCCACTTAAAGACACCCACCATCCCTAATATCTCTGAAATCAAGGTCATTATCCAAGAAAATGGGTGTTGGGATTATAGAATGAAGAAAAGTGCTTTCATGATAGGAGAGTTACCTCAATCTCCTAGATCTCATGGGCAACCTCAACTAGATGAAACATCATCCCAAAATTTTAGAGCAGACCCTTCTAGATTTAGGTGTTGGGGAGATCTATGTCAGGAGATAGCAGATGAAAAAGACATATCAAGCTTACTATACCAAGATGAAAGGCCCGTGCCTAATCTTCAAATGGATGAGAGCAACAAAGGATTACAAATGATGCTTGGTATGGGCTATAATAGAAACAAAAAACTTGGACAAAATGACAATGGTCTTCTAGTACCTCTCATTTTGGAGAAGCATATGAGAAATCTTGGCCTCGAATGTACCCCTCTAAAGGTGACCATACTTGGAAAAGGTGCCTCAGGTAGAAAGGTCAAAACTCCCCCTCAGCTATCAACATCTTCCCTTCAATTACCAGTATCCACAAGTCAAGTCATAGTTAACTTTACCTTTGACATAACCGATGTGTGTAGTAGTGATGAGGACCCCATAGCTGACTTGCCTATGCTATTTGAGGATTCCTCCCTTCTCATGATTAGTACCCTATCTTTTCAGTTAACTAGTCAAACCCATGAAATAAACTTAGTCTATCCCCAACTCATTGATTACAAACAACAAGGACCACCAGTTTTGGACACATTTGAAAATGATGAGGTGCTCTCAGAATTCATGGGATTGTGGGATACAATACCATATGGAGATCACAAAGTTGGATTTTACATCATACTGGACACACATTCCTATTACAGGGAAACGATTTGAATCCTTTAGTCATAAAAGTGAAAATCTGAGAATAATCTCTAGGTCTTTGAGTGAAAAGCACACTGTGGTACTCTTTGACCCGAAACAATAAAAATAAAGGATGCATCCCATGGTGAAAACCTCTCTAAGGCACTAGAGGATAAAGGATTCAATCTTCCTCTTAGTGCCATTCATCAGGAGAAGTCAACGGTCATAGTAGAGAAGTGCAATCCAGTCAACCTAGAAATAAAAGAGATGCCAGACATAACATTCTATGCAGAATCACTTCTAATAGAAGAGAAAAAGCTCCTGGCTGCATTCTTAAAAGAAAGAAAGATAAAATTTGCATGGACCTATGCCAACATGTCAGGCCTTGATTAGGCAGTTGTGGTCCACCACCTAGCTTTTTACCCTGAAGCAAAGCCGGTGAAACAAAAGCTAAGGAAAATGCATCCCCAGATAGCATTGTTGGTCAAAATGGAATTACAGAAGCTCCTGGATGTAGGATTCATACGACCCATTGATTATCTAGGTGGGTCTCCAATCTTGTACCTATTTCAAAGCCCATTGAGGGCATCTACATCTGCACGAACTTTAGAGATCTAAACAAAGCATGTTCCAAGGATGACTTCCCTCTTCCAAACATTGATACAATTGTGGATATGAAAGTAGGACATGAGATGTTATCCTTGATGGATGAATTCTTAGGTTACAACTAGATCATGAAAGCAAAAGATGACCAACATAAAACAGCCTTCACTTGTCCATGGGGGACATATTGCTTGAATATGATGCCATTTGGGATAAAAAATGCATGAGATACTTATCAAAGGGCCATGGCACTAATATTTCATGATATGATCCATAAAATTGTGGAAGATTATGTGGAGGACATATTTTCCAAGTCAAAGAATTGATGGGATCACATATCAGCTCTAAGTGCCATCTTTGACAGGCTAGAAAAGTACAAGGTCTTACTAAATCCAAAAATGTGTTTCTTTGGGGTACAATTAGGAAAGCTCCTAGGGTACATTGTATTCATGAGAGGAATCGAGGTAGACCCCACCAATGTCAAAGCAATCCTTGAAATGGAGGCACCAAAAACATTAAAAAAGCTAAGAGGCCTACAAGGAAAACTCTAGTCCATCCGTAGAGTTATAGCATAACTAGCAGACAAGGTTGTCCCATACTCTCATCTAATCCACAAGAGGGTAGCATACAAATGGGATGAGAAATGCGATCAAGACTTCAACAAATTAAGGACTACTTAGTCACACTGCTAGTTCTCATGCTGCCAATTCTAGGTAAACCCTTGATCTTATATATATCAACAACAAAAACAACTCTTGGTGCTCTCTTAGCACAACATGATGAAAATGGGAAAGAGTGAGCTATCTACTACATTGGCAGAACTATGGTGGGACATGAGTTGAACTATACATCCATTGAGAAATCTTGTCTAGCGATCATGTTTGCAACACAAAAATTTAGACATTATAGGCTAGCCCATCAGATAAAGCTCATCGCAAAGATAGACCCCCTCAAGTACCTTCTTTCTAAAGCAACATTTATAAGGCAGACAAAAAATGGGTTATGATCCTCACAGAGAATGACATTGATTATGTGAAACACAAGGCCATTAAAGGACAAGCAATAGCATATTAGCTAGCGAAAGCACCAATATACTTGGAGAACCCACTTGTATTAGAATTCCTTGATGAATCAATCTTCAACCTAAGTGTAGCAGATCACTGGAAAATGTACTTTGATGGATCCTACACACAACACGGGTCAAGAGTGGGGATATTCTTCATCACTCCACAAGGGGACTGTATACCTAAATCATACAAGTTATCTTTCCCTTGCACAAATAACATCATAGAATATGAGGCTCTTGTCATAGGGCTGAGAATTGTAGTATAATGATAGATCATGGCACTTAAGGTGTACGGAGACTGACAACTCATAATCAACTAGGTGAACAATGAGTATCAAACTAAGGATGACAAGTCGACTCCCTACAAGAAATTGGTGGAAAGCCTTAAAGAGTTCTTCATTGATATCTCATTTGAGCATCTACCAAGAGAAAATAACAGAGTGGTGGATGCCATGGAAACAATTGGATTGCTACTGGATATCCCACGCAACGTCCCAAAGCAAGAATTCCTCATAGAGAAACTTCTCATACTAGCATTCAAGGTAGCAGAGTCTGAATTTGTGTGTGATACCGTTGGTCTCAGTGATCACTAGTATCATGATATATATGCCTACTTGAGAATAGGAGTCTTCCCCGTAGACATAACCCCAAACCTTAAGAGAGCCTTTATCAAAAAATCATCCTATTTTGTCATCCTATGAGATACCTTATACAATAGAAGCATGGAAGGAACCCTTTTATGCTGCTTGAACACTAAGGAAGCTTTGATCACTTTAAGCGAGGTACATAATGACATTTGTGGTTCACACTCGAGTGGTATGACCTTGGCTAAGAAACTGCTGAGGACTAGGTATTATTGGCCTACAATGGAAAGAGAAGCACATAATTATTTGAAAAGGTGTTTGCAGTGTAAACAACATGGGGATCTCATCCATGCACCAACTCAGGAGCTCCACCCGATTGTTATACCTTGGCCCTTTTCACAATAGGGGCTTGATCTCATTGGAAAAATTACCCCCACCTCATCTAATGGACATAAGTTCATCATCACTACCACTGAATACTTTATCAAGTGGGTGGAAGCCATCCCCATGACCTATATAATAGGAAAGAAGATATCAAAGTTCATCCTGAACTACCTAATTTTTCACTACGGTGTCCCTCAAGCCATTATCTCAAATAATAGGACACCTTTCAAAAACTAGGATGTTTGAGACCTATGCCAAAAGTTCAAAATCCAACATCACTTTTCCACTCTATACTACCCCCAAGGAAACAACTAAGATGAGGCTACAAATAAGACCATCTTGAAAGTCCTCAAGAAAATAGTCAATGACGTTGGTCATGATTGGCATCTACAATTGAATCCTGCCCTATGGGCCTACTGAACAAGCATCCACACACCAACAGGTGCCACACCATTCTCCCTAGTCTACAAATCAAAAGCCATACTCCCCATTGAGATCGAGCTCCCATCACTGAGAATATTATTACAAAATTTCATCATAGATGAAGAATATCAGGTGTCAAGATTAAACAAGATGGAACTACTCGATGAGCGACACATGGATGCCTTAAACCATTTGCAAGTCTACCAAAACTGACTCAAACAGAGCTACAACAAGAAGATCAGGAGTCATACCTTCCAAGTCAGAGAGCTTGTGCTGAAGGAGAATCAAAAGAATGTTTTGAATCTAGATAGCAAGGGAAAGTTTAAACCCAATTGGTTGGGACCCTTCATCATCACAACAAGCTACAAGTTAGGGGCATATCAGTTATCAACACCAGAAGGGGAACCTCTATAGGAACCCATGAATATCTCCCATCTCAAAAAAAATTATGCTTAATCTTTCAAGGTATAAAACCAAAAATACAAAAAAAAAAAATCGTAAAGAGAAAAATCATCCTCTAGTGAAAACCACTTTAGTGGCTCTCTAGGCACATACCTTGGTGAAAACCTAGAAAACAAGCACCTTGTGTAAATAAGCACCTTCCATCCACCAAGATCTCCATGCCTTGTTCTGTATCATCCATCCATCACACATCCATCGCATTCTATATCTCCATCCATGACCCATTGATGTCTGCATCATAGCTTGATCCTATGCTTGTGTCATGATCCCTCCTTGTACTAATCGGCCCATTCTTAAGGTCAATTTTTCCTACCTAAATCGAAGTAGTCTATTGCATCATGCTGGGGGCATGTTCACATCGGGTTGAATTCATGTATATTCTTGAAGTCTTCCTAAAATTAGGAAATCCAAAAACATTCATAAAATAAAAAAATCTAAAAAAATTTGAAACATATAAAAATCCAAAAATGGGTCAAAAGGTCAATCAAAAAGGTCAAAAAATAAAGTCGTCTTCTCAAACTACGAGTCTCTGAGCTCTAAACATAGGAAAGGTTGATCTTCGATCATCCCCCAAGACACTTAGGTCAGTCCTTTAGGAGTCCGTCATAATAAATTGGCAATCCATTTGTTCATATCTCATCAATAATCAGGTCTATGTTGGTTGAACTACGTGGTCTCTACGTGTATAACATAGGTAAGGATAATTTGTTGATTAGCCCCGGAGGCCCCTAGGATAGGTCTTAAGGTTAGACTCTTGGTCAAAATCTTAGAAAACCCAAAACATTGGAAAATTTGAAAATAAAATAATTTGTAAAACACCTTGAAAAATACCAAAAAAAACCTCAAAAAACATTTCAAAAACACCAAAAACATCCAAATATTTGAAAAATCCATCCATCCCATCTTTCTCTCACCCACAATAAACATCACTCATAATAAGCAATCGTCATCCTCAACCTTTGGTGAAATAGTCAGAAATAAGTCTAGCAGTCCAAAAGTGAAAACTTAAGCATCAGGGTCTCAAGTCTAGGTCAGTAAGTAAACAGGTTGGTCAAATTTTTATATTAATATCCTATCATCCAATCAAGTCCAAATCATCTAATAACATCATGTCCTAGGATGCATCCTTCCTACAATTTACATCAACATCAGGCATCACTGTAGTTTAGTTTTGGCTAGCGGTATTGAAGAACATTAGCTTGTTTGTTTACTTGATCTTTGTGTTCTAACTTATCTTATTGTGCTCATTTTGATGACCTCTCAATGATGTCCAAACAAAGGGATTTAGAGAGAAAGGAATGGGGCAAATATTATTATCTTTTTATCTATTGTGCTTGTTGGATATTCTTGTAATATAACCTTGGTCATGTGTGCTTTGTTTGGTTTGTAGGGAGGGTGTTTAAGGTGTCTTGTTGACCACATAGGAAGGCTTGATTTTCTATGTTTTGGTTTGAGATTTTTGGAATATTTGAACTGCATTTTGAATAAGGTTTTGTATGTTAGGTGTGAACAAGAGTACTCCTCTCTAATTGTCGAGTCAAATTGCATCACACTAGGTGCAACGCCATCCTAGTCCTTTATACCTTGATGCATCATGCCTATGTGTGTTATCAAACATAAGGTAAATATCCATTTTAAAATACCAATTCTTGATAAGTGAATCATCATCATCATCATCTCTTATAATGTAGGCATTTTGGATTATCTTATTTCTTTTGTCTTCTCTTCATGCTAACATTGTACCATGATAGTTAATCAAAAGAATCACTAATGCATCCATCCTGCATCCATAAACCATCAACATATTGTATATCATATCATATCATTAGGAAACATTGATCATCTCACATGCATTGCATTACACCATTAATATAGATTGGTTATTCTAAGCATCTCATAAACCATATATTTGCATTCATTACATAAACATCATCATAAGCACCACTATATCATATCATATGCATCATCACATAGGCATTATCATAAAAATCATCATTACATCATATCATGTACATCATCATGTCATCCATATACGCATTATCATATCATACATGGAAAAGGTACTGAAAAAGAAAAGGAATATGTCATAGCATCTCATACATCTCATGATCATCATCCATTAGGTGCATAATATAGATTTTTCAGTCTAAGCATTTTTGAACCATTTGTATATCATAACATTTGCATCATCCATACATAATTATCATAAAATGTGCATATAAAAGATACTTAAAAATAAATACATCCATGAACATCGGCATAATCACTGCATCACATCACATAATATAGAATCATACATTGCATCACATCACATAAAATAAAGTCATATCATATCATCACATCACATATAGAACATCACATATAGAAAATTAAATAAATCCATCCATGCATAATAGCATAGGACACATCATATATCAAATCAAATCACCTCATATCATATATCATCAATAAAACAACTATCATGGTACAAAGAATCAAGATCAAATGTGCGTAAGAATATTTGGAATATTGAGAGAGGGGGTGAGTTAGTATTCCATAAAACCATTCAAATAAAATCCATCCAAACATTATGACAATTCTAACTAAATTGGCAAGAGAGAACATAGAAACAAATCAATGCAAAAACACACATGAACTAGGATTTTTACGTGGAAAATTCAAAAAGGGAAAAACCACGATGAGGGTTAACTCACAATATATTATATTCAAATACAAGATATTACAGGGATCACTGCTAGGACTCACTTTCCTTGAAAGGTTCACAACCTAAATACAAAAGATGACTAACCACCAAGATACAATGATTGTGGCTCACTACCAAAAGTATGAACTAATAGAATACACCTTCAGTATGTAGGGTTCAGTTCCAATGAAGCTTTGAATAAGAAGAACTGCCTGTCACAGTAGTCGCTCAACAATTCTATTATGATCCTCAACTAAAAAATCATTTAGGCTCACATCTTCACTTATCCCTTGATCCTCTTCACACTTTAACATACTTCTCTTCCTTTTCCTTCCATATTCACACCTTACACCTCTTCATCATACACCACACACCCTCTCTCTCTCTCCAAAGAATCTTATATATTTACAAGTATATCTCATTCATCAATTAGGTCGGCCTAATTATATGAGCACAAAATAATCAAAAGACTCTTGTTGGCACCATATATGATTTAAAACATTTTTTCCCATGTAGTGCATTATATCAAGTCATCTAACATCCATAAAGTATAACTAGTCTCCTTAGTATATTGCATACATTAGGTCAGCCAAGAATAGAACTTAATCCACGGAAACTCCAAACCAACATACAATCCTCAAAGAAAACACCTTCCATATTTGAGATTACATCAATTTCTCATCATAATACCATCATGTAGAGAATACCATTAGAACCACAATATTAGAATGTTCTCCTTAAGAAAATGAGGATTCTCCCACATTGATAATAGTAAAATATACAGCTAAGCTATGTTAGAGATAACTTTTTTCTCACAGCCCAAAACTTCTTAAGATCCAAGATATAGCTATCTAAATGAGACATGATAGCATGGTTAAGAGATTAGAGTCATATATTTTCTTGTGATGAATTCTGGACTCAAAAACCAATGCATTGGTTCATCACAAAAGAACACTATCAGTAGATAAAAACTTTTGGTAAACTAAGTAAACTTCTCATATAGTTGTCACCATGTTGACATCAATGACAACACAAGAACAACAGACACAATCCATCTACACTTCACGCTCATGTTGCAAGGCTCCATAATTCCAACAATCTCCCCCTTTGGCATTGATGGAAACATGCATGTAAAAATTATTTTTCAATATAAGGCAACTTAACACTCCCCCTATCAAAATTGTTCTTCTAAAAAAAAAATCCTGTCTATCTCTATCTCTCCCCCTTTGACATCAATGGAAAAGGATGGGGTCAGGTATATATATGTGTGCATCAAGACTTAACCAAAAATATATTGACACAAATAGTTGAATCAACCTGAAGATGAGGAACCTTTGAGATTCTCCAGGGAGCCCTTCCATGAGGCCTTTGTTAGTGTAATTAAATTAATTATTACACTAGCATAAGTTAACTTAGGTCATATATCATTTAGCCCTAGGTTGCATTTTTAATAAATCATTTAATAATGGGGTAATGTCCCCTTCCTTGTTTGTAGGGATAAAATTCCTTCTAGAAGATGAGTTTTCCTAGAACTTATCTCAACATTTAATAATTTCATAGATAGGGTTCACATGTTGTCACATGTTGTTAGATCAAGACACATGGCAACATCTCATGCATCTTAGGCTTTCTCTCTTGCCTATATAATTAGGCAACTTGTATATTTGTAATCAATCTAATCTCATAATGTAGATAAATATAGAATCTCCATTGTGCATGCCTAGTTGCAATACTTTCTTTGTGGTTGATTATCTTTCTTGGAAAAGGTCCTCCATTGAAGACTGTAGCTTCAAGGACCCTATGCATCAATAATCTCAACATGGTATCAGAGCTTGTCCAGTGAAATGTCAACCCTCGATCAAGAAAGTTGGTGTGTGAGATTCTTGTAGGCTTGAAGGTTTCCATTGTAGGCTACTTGACTCCACTTGGGGACCAAGCTGATTTCTGAAGCAAATAGAGTTAGATCCGAACTCGCCATGTCTCTAGAAGGCCTCGAAACCCTAGGATTGCCTGCCCATTAATCAAAATTGGATACTCCAACCTGAGAGCCATCAGAGGTATTTGGGTTTGCAAAATCAGTCGTACTATCTGTACAATTTGTAGCAAAAAATCATCCTGGTCAGTTGTCCTCTGAGGCAAAATTTTTTAGCAGCAGGCACTTTTTTTTCAAAAAAAAAAAATTGGGCTTATTTCATATTATTCTTGGCAAAAAAATATGTTTTTTTTGGCATTTATATAGTTGTAGAAAAAATATTTCAGGCGACCTTCAATTTTATTACATCGTCGACATTGGGTTTGATGTATTCTCCATCGGCATTATGTTTTTGGGGTTTGATATTTTTTAAAAATCCATTGGCTTTAATAGTATTGTCTGCATTCAAAATATCATAAATTCTGCACATGTATTATGTAGTCGACATATATCGCTATAATCTCTTTGATTTTTTATTGCGTTTGGAAATAATAAAAAAATCAAACTATAGTTTTTTGTTGGCATTTTCTTTAAACTCTACAAATATTTTTCATTTTTGGCTCACTTGGCAGAGGGTGTACATCAACTATCACATCAACATTCACTATATGTCGAAGTCTTCTCACCGAGTTCCTTCTGACGGGCCCAGGTCACTTCTCACCTGTCGTTGGTGTCTTCTTGATCGACAACCCTTTGCCTTGCTGCCGATCAGCACCCTTCTCTCACTAGTGCCCATAATCTACAAGCCCGACTGCCAGATTTCTTCCTGTCATGCCTGAGTTTTCAAGCCTCAAGAACTAAGTAAATGGTCTCATCAAAGATTGAGGGCTTTGTTTTATCCAAGCAGAGCCACCATTCCACCAGTCGCACCACCTAGATTCTGCAGCCCATTGCCACTCTCGAAGGGGAGTCCTTTTTTTTCCATTTTTTCCACCATAGTCACATCAAGGACAGAGTGCTAGCACCCAGGGGGCTTGATTTTTTCCCCTAATTAGCCTGCAAAGTGCCTAATATAGGAATTTTTTTCATTTTATCATAACTTTCACCCATGGTATCGAAATTTAGCAAACGAGATGTCTTCGAAAAGAGAATTTCATCTACTTTCTAGTGGTGACATTCATTCTATAGAATTTTGCTCGCAAAAAAATATACAGTCAACTAAAGGAAAAACCCTAGTTTGGACTCAAAGGCTTGTATCTTCGACCCCTTGATTAGTTTCAGCTCAAAATAGTCATTCTAGTGGCATCAAGAAGGTGATTTAGAGCTTTTTTCATTAGTCTAGACCCCTTGATTAGTTTCAGCTCTAGGTACTCTTACATTGATTTTTTTAGTTTGGTGCATTTGTTCAATATAGCTTGGACATCCTAAAGCTTGGGAAAATATTTTTTGATACAGGTGGCATCTCTTTAGTTGCACATCATCCTTGGAAGTCTTTATTTTCTGTTGAAGGTCAGTGTCTTTTTTTTTTTTGTGGAGAAAGTTCATTATGGGGCTTGCATATACTCCTTTGACTATGTTGCACAAGGGAAACTATAAGCAATGGCGAGATGGGATCAGCCACCATCTCCAATCACTTGATTTATTACCTCATTTGTTTGGTATAGTTCCTCATCCAAGCAAAAGTATTCATGAACTTGCTTGGAGTTGCAGTAGATACACTGTTTTGGAGATCATTAAGATGCAAGTTGATTCTGATGTTTTGAGTTCTATTGATCATTGTGATTGTCCTCATATCCTTTGGGCTAAGCTTTGGGAGATATATGGAGATTTAGATACTCCACCATTCCTTGATGGTCATGATTCAGAATGTCATTCTTCAAATCAAGTACCCCATGATGATATTGTTGTGTAGGAAGTTGATTTCCTTGAATCTTCTGAAGAGGTTGACAAGGTTCCTTTAGGTGCTTCTTCTCCATCAAAGACTATTGGTATCCCTTCACAATCAATGATTCCTTGTCCAAGTTCATTGATTGAGGCTTCCATCATCATCATTCATCATGACACCTTCAATTTTCTAGACTTGACATCACAGGATGGCTTTATTTCAAGTATCACTGACTTGGCTACCTCTATAGGTTTAGAGGACATTCTTGAGGGGATATCACTCCTTTATTCAAATATTTCATGTTTGAGACTTCTTCCCTGTCATTCCATTCAGGACTTGAGGTTTCTTCAACATCTACCATTGGATTTGCTTCAAACTTCTTTCAGTGGTTTCGAGGACACTTCATTCAAGGGGGGCTATCAAGTCTCCATCATATTCATTCCATCATTGTCTTTGGATATTTTTCAACATCAGTTTCTGCATCATCCTGATTTGTCACCTTCTTCATTGATTGTGGCATCTTCATCTTTAGGAAAGGAGACACATGAGCAAAGATCAGATACATCATCATCATCAGCATACATCCTTCCTTCAATTCCTATCCGGAATGGTAAGCATCCCTACACTTGCAGTTGGCTTTGTTTCTTCTAAAAGTGAGACAAGTTGTTTGTTGACATTGGATCATGTTTTATCTTTAGACACTTACCATCTTTGCAAGTGATCACATCTTCTAGAGGGGCTATATAGTCTCTCTATTTCCTCCCTATGGGGGGGATAATGTATTGTATCTATGTGACGGATGGTGTACCTAGGGGTATTTGGAAGTTCTCCATCCTTCCCATCCTATCTCACTTTTTTTCAATTTCATCTCCTTTTTGGAGAGGGGTTTTGTTCCCACTAGGTTTTCCCCTTTTCTTCAGTTGTGAGAGATTTTCTGCATCTTCTTGATGTACATGGGTACCTAACATGGCCTCATAGCCAGGACCCATTATCATCATCTTCGTGCATAATCATTGCATTTTCCTTCTAAGTTGAACTTATGGGGGGGTGTTAGTGTAATTAAATTAATTATTACACTAGCATAAGTTAACTTAGGTCATGTATCACTTAGTCCTAGGTTGCATTTTTAATAAATCATTTAATAATGGGGTAATGTCCCCTTCCTTGTTTTTAGGGATAAGATTCCTTCTAGAAGATGAGTTTTCCTAGAACTTATCTCAACATTTAACAATTTACTAGATAGGGTTCACATATTGTCACATGTTGTTAGATCAAGACACATGGAAACATCTCATGCATCTTAGGTTTTCTCTCTTTCCTATATAATCAAGAAACTTGTACATTTGTAATCAATCTAATCTCATAATGTAGATCAATATAGAATCTCCATTGTGCATGCCTAGTTGCAACACTTTCTTTGTGGTTGATTATCTTTCCCGGAAAAGGTCCTCCATTGAAGACTGTAGCTTCAGGGACCTTGTGCATCCATAATCTCAACAACTTTTCCTTCTTCCCATGTACATTTTTCACTTACAAGAGTCTTGTGTAATAGTTCAAGCTTCTTCAAGGACTCTATACCAACTACTAAAGTATTGGAAATAATATTAATCTATAATAAATTACTAATACTATCAAGAGCACCAGATATGGGATGTTCCCAAGTTTAACCATGTCTCTGTGTGCCACAAACTTAATCACTTCTATTTTTTGGTCTTGCAAGGAAAATAATTTGTCTTGAAGCTGCACAATGTGGGACCATCTCTAATTATCTTTATCTTCTATCAATTTGTACATATCATCTTGAGTGCCCATCCAGGTTTCACTATTTCTTATCTCATCTCTTATGTTTAGTGTACTACTATATGAATTTAGGAAAAAAGAAAGTAGTTCCTAAGCCTCTTCCTCACAAACTTGTACACTCTCCAATTCCTTCATTACTCGGTGATGTGCATTTTTGTATAAGTTGTCAAATCCAACTTCAGAGTCCAAGAACACCTGCATGCAAAGGGATACCTTCCATTGGGAAGAGTATAGAGAAAAAAGCAAGTGAGGGTTTGAAAATCTGTAATATCAGAGATCTATTATCAGAACAATCAGATGAATATTTACAAAGATCAATCCTTAAAAGGAGATCAAGCATAACCTAAAAAGTAACCCTAATAGGTAGACATTTAATAATTAATATATTATTAAATGTCACAATATGCATCTAAGTGAAATCTTAAGAGTATAATAAAGGTGACTTAATTAATATAATTAAGTGAAAACCTTTACTCTAACACCCCCCTTTAAGATGAGCAAGAGTGCAGCTACAAACAAGTATAAAAAAACAAATGTAACTACAATGCATGAAAGTAAAAATTGGGTCTCGACAACTAGGCCAGATCAGTTACCCAAATACAACCAAATCTCTATAAAGTGGAGAAATAGAGAAAACCTCATGGGAAAAACTCTACTCCAAAAGAGAGAAAAGAAATGAATGAAATGCACTAATGAAAGAAGGATAGGAGGTGGATTACATGATTTCCCCCCATAGACAACTTCTATCATATAAGTACATATACAATGGTCTCCATAGGAGAGATAGAAAGAGAGAAGAAGGGCCCCCCACAATGAAGAAACTCTTGTCACAATGGTCGATGCCTAATGTAGAATCCAAAAGGCGATCCTGAAGCGGCAAATGATATTCCTCCCCTTGGGAAGAAACGGATCCAAAGGACGATGTTGAAGAAACCCTGTGAAGAGTGATGAACCAATCTGTCTCAAGATGTGTGTCATGATAGGATGCTAAAGAATCTCATTGTTTGAACTGAAACAAATGATGTCAAATCCAAACGGATGTGGAGAATCCTGAAATGCAACCTCTGAATGCACTGATAATGGTGGGTGTACAGTGATAACCTGACTATCGAGGTAGAGGAGATGAATGTCCTCAAAATAATCCTCCAAATCTGCAATAAAGGACTCAACAAACAAGAAAGATGTGTCTGTAAGATAAGAGTCCAAAGTAGCTATGTCTGGAATGTTATGCGACTTTTTCCCCAAGAAAAGAGAAAGTTATGAAATAATCCTTTAAAATTAAAGGGAGAATAAAGGATATTATGATCCTTTGATTAAAAGAGACATTAATAAAACATATATGTAAAAACTCTTCTAAGAAGGTTAAAGCATAATTATTTATTTAAAATAATTAAATGCAACCTTTGTGAATGGGTGTGATGGTTTGGAAATCTCCCCTTAAGGCTTATATAAGCATTCATATGAGACTTCAAAAAAAAAAAAAAGAGAAAGAGGGAAAAAAAAGAGAAAAGGAAAGTACAACATATTGCAGGAATAGGGTCAAAGGTTAGCAGGTTGTGAGCAGGACGGAGAAGGGGCACTCCTACAGTGGTTGTCCAACCTAGGGTACAAGTGTGTGCACTCAGGACGGTCTTGGCCAGGGCATGGTTTTGTGGCATGAGTGTTGAGCATTGTTCCGGTGGAACCAACACTTGTGTGGAGCGGCAAAGTACGCTTTCCTCCCAGACTGCTCACAGACATAAGAGGCTAAACCAATGACCATTCCAGCAATAGTTGGGGATTTCTGTTGCACATTTCAAAAAGATAAGTATTAATGTTTTATTAATTATATGAGCAATGAAGTGTTTGAGTTTATTGAATTAATAATTTATTGACAACATGATTGAACATATTTGAATGCAATTTGTTGATCAGTTTATTATATACAATTTAAACTTCAAAGTCTTTAATTGGGCTTTAAATATTATATTAAAATTTGCACATAAAAGTTTTAGAATTCATCTCTGGAAATCAATTTAAATCATTGCATTTTAAATTTGGGAGTTAGTTTCATTTCATTTGGTATCAGAGCCTTGTGATACAATTACCTGGTTGCATTTAGATATGTTAAATTAAAAACATTATAGTAGATGTGTTTATTTTTGCAAATAGATATATTAAATTAAAACCATCATAATAATTTAAAATTAAATTGCATTTATTTTTCTCCAAAAATAGATATATTGAATGAAACATTATAGTAGATTTAATCAATTAGTTATTATGCTCAATAAGAAAAATATATATGCTGGAGTAATTCATTTAGATAAATCAAATTTTAACCAATTTAGGGTTTCAATAAAATAGTGATCTTTTACTTAATGATTAAATTTTTACCCTTTCAATTGTTGTAGGCGTAAATTAATTTCATCAGAAATTGATCAATCATTTTACCTTTTGATTTCCTCCCATGTGAAACTGGACTTTCCTTAAATCAATGGAATATTAAAATCACAGAATTTTACCTTTTGATCTTGGAATCTTTGATATCATGAATTTTTCAGAAAATCCTTCTAAATGATTCAACACCATTCAAAATTATCATTCAAAAATAAGGTTGAAATTGCTTGGTGTAGTTTTGAAATAATGCCCAGCAACAATTCTTACTATCCATAATTTTACTCACAAATCCTATGATCGGCAGCACCTCTGCCTCAACCAATAGTCACGGCCTCCAAATTCATCATTATAAATTATCTACTGCAAATTACCATTGACTCATAAAGTATCTACTAAAAATTACCATCAATTCAAAATAATTCTTAATAATTAGTATTAATGTAAACCATTTGACTCTTCTATAGCGAGCTCTCGGAAATCAGTCCCATGAATTGCTAGCACTATTACATGAGTGACACACTCAACAGTCCATCAATTTCTTGCTATATTAGTTATATGTCCATTGCTAGTATGATTGAAGCTAAGGTATCTGATATTGATATTCACTATGGCTGGGCAAATCAAATTTATTTTCAATTTCTATGATTCACTCTATATTATCAGACCTCTTATCACAATTCAAATATGGGGAAAATATCTATCTTTTAGTTTTGAGTATATATATGATATGTAGTCATTATATGAATAAAGAATGATATTTTCTTTCTAGACAAAAATAAACACCTATTCCAGCAATATATTTACACTATTACTTCTTTTTATCCAATATCTAGGAAAATTTTATTACTTTATAAACTCCAACCACAGGTCATAAAAATTCGCTATAGCTTGACACTCGTATCTATGTTCAATAAAAATTGTGTTTAGATATGTGAATTTAGTGCCTTTATTTCCCTTAAGGATTATATATCCTTTCAGTTTTGGAAACCTTACATTCTAGGAAAAAAAAAACACAAAACAAAAAAACTTGTGGATTCAATATTAATCTAGAGTATGTACAACCTTATTCCGATCGAACTGCTATCTATTCCTTATTTCTGATGGTTCGATAAGATATACACAGTTTGCTATTATCTTTGGTGATTAGCTTTCCAAAGAATTTCCTTTAAACATACTTCTGTCCAAAATATATTCCTCTTCTATTCGATATTTCCCATATTTCTTTCTCAAATCTGCACACACCTCTTTCAGGTCTGCACGTCTATATCTGCATATTCTATCTTTAGATCTGCTTATCAGGTGTGTATCCTTTATAGATTCACTTTGATTTGGCCTTTAGTCTTATTATTTAGTGTAGAAATAATCCTTTAATTTATGCAATTCATTATTTTTTCTAGATGTCTACAATATTTTACTTTATTCACAGCCTAATTTAGAGGATTATATGCTCATTTGGGGCAACCCTGATCTTTATAGAAGCTGAATTAATCTCTAAATAATCCGTAAATTAATCTAGAGTTCTAGATATAGAAACAATGGACAACCATCAAAAAACTTAAAAGATGCAAGTGTCAGTAGACATACATGCAAAATATGGAAGCATTGACAAAGCACATAATTATTGATTGAGTCACATGATTTCCTAAATGTTGCATAGGAAGACTTTGCAGGAGCAATGGGCATGTTATAGGAACTTCACTGCATGTCTTGGGACCAAACAAAAAAATATATTATCACTACATAAAGAATGGCATTATGGAATTCAAGGTGATTGGATATTTTTTTAATTTTAATTTTAAGATAATGAATCATTTTATTTCTTATGGCACGTTTTTTTATGCAAGAAAGATTAAAAAAGGTGTAAAGAGCCCCACTCACATTATAGATTGATCAAGGAATTTAGAGCATCATTCTAATCCAAATTTACAAGTATCATTTATTCATATTGAGGCAATGGTTCTGCCAAACCATTATAATCTTATAACAAACAATAGGTTAATATCATTTAACAATTCAAAATATATAGCAAGAGTTTCAATTATATTCTAGACTTAGCTTTTACTTCCTTATAAGAATAACCTTGATAATTCACTCATAAAAGTTCGACTATTAGATTGAAGCTCTAGAATATTAATTAATTCATGATGAGATCCCAAATAAACCAAAAAAAAATAAAAAATAAAAAATTACTAGTAATAAATTCAACATTCTATTTAGCTAGTGTTCTCTTATACAAGAAAGTTGTCTTCATAACTAAGATAGTATCATGTCAACTAATGTTTGTTTGGCTTGTGCCTATTTTGAGAAAATAACTATACCATGCTTGACATGTCTATTTAAAATTAACAATATGACTTCTTACATATATCTATGTTAAGAGCATTGTGGGCCCATTACCCACAGGTCCTAGGTAAAATCATTTTCACATCATAAAATTTTGAAAATATCATCTTGTATTAATAACACAATATTTGGTTCTCTTAGCTTTAGACATGGGGACATGTCAATTTTTACAAGGGGAGAAACCACCTCTAATTTTTAAATGGTTGTAGTTATGACATATATGTGGGTTAGATTGACCAAATATAAGTTGTCACATTATATTTATTAGAATAAGTCCTCTTGAATTATTTGTGCCGAAACAACACAGCCTTAAAATTAATAGCTATCCTTGATTTGCACCATATTTTAGCTTCTTGATTAAGTAATAACAAATAGATGGTTGTATCATTTTACAATACTATAGTTTTTCTTGAGTTTAAATAGTATGAAATCACTTTGTATGGAATTCTAGAAGGGTTAGTTGTAGCTATGATAATAATAATAAAAAACAATGAAAAATAGCACTAGTTGATTAGTGTCTAGTTAAATCCATATTTTTAATTTTAATAAAAATACAAGTAAAAAACCATGATAGTTCAAATGAAGATGACTATTATATAACTCATCCTAGAATGGATTTTACTTAATATACTTGAACCTTTGGGTCATAAGTCATCTTATAAGCATAGACTCAATTAGACTTTTATATCTAGACAAATCATTACCTTGTTCCATAGATGTGAAGTCATAGTGATCTCCTTCCTATACTTAAGGGTTTCTTGATTTTGTGATCTATCATTTGTTGAAGATTGTGAATTTGAATAGATTAAACATGGTATTTTAAGAATTAAACAATACTTTCAATATCTAACTTAGTATTGAAGATTGTGGATTTTATAGTATTAATATTATGGATCATATTTCAACTTAGAAGTTGTGAAATAATAGTAAAATCCTACTCTAGTGATTTCCCCCTTGTTTACAAAAAAACTCTTCATAAGATAAATGATGCAACAATTAACTTTAGAATTAATTATGGGAATAATAGTTAAGCCCAACTCTTTCCTTTAAGAGGTTTTTGGTGATCTACCCACCCTTTGTTCATTATATAAATATGTGTATACACATTGTTATTACAAGAATGTAAGAGGTTCCTAAATAGTGTTTTAGGCAAGCAAGTCTTCAAATTAATATAATCCAACTGTCAAGTAGTATCTTAATATATCATTTATCACTTATTATGAGTCTCATCTCATGGATTATGGGCCTTGATGTGTCAAAAATAGTAAGGGATGAGCTACCTATAGATATCAAGTGTATTCTAGTTTTATTAGAGACAAGTGCACTTTGGTTACATTAAATGAAGGATTAGTTCTATTGTTTCTCTATGAAGTTTCCTATTCATATTAAAAGTTTACTATTGTTCTATTCGTGTTAAGGATCCTAGAAATATTGCCATGTATTATTCTATTGTACTTTGTTATTGGACTTGATCAACCCAATAACTTTGTACATGTGTCTTATAAACTATTGTATTTATTTTCATTTGATTATGCTTGACATATAAAAAAAGAGGATGCTCATGTAGTCCGGAATGCATGATTATCATCTTAGAATATATTTTAAGTATATCAATTATATAGTTCAAGGGTGATTGACTACATAGTATGGGATATGTATGTCATTTCACTATATATATGATTATGTAAACACATGATATAATGATTTTTTTAAAATTTAATATTGAAGTTGCATGTAAAAGATTAAAATATCTATATTGAAGAAAATTGGTTACATGAGAGAAAATTTATAAGGTTGAAATATATGAGTAAACACATAAAATACCATTAGTTTCTTTAATTGTAAATTCCTAATATGAAATGAAACTAACTTAATTCCATCATTTTTACCTTAATGATTCAGTGCAGCAAGGCATCATTCACCTTCCATGAAATGAAATTTGGGAGTTAGTTTCATTTCATGGAAGGTGAATGATGCCCTGCTGCATCGAATCAGGAACAACAGGAGATGCTGATGAAGTCTCAATCTGAAGAGTAGGAACTATGAGACAAGCCTCTGATCCATCGAAACATGTAAGGGTGTCTAAATACTCAAGCTCCTCTAAAGTATCATGATCAAAAAGTGTATTCTCTCTCCAAGCAATGGGTAAGAGACAATCTGAAGCAAAATCCTCTGGGAATAGAGAGAGATTTGGATCTCCATAGATCTCCCAAAGACGTGTCCAAAGTGGGTGAGGACAATCAATGTCTGATATAGACAACACAATGTCATGATCAACACTAGACAATATAAGTCCTACTATGTCATCTCTAATGATATCCCATGCTAATTTTCCCTCTGAAGTGGCTGGTTTAGGTATGAGATCATACAAATAAGACAAAATATTAAGCCACCTACAATGTGTAAGTATACCCTTTGCCCATGACTCATAAATACCCCGTTCCAGAATAACAACTGAAGGGTGAGTAGAAAAACCCATGATAACTCTTCAAATGAAAAAAATGAGAAATCTGACCTTACTACATTTAGATCAAATTAATATAACCCATCCCACGCAAACAAAACCCATGTAGGTGCTAGAATGTCCAACAAATTGAGCAAAGTGTAAAAACACACAAAGCTGAATAAAACTTAGCTGGTAAATTTTTTGATGAAATAGACTACAAATCTAGAAATATCACTACAACACCTTTCCAACACCTATTTTTTGTGCAAAATAGAGTTCAGATGCAAAAGATACACCCACAGGAGTGAAAAACACAAGTTTTGACTTTGACTAAAAAAAAGACTGCAAAATGGAAAAATCAGAAAAAATAACTAGCATGACTGGAATGCCACCAGAACTAGCTTTCTGGTGATATCTTGTTTTTGCAAAATGGAGATCGTATGCAAAAAATACGCTCGATTTCGTGCAAGTAGCTCCAAAAAGTCCAATTTGGTCTCTAGAGCCCTTAGGGGCTAAACAAAAGGGGCCCTTGGTCCGCTAGGCGACCAGGGGCTAGCACTGGTGGCACATGGGTGGCACTCTGGCAGTGCGTGGGTGGGGTGCTGGCCGCTCGTCGGCGGAGCTCGGCAGGCGGTCGACAGGCGGAGCGCTGGCGGCGGCTGGGTGACCCACTGGCTAAGGTGGCGGCTCGACGGCTGTTGCTGGCGGCCGCCGCCTCTGCTGGTGGCCGCTTGGCTGCAGGCTGACGGCACTAGCCTTTTGAACTGTAGCACTTAAAACTTCAAAAAAAACTTTTGTTTTTTTAAATTTTTTTTTGAAATTTTAGACCTCGAACGGCATGCCCTAGGGTCATACGGGTCTGGGGCAATTTTTTTTGCTTCCCTGATCAACTGTGGCCGAATTGGTCATGCCTTATATGAAAATAGGGGTTTTGAGGCACTATGAATCCAACGGAGAGGTCCATTTGGGCCCAAAATGAACCCAAAGAATGAAGTAAGCCGGATCCATAGAAAAACAACCCGAAAACCTGTGAAAGCCTGACTCAACCCTCGTAGCTCCAAAATCTTCAAAACAAGAACAGGCTGCAGCAGGTCTGCTCTGATACCATGTATAAGTTGTCAAATCCAACTTGAGTGTCCAAGAACACCTGCATGCAAAGGGATACCTGTCACAGGGAAGAGTATAGAGAAAAAAGCAAGCGAGGGTTTGAAGCTCTATAATATTAGAGATCTATTATCAGAACAATCACATGAATATTTACAAAGATCAATCCTTAAAAGGAGATCAAGCATAACCAAAAAATTAACCCTAATAGGTAGACATTAAATAATTAACATATTATTAAATGTCACAATATGCATCTAAGTGAAATCTTAAGAGTAGAATAAAGGTGACTTAATTAATATAATTAAGTGAAAACCTTTACTCTAACAATTTTCACATTTCTTCTTGATATCTTCTATATTTTCTTCAAAAAACCTAATTCCAACATGCATTTCTAGTTTGGAGATATAGACCTTCAAAGAATTAATCATGTTTATGATATTTTCCACAACTAAAATAGATGAATCAAAGTAAGCGTCGGGAATAACCTTCTACAATTCTTCCAAAGATCCTTGATTTTTTATGCTTTCATGCTCATGTTGAGCTCTCTCTGATTCACTTCCTTCTATGACTTCTTGTTTGACAACACTCTTTCTCTTCTTCCCTGTTCCGATTGCTACCAGAAGTACCTTCTACATTGGGATTCTTGGGACTTTCCAAAAGAATTATTGCATAATAATCAATCTCAGCCTCTGATACTTCATAATCTAACTCAAATATCCACACCAACCTTGATTTGGCTACTTACATATGACAAAAATTTGGAGAAACTAGGAAATTGATATTTTTAGAGTACCTTTCAATAACACTTCTTGGAATCCTTGATCTTTTGTTCATCCTCATTTGAAATGTTCCAAATAATACAGAAAGAGTAGTCTCTTAAGCATCCAAATTACCAATATTTATCATGAAATTCCTAATTTGATGGGCAATAGGTTTTGTATTTTTCCATTCTATTCTTCCTATTACCGGTAATTCTTTCAAGAATTAAAAGAGTAAGCAGACAATCAAATTTTTGTACTAGAATGTATTCATCTTGCTCATCTTGATTTACTTTAAGTTCTTCAAAAGATGTATTCGAAGTAGCTCACATAGGTCATGATCCATACCTCTTCTAACCAGATCAGTAGCAATGTGTACAATAGCAATAGAAATTGTGAGGTCATTGCTAGGTAGACAAAATTTGTGACCAATAACCATCACAACACACCTAATGACCAGATCTTCAATTTTTCTCAAAACAAGATCTTTCCCTTCGAGGTTTGCACCAGTCACCTCAATTATCTCTTGCTCATTCACAACCTTTCATTTAGGAACTAGTCTGGAGGAATAAAAACCAGTTACATCTTTGATTGCTTCTTTGGTAATGAAATGTGCTTGATCAATACACAATGATTCATTATGAATTCTTCTCAAAAATATTAGAATATAATTCCTATCAAACTCAAACAAAGGGGCTTTCCACCAAACATCCAAATTCTTCTCAACTAACACTTTGTAGTCATCATGGTTTTCTTCCAATTCATTCTTCCATAGAATACTTAATTAAACGGGTGATATTTTCTCTATCTTACTATAGATGAATGCATAGATATCTTCAACGTACAACACTCTAGGAGGAATGTAAGAGAATGCACCAACTGACTCTTTCGATAGAGTTTTCAAATGTTTCCTCAAATTGACTTGTAATCTATTTGAAATATTCACAACCTTTGAATTATCCACAACAATAAAAGTGAAACATTGTGCAAGAAGGAATACCTCTATAACTTAAAATAAGGAATATATAGATATATATCTTTTGGAGCACGCTTTGAATCCAATTCAATCTCTTTTACCCTTCAAACCCTAAAAATTTGAATTGCTTTTGCTTCTCTAAACTTCCTTTGCACACTTCTCTAAAAATACATATTTCTCTTGAAATATCTAAATTTATTTCTTTCATTCAAAATGATTTTGCAATAAATGCTTCAATTTGTAGGTAGATCACCTCAAAAACTATGTATCTCCATTCTTTTAAAATCTACAAACTACATTCTTCACACATGTGACTAAAAAATTCCTTAAATTCATTAAGACATTAAATATACTTTTGTCATGATATGACATAAGTATCGATGAGTGGGTTTATTAGATTTTTTGATAATTACCCCCCTTAGTCATTTCCAAGGAGGCTTATTTATGCCTTCCAAATCATAGCCAACTCCAACCAATCTACCAAAACCAACCTTATACCTACCATAACCTTTAAACTTCTCAATTTGCCTTTTTTGCCAACTTTGCATTTTTGCAATTTTACAAGATTTTCACATTTTGACACACTAACCCCTATAAGACCTCAAATACATCCAATATGGTTTTTTATGAACTTACACATGCCTTTACATGAATTTTTCCCTTTATATTGTTTTACAAGAAATTTTGCAACATTTAACACAACTTGCACCTTTTTTTACAAATATGACAAAAATTGACCAATTGACAACATTGACCACTCTACTTATTCAAACATCTATCAAATGACATAAACACATCAAAATGGTCTTGAGAGACCTTATTCAATGACCCCCTAAAACTCCTTACTCACTTGTTTACAATTAGGCCTCATGAAGGCTTGAAAACAAGCCGGTGCTCCTGCACCAATGTGTCTCGGTGGGACGTTATATCAATTCTAGAACATAAGACATTGAGAGATGGATAACACACATTAGAGGATAGAAGAATACACTATTAATTATGGATATTCAGATTATTGAGTTAGAAATCTTGGTAGATATATAGCACTCAATTGGTCTCATTTGATACTATGAATAAAGCATGGGGAAAAGATGAAGATCTTGTCTGAATCCTCGCACCATGAGCATATAGCAGACAATGTGGTCCTATGATTTGAAGCAATGCATACCTCCTTCTCAAATCAGGAGATGTATTGCATGGAGATGTTGGAAGACGAAGAGGACATGAGTGATTGGACCCTTGAAGAAGAGGTTATACTCAATCAACTCATTGATTTTGACCCATTCAAGAAATTCCATGGTACCAGGTTAGGAACCTATGTGATCTTCGATGATGGTCAAGTCCTCCTGAAGTTGGTAAAGGAATAGGATAAAACTAGTAGAATGAGCGACAATAGTCTATGGACACTATATTTCGATGGTGCCAAATGAAAAATTAGTTCCGGAGCTCATATCTGGCTAGTATATCCAACTGGATTAGAGACCCTCAAATCTTTTCACTTCCAGTTATCATGTTTGAATAACAATGTAGAGTATGAGGCTTTGGTCCATGGTTTGATTCTTGTAGAGAAGATGGGCATAAAGAGAATATGGGCATTCAAAGATTTGGAGTTGATCGTAAACAAGGTCCGCAAACAACGAACCACAAAAATGAAAGAATGAGGTCTTACAGACACAAAATATGGGATCTAATTGAGAGCTTTGAAGCTTTCAACATACAATTTATCCCACAATCCCAAAATGTCATTGCAAATCGGATGGCTTTGATGGGCTCACAATTTGAGCCAACCCTCAAATCAACAAAAGACTAGAATGTAGTGCATATCATTGTACGATCACCAATACTTGATAATGATCAAAACTGGTAGGTTTTTGAGGATGACATTCAGATTACCAGTTTTCTACAAAATTTAGGGAAAGCTTCCAATCATTCACAATTTAAAGATAGAGGGGCTACTGAAGGAAAAGTAATCCAATTAAAAGGAAATAAGCTCCCATGAGGCTTGATTTATCTTAACAATATCTTTGACTACGAGGATGTGAGAAAAAGAAAACAAAGATTCACCACCAATGAAGGATACTATGAAGACCTTGATTTTAGGAATGACAAAAGGTTAAAAATTGAAAGAAACATCCCACAGGTAGACAAGGAAAGATTGAAATATCTATGTGCTCAATATGACAGGGTCATAGCCTAGACTTACGATGATCTCAAAGGGTATGACCTAGGCATCGTTCAACACACCCTTGACCTAGCTAAAGGATCAAAGCCTATCCAATATAAGCAAAGGTTGATGAACCCAAAAGTTAAGGCTTTGATGGCACAAGAGCTTATGAAATTTATCAAATCAAGAATCATATATCTGATCAAACATTCCACCTTGTTATCCAATCTTGTACTAGTACAAAAGAAGAATGATGACATATGGCTCTATGTGGATTTTTGAGAATTGAACAAAGCTTTGTTAAAAGATCACTACCCTTTTCCCTCAATGGAGAAGATCCCACAAACTATGGCCATATAAGAAATGTTCTCACTACTCAATGGTTTTTTGAGGTATAATCAAGTTTATGTAGAAGAGGAGGACCAACACAAAACAACATTCACCACTAAGGGGGGAATGTTCCCATATGCAAAAATACCTTTCAGGATCTCTAATGTAGGTGCCACCTTTGAGCGAGCAATGGATATCTCCTTCAGAGGTTTGATCAATCAAATCATCCTAATATACTTGGATGACCTAACTATTTTTTCCAAATTAAAAGATGATCATTTTGATCATCTGGAAATGGTCTTCCAAAAGTGTCAGTAGTTCAAGATTTCCCTAAATCAAAAGAAATATGTCTTCGGAGTATCGCAAGGAAAGCTATTGGGCTTTGTGGTATTAAAGGAAGGAATAGCCATAGACCGCAAAAGGGTGAAGGCTATAATAGAGATACCACTACTAGTTAACTAGAAGGGGCTATAGTCCTTTCTAGGAAAGATCAACTTTGTCAACTGGTTTATTTCATACTTTTTGGGTACCACGAGACCCATTACATTGAAGAAGAATTTAGCGTTTAAATGGAATCCCAAAGGTAAGCTTGCTTAAATTGAAAAAATAAAGGTAGTAATCTTCGTAGCTCTGATATTAGCCAACTCGGATTTCTCCAAATATTTTCTTATTTATGTCTATAGTGGCCAGCATAGCATAGCTTCGGTGCTCACTTAGAAAGATAAGGAGGGAAGTGGAGAACATCCCATCACATTTCATTCCAAGAATCTTAAAGGATATGAAACCAGGTACAACTTTGTTGAAAAGTAAGCCTTTTATATCATTAAAATCCTAAGAAAAAATTGGCACCTAATATCAGCCAATAGAATCACCATCCTTGTCGCCCATCCAAATGTTAGGGAATACATCACCGAAGGTGAGATAATTGAGAAAATGGCCAACTAGATCACCAAGATCCTAGAATATGATGTAGGCATCCAACCAACCAAGCTAGTTTGAGAGAGAGGTCTTTGCAAATGCCTCGTATAGGAATTAAGCTTCCAGGTAGAAAAGGAAACCAACTAGATCTATACAAATTAGTTCGAGTTTGACAAGTTGTGGGTGGCTGATCAGACGTGATTTATGCAAAAGGGGAAATACCCGACCAATATACCACCTCATAAAATATGCTACTATTGAATGCAAGGCACCAGGTATGTACTAATTGAAGAGGTTTTATTTAAAATAAATTATGATGGAGTCCTTTGTTGCTAGGATAAGTAATGGGCAGAAAGGGTTCTAGGAAATTTCCACAACAGCCCCAAGGATGGAAACTACTTTTCCAAGACCACTGATTTAAAGAAAATTTAGGTAGGCTATTACTAGCCTTCCATGTTCTTTGAGGCCCATCACCTGGTCTGAAAGTGTACTCAGTGCCAATATTTCATTGGCAAGTAGAAGAAATCGACCATGCCATTGAGCCTAATTGTGACTGAGGAACCTTTTGTACATTGGGGTTTAGATTTTTTTGAGATGATAAATCCCACCTCCAACATAGGCCATAAGTGGATACTTATGGCAACTGACTATTTCACAAGATGGACGAAGGTCATTTCCCTAAAGAATGCTACAAAAATAGAAATTATCAATTTTCTTGAGGAATAAGTAGCAAGGTTTGATTCACCCAAAACCATCATTTCCGATAATGCACAAGCCTTCATAGAATTTGGGATGTTATACTTCACTCTCAATCATTGGGTCTACCCAAAAAAATCCTCCAATTATTATCCATAAGGAAATGGATTAGCAAAATCAACTAACAAGAACTTAATTAGGTTAATAAAGAACATTAGGTCAAAACACCAGAAAGAATGTCATAAGCATCTACACGTGAATTTATGGGCCGATATAATTAAACCTAAGTAGATCATAAAGACCTCCTCTTATGAATTAGTGTATGGAAAGGAGGTAGTCCTTCCTATTTCCATAGAGATTCTGACATTGCAACTGTTGAAAGCTCTAGAAGTTGAAGAGGATGACGAAATGGAAGTGAGGTTGGTGGAACTTTTGAGCCTTGAGGAAAAAAGAGAAAATGTGTATGATGATATGATTGGAAACTAACAAATATTCAAATGATGGTTTGATAAAAGGGCCTCCAACCCATATTTTTGAGAGGGAAGTCTTGCGCTAAAGTCTTATGAACGTGTTGCAAAACTAGGGAAAAATGCTAATTTTGACTCACTATGGAGGGGTCCTTTCTGAATCCATGCATGCAAGGAAAGAAATGTGTATGAGCTGGATGATATGAATGGAAATGTTTTGGATATAATAGTAAATAGTATTCATCTAAAATTATTCCATTAAATTATGCACAAGTTCATTAAAATTTTATAGTTATGTACCATATGTAAAATTTTGTAAAATACGTTGCTTTTACGAATAAAATCATGAGATTAAACAAAGGAATAGAAAAATGTATTATATTTTATATTCATTGAAAATATTTACAATGTAATATGTGTATCAAGCTCGAGGATCTGAGAGAAGTTTGAAGCCTTCTTGTTCAAACCCAAGAAGAGATACATCTTTAAAAAAAACAAACAAGAAGGTGACACAAAAATGGTAGTGAAGATTAAAGCCTCCATCCATCGCAATAGTCAAAATGTTGTTTCTTCAGGCATCTTCAACAAGGTAGTAGTAAGGTTGACATCACACAACACACAACACATGTGGACATGACATAGACCTCAATCCTCAACACCAGGGCTATAAACCAAGAATTCAAAGTGATTCTTCCAATCTATCCCAAGAATGCACTCCACTTTATACTCCCTCAAAAGAAAGGAGGTCACGGGATGAGATACCAGTCGATGGTGCTTTAAGTCCATAGTCCAGAAGTCTATGAGGAAGGGAATCCAGGTTATGACTTCCCCATAATCGAAGTGCCTCTAAATATTCATGGCAGTCAAAATACCACCACCAAGGATAGCTACCTAGACGATCTCACCCAGCCCATCTAAGTATGATGAATCAAACATGGTATGGCATGGTTCTAAAATCTAGGGCTTGGGAATATCCAAGTCTAGCAAGGAGGCCATGAACTGGGAGATGACATTGGAGTTACATAGAGGCTAGTTCTCATCCTTCACATAATCCTTCTTGAGCGCCCACTTAAAAACCATGATCACGAGGCAGTCATTCTTCCCTATCAGGCATTTAATCCACTCATTGCTCACCTACAAAGGATTTTTGTAGCTTTAAGCTCTAGAGATGAATTTGGATACCTAGGCTAGACATGATGGTAGCAAGCAAGCTATAGAGCAGTGAGAGGAGCTCACTAACTAAAATTCTAACTCAATGAATTTTTCGCTAAGTTGATATCACTATTTATAGAAAAATGTGCACTGAAGAGCTGAATGAATGGAAAACCTATCTCCCATTAAGCAGTGACACAAAACATATTAGGATGTTAAGAGGCAAGGGATAAATCATATGGAAGATCTCAAACCAAGCTTGGATAAATTAATTCATGCATTGGGAGTAAATGCTCGCGTATACCAATTGCTGCCATGTGTCCGTCATCATCATCAACACTAGCCTGCTTGCTTATGCAAAAAGATATTACTTAAAGAGCTAAACTATGCTAAATTAAATGAAAATGTCTTTTCAAAGTACACTTCCATCACTTAGATCATTTTTCTAAAAGCATGCTTCCCATTGCTCAAGGCTTATTTATGAAAAGGGCGGTGTAAGGAATGCACTAAATACATTCTCACAATGAAGTTGGAATTCCCAAGGGATACGGATCCCACTCCACATGTATCACCTTGCTAGAAGAACTCAACAAGCTAGTGGTAATGGCAATGCCTTTGTTGCATGTACATGAAAAAATTAAATGCACCCAAAAAGCAATTTTTGCTAAGTATCAAAAATATCAAGCAACTACCGAAGAAGTTTTCTAAAAATCCTTCCAAGAATGCAACAATGGTGGAGGCATCATCTTCTAGTCGAAAGGCTAGAGTTTCATCTACCAGACCAAGCTAAACCAACATCTTTGGAAAGGATTCATATGCTAGTACCCCAACACCAGAATACCAGAGTTTTGTGCATAGAAAATCCATACAAGAAAGAAACCACGTTAAGGATGAAGTGGTTAAGGATTTCATAGATAATATTTATGACCCAAAATTGCATGTAAACCCTAAAAAATTTAAGGAGCAATGCAAAGAATGTTCACCTGTGGGTGAACCGAGAGATTTTTGACATGGCTCTGGTATTGTGGTTTACCACAATTCATATTTCCCTCCATACATCCATGCCCAGAGTTGGTGGATGCATGCGCAAAAATACTGGATAAAGAAATAGGGGTTATTAGTGGAAACAAATTGAGGATTACCATCAGCGTAACAACCATCTAGAATATGTTGTGCATCCCTAAAAACTAGTATACTGAGAGATTCCAAATCAAAAGAATGGAAGATGGAGAATCAGAGACAAGCAATTAAAATTCTATATGGATGAAACAAATGAGAATCCAAATGGCAATCAACTTGTCTTCCCTCTATCATGCAAAAAGTTCAAATTAGATGTGTAGGCCATTTTCTCAATGTCAGCTTATATTTATAGTTTTGAATATGATGAAAAGGTTTAAAAAATTTAGGTGGGCTTGGCTTTCATGCTCAAGAAGGAGAGGAGCAAGAAGTATTTTGATTTTGTTGATGCAATGGCCAAAAATATGCTGGAACAATTAATAAATTATAATAGTACTTTTTGGTTTAGGTATTCCTCTTTTCTGACACACTTAGTTTTACATCAAAACCATAATTTTTTCAAAGGATATTTGTTGCTCATAAATTTTGATTCAGCAGGGTTATACTAGCCAGTTTTGGCCTAGAACCATGTTCTTTCCAAAACATGGGATTATTATTTGTTTGTTGATTATTTCCTACAACTAGTACTCTTAGATTTGTCTTCACACCCTCTAGGTTGGTTTTCCCTTGAAGCCTTAGAATGGATGAAAATCCACCAAACCCTAGTGGATTATTTTTTGGGAGCTAGGTTTTCTTTCATCAGATACCATGGTTTTATTGAGGAGCCTTTTAGGCTCCCTAAATTTGTAATAGACAAGACCTTTGCTTTGGAGGCATGCCGACACAACCATTTCTAACAAATCCTATGCAATGAGAGACATAAAAAGGCGCTTTACCCACTTCCCCTTACCATTTCCAAAAGTCAAGTAACACTCGTGAAAAGGGAGGAGCGGGATGTGTTGAGTAGCAAATTGGCTTGCCTAGGCCTAGTCCTCATTTGTGACACATGGAGGTACAATCTTGTGGGGCATCTTCTGACTATAAAAAAGCAAGAGGGAATATTTTGAGTCAAGGAAGAACCTAACAGAAGAGAGGGCAGAGGTCTACATTTCAACCTAGCCTTTATACCATATGTACAACCCTCATGGCTCAACTTCTTTGTTCAGGTGATGGGGATCCGAAAAAGCATCCAGATGGGCCAATCCCTCAAAACATAGTTAAAGCATTTGAGATGGTTGGAAAGGAAGATAGCTAAGTTGTGGAAATACCTACAGGAAATCAAATGCCCAAGTGTCCTATATGGAGATGTTAAACCAAATTATGAGCATTTCAATGAAATCTATGACATTGAAGCTGGATCTAATAACAATAATCTTGAATCAGATCAAGAAACTAAATATGAGCATGCGCCAATTTCTGCCCCTCCATCTCAAGCACTCATCATAGGAAGGACTAAGGGAAAATGATTGAAATACAAAAGATCATAGATCACATTTTCCATCAGCACCCTACCAAAAGGAAAGAGGACCCGACGATCTCCAAAGAGATCTACTACATCTCTAGGGGCCCAAGTTCCAGTGGGATTAGCCACTAGATAATTTGAATGCTCAATTTTTCCCCTACAAAGAGGAAATGAGTCCAAGACTTAGGCAGACCGAGCATATCAAGTAGAAGAGAAGAAGAGGTGGAATTCGCTTCACTAGGATTTTTATCTTCGATAATCCAGGTAAGTCTTGCACCCTCCATTCTTTCTTCTACTGCATCTTTAGTGGTTCCTCCCCATTCATCTATTGAAAGGAATCCTCCATCTTTAGGTTCTGATGTCCTCATCCTGAACACACTCATAGCCATATTTGACAATGAACCCCATGAAGAAACCCTGCACATTGAACGATCATCATCCACATCTGTTGCAATTGATTCTTTAATCACCCTATCAAGGGAACCCATTGAAAACACTAATATGTCCATGCTGCAAGTTTCACCATCCCCATTTACTTCTGGGAAAATATTGTTGTGATATAATCAGGCTCTAAATCAGATTATGGTCAATCAAGTGTAGACACCTAGTTTTGGTTCATCTCTACCTGCTGCGGTGGTGGTTCTCCCTCCTAGCTATTTAAAGGGGTTCATAGCAAAGAATAAAAATCTTAGATAATCTAAAAAAGAACTATCTTCTAATTTTTTCAAGAGAGGATAGTTTTAGAGAGTTTTAATTTCTTAGGGATAGGAGGATTTCACAAAGCACTATTCACACTCTCTGGCATGTTATATTTGTTGAGACTATTAATTGTATTAGTATCTGACCTTTGTTTTTAGTTAATTTATTGCAATAATTAGATCTATTATGAAGAAATCTCTAGAATTGTGCATGTTATGGCCTTTATCATGAATTCCTTTTTCATATATCATTTATGCTGAGAGCACTATGTTAAAGCTTTACATAATTAGTTTGGATGATTATTTCACATGTTATTAGCTTTTATGTTTGATGCTTTCTTTCATAAACTAGATCATGTTTATTATACTCTTTCATTTTCTATAAAAGATATTCTATTGTTCATACTATGTTGTAAGAGAGGAATGGTTCTGTAAAGATCCAAATATCCATGTTGGTCTTTGGGGTTTCTTATTACTATTGAACCTTAATGGATGCTTCCCACAGGGAGATTTGAAAGACTGCATTGTGCTTTCTCTAGCATTTTTCACTTGTTCTCTTCCAAACAATGAAGGTTTTATGGCATTTTGTGTCCATTTCATCAATGATAAGTAATTGTTAAGTTTTTGAAATGTTGTAAAAGCCTTGGAAAATTTCCTTTTTTTATGGTTTTCCTTGCATTTCACTTCCCATTTTCCCACACATAAAGAAGAGTCAACTTTCTTTAAAAATCCCAGAGGTCATTCAGTGAGGCACAATTTGGTCCCCCACTCACTAAATTTTCCATAAGATTGTTCTGAGAGGTGCAAGATTTTATGATCAACAATTACAAAGGCTTGCTACGAGAATAGGACACACTGTTTAGAAAGGCTCACAACTAAGGCTCATTGTAAGAATAATAAAAGAAGAGAGAATAAATGTTACATATAAAACATGATCTCAATGCAATAAAAAAATCACAATAATAGCTTCAACACCTTCATAGTTTGTTTGAATGATTTTAGACACCTTCTACTTATTACATCCGATAATCCAACACTTGAAAGACCACACTACTCTACTCAATTTTGTACATTACAACTTTTTAATTCATATCATACCCTTTGCACTCTCATATATATTGACCTCCTTCAACAATTCAGCTCATACTTATACCTTCCTCAACCTTTAAACCCTCTCTAAGGTTAGCAATGCACTGCAAACATGCAAATTAAAATTAGGTCAATACCAAAACATTTCCATGTAAAATAGAAGTGAATGTAGACCACATCAAAACTTAATTGGTACCTAAATCAACAACACCACTCAATCGTATTCAACCATAAATAATATTTATCCTTCGCATGTAGTGTAAACACCAGGTCAGTCATTACCCGTGCAAACACCATTAAACATTTAAGTACACACTTCCTCAAACCCAAAGATGACTTGAAAACAACACACCACACTTGAAAACAATCTATAATATTCCTCAAACACCCTGAAAGCCAACAAAATCCTTTGCAACAACTTCCACCTAAAGAATGTACAATCCTAGTACACTCAAACAACTCTGCCATACATTGTTACTTGAAAAACTATCTTTCAAAGCACCAAACCTCAAATCCTCTTATCTGAGGTAAACTACCAACACCATCAACACTCGTTCAAAATTGCAAGACTTGAAGCACAAATGTGAAGAAATGTGGAGCAGAAACATTTCTCCCAGACACCTCTACAATGTGCAATCACACACTGTGAATACATCTACTATACAAAAATATAGCATACCATCTCTTGAATATAACACCTCTGAACACCTCTCATCAACATATCCAGATTGCATAGGTAGATCTTCAACCTAGAAGAAAGGCAGAGAAAAACCAAAATATCTCTCTATAACCCAAAACAACACTACAACACACTATTTCTTCTTTTTATCATTTTTTCTCAAAATCACTTGGAAACCAAGCATGGGAGACACATACATATCATCTTCAACACTACTACATCCATAGATAGAAGCTTATCAAGGTAGCAACAAAGGTTAACACCAGTAGCTTAACTAATGACAATATAATGCAACTAATCAAAGCATCAACTATACCAACTATTCATCTTCAACATCAATATTTCTCAACACATATAGTTGACATTAATGACAACATAATCTTGTTGACATCAATGATAACACAAATCTGCTCATACTTGCAACAATCTCCCCCTTTTTCATTGATGGAAACACATGATCTGAAAAACCATCAAATACACAATAGCTTTGAACATACTTGTTTCCTTTTTATTTTACCCTTTACTCACACTCCTCACATGACTCTTTCTACAACTAACTTTCTCTTTCACATGTTTCTCTCTATTATATCTTTTCACTTGACTCTCTTCCCCTTATTATTTATTATTTTTCACATGATATTCTCTTCCTGACAACTTGTTCCTTTTTCACATGACTCTTCTCCCCATTTGACATCAATGGTAAAGGATAAAATATTTTGCATTATTCTACCCCTTTGAAATTACACAATATTCTTAAAAAACCTTTCCTTTACTACTCTGAATACTCCCCCTTAGGAGCACACACCAATCTGCAATAATTAACAATGCCAATACCTACTCCTCCTAAGAGGTAGCCACCAACACAGTCCAAAATAAAAGATAGATCTTGAGATCCATTGGACTGATGCATCTCCTTATGCATCTATTTCAAAGAAGGAGGGATAATAACCCCCAACTTCTCCCAGAGATACTCAAAATTATCCTTAGGAAGAGCCTTAGTGAATATGTCAGCAATCTAATCCTTTGTAGGAATATACTCAAGCTTCACTTCATTATCCATAACCTCCTCTCTCAAAAAGTGATATTTGATTGAAATATGTTTTTTCCTTTAATTCATCATTGGATTCTTTGAAATTTTTATTGCACTTGTATTGTCACAAAATATAGGAATAGGCTCATCATACACCACTTTGATATCTTTCAATGTTTTCCTCATCCACAACACTGTGTGCAGCAAGATGCTACTGCAATGTACTCAACCTCTAGAGTAGATAAAGAAACTAAATCTTGTTTCTTTCTTAGCCATGACACCAATCTACATCCAAGAAAGAATACACCACCACTAGTAATTTTTTTCATCCACACAACCAGCCCAATTTGCATCTATGTAATCACTCAATGTGAAATTAGTATCCTTTGGATACCACAAGCCATGATCCAAAGTTCCATTTAGTATTTGAATATCCTTTTCATTGTTACCACTTGTGACTCTCTAGGATCTTCTTGAAATCTATTCACAAGACAAACTACATGCATGATATCCAATCTAGTAGTAGTTAGATATAGCAATCCACAAATCATAGATCTGTACTTTCTCTAATCAACCTTAGGGGTTTCATCATTCTTGCTCAATTTGTAGCCAATAACCATAGGAGTACATACCGATTTGGAGTCTTACATTCCAAACTTCTTCAACATTTCTTTGACATAGTTTGATTGTGAAATGAATATACCTTTGTTTTTCTAATTGATTTATAACCCAAGGAATAAATTCATCTCCACAAACATAGACATTTGAAACCCTTTTTGTATCTCTTTTGTAAACATCTTACACATAGTTTCATTTCCTCCAAAAATTATGTCATCAACATATACAACTACAATCAATATTTTATCTTTTTCAACCTTAAAGTAAATATTACTATCTGTTGTACCTTTATTGAATCCTTGTTGTATCAAATACTTGTCCAACCTTGTATACCAAGCTCTAGGAGCTTTTTTCAATCTGTAAACCATATTAGGTTTATCTAATAACTAAAATCCTTTTGGTTGTTCCATGTATACTTCTTTTGATTCTCCATTCGAGAAAGTAGACTTCACATCAATCTAATAATTTTTAAAATACGTATGTGCCACAAAAGCTAAAAACATCTTGATTACTTCCATTCTAGACACCGAAGAAAATGTCTCCTCAAAGTTTATTCCTTCAACTTGTCCATTCTCATTCAGTTTGTTTTTTAGCACCCATAGATCCAATTATGTTTTTATTTGCAGGTCTTGGGACAAGTTCCCAAGTTTGATTCTTCTCAATCTACATAAGTTCTTCTTCCATAGCTTTCATCCAATGTTCATATTTGCATGCCTCAATCACTATTTTAGTTTCAACTTTAGAAAGTAGACATAAATTTACCTCTTCTTCAACAACTTTCCTTCTTGTGAGCACACCTTTGTTGTTGTCTCCAACGATCTATTCTTCAAAATTATTTCTCTACACATACTTAGGGTTTTTAGGGGTCTTTTTGAATCTTCTTCCTCTTCATTCTATACTTCATGTCCCTTATCTTTTTCTTCTTCTCTACAAGAAAGTTCATCTAATTCATATCCATCTATCACCATTGACTTCTACAAATATTCATCAAATTTGACACTTGCATTCTCAACAATCTTTCTCAATATTTTGTTGTAATATTCATAATCTTTGCTTTTAGTAAATATCCAAGGAAGATATCCTCATCTGATCTTGCATAAAATTTCCTAAGTTTTCATCATCTATTAAGATATAGAATTTTCTTCCAAACACTCTAAAGTACTTGATAGTAGGGATCCTTCCATATCACAACTCATAGGGATTCTTTGTGCTATTTTCTTTTGCTTGAACTCTATTAAGTATGTAAGTAGTAGTATGAATTGCTTCTCTATAGTAGACTTTTAGTAGGTTAGCTTCTTTCATCATAGTCCTTGTAGCTTCTTGAATAGTACCGTTTTTCCTTTCAACTACTCCATTTTGTTAAGGATTCCTAGGGGAAAAAAAGCTCCTCTTTATGCCATGATTATCACAAAATATGTTAAATTCATTGGAGGTGAATTTCCCAACTTTTTCAGACCTTAAACATTTGAAGTTCAAATCCATTTCATTCTCAACCATAACTTTAAATGCTATGAATCTATCTAGGGATTCAGATTTTTCTCTAAGAAAAGTAACCCATGTCATTCTTGAATAATCATCAATCAAAAGCATGAAATACCTATCACCTTGAAGAATTCTTACTCTTGTTGGACCAAAAAGGTTTGTATGCACCAATTCCAACAATCTTGTAGAAGATTATTCCTTTCCTTTAAAACTTCTTGTTTGTTTTCCAATCTAACACTCCTTGCAAATAGCATTGATAGGATTTGTAATTCTTGGAAGATCTCTCACTACTTGAACTAAATTAGTTCTAACAAAATTATCAAAATTAATGTGACACATCCTCCTATTCAGTAACCGACTTTCATTAATCTGATTCATGAATCAATGACCATTAGCACCCTTGAGTTGATAAACATTTCCATCTATCCTCTTTCGAGCAACAATCATAGTTCTAGACCCTTTTTTGATCTCACATCCATCATCCTAAAACATAAGATTATATCCTTTGCCACACATTTTTCCAACACTCAAAAGGTTATGCCTTAAACCCTTGACATAGTAAACATCATCAATATTATGCTTTCCATCAAAACTAATTGAACCTATTCCACAAATCTTAACTCCTGAATAATCTCCAAATCTAACAAGTCCTCCATTAGACTTTTTAAGTTAAAAAAATTACTTTTGACTCTAGTCATATGATTTGAAAAGTCATTTTCAATAATCCAATAGTTTTTATCATGTCTAACATGAAAACAAGAAACCAAAGTACATTCAATCTTATCCTTTGTCTCTTGAGCACATTCCTTCACACATATTTCATAGTTAGCAAATATAGATTCATCTTTTAAAGCCATGAGCAAGCATTCATTATCATCATAATCTCCTTAATCAAATTTGGTGGAACCTTCAAGTTTCATGTTCCACTGGTCTAAAATGATTTTCTTTAGTGTCCTCTTGGTCTGAAATGAGATTAGGGTTTTGGGTTTTGTTCTATGTAATGGTTTTACTTAGCCATTTTTAAGTCTTTGCCCTATGGTCTAATCTTTTGTTGACTTGTTGTTGCCTATTCCAGGGTGCCTAAGTCATATCTTAAGTCTTTGAGTTCATTGAAATGACCAACACCATGTGGTTAGGGTTCTTCGTCTACTTGTTGCTTAATGTTTCCTTTGTTATTTTGGTATGAGGACTTAATGTTTTATAAAGTTGAAAACTCTAAAATATTTGGCCTTTACATCCTTTGCATAAAATGTTCCTAAGTCCTTTTATGGCCTTGTCTTATGTTGCTCCTAGTCAGTCCCATCTTTAAAACAACATATGAGCACACATTGAATACCCTCACTTAAGTTCTCAGTTACCACTTAGTGCATTGCTCATCATAAATTGTTTTGTGAATGCTTGACTTGAATTTTTGATGAGCAATGAGATTTTTCCCTTTGTATCGCTCATCACATATAGGTGTTGGACGTTGAGTTCCCTATTTGTGATGTGCAATGTGAAGGATTTCCTTTATATCATTGGCTACTTTCCTATCACTGATTGCTCGAGTGCTTTATGTTTTAAATCAATGATGTGTGATGACCTTATATGCTCTTTGTATTTCCTTTAATCGCTCATTGTGGATAGCTACTCACTTATCTTTTTCAAGGTAGCAATGAGTGATGAGGTCTTTCATTCCAGTGTCTCATTGCTATTTTGAGATATAAATAAGGGCAATGCTTCTAGTACCTTTGATATTGAAACATGCACATGTGGTCAAATCTTGCTCCATTTCCACTTCTCTCCCATCGCTAATGTGACCCGACTATTGAAAAATGAATTAGTGATGAGTGATGGGTGATGAATATAGTCAAAGGACCTTGATCTAATAGCTGAGATCTTATCATGCATGTTGTTTACATCACTGATAGTGATCTATAATTAGTAGTTTACAAATTCACTTGTAAATTAATCCTGATTACAACATTTTACTGATCCAATAAAATTGTGTGACTATCTTGTTTTACTGTTGAAATTACCAACTGGGTTCATTTACCTTTTTAGAACTTAAGAAAGTTAACTAATTACTATAATGTTATAATTAGAACTTAAATACCAAATTGAAAATACTAAAAAGGAATTAGAGAGAATGAAGATAGGAGATAAAAGGATCAGATGCAGGTTGATAATGGAGTTCACTCGATTTTAGCTACATCTCCGAGTCCGCTTCTCAATGTTGGACAACTTTATTAATGACTCCAAGATTTAACATGCCTTTTTACATCATCCAAGCTTCAATATCCTACACAAAATTCCTCACAATCTCTCTCACTATTACAATATTTGGTGTATAATATCACCTCGTAATTCTTCTCCAAAATTTCTACCTCCCTTCACAAAATCATAAAAACTCTCTATATCTTCATTACACTCTCACACCTCTTTTTATACATAAAATAATGCCTTAATAAGGCCTTTAACCATAAAACAATAAATTAATCCCCCTCAACCAAAAATACCATTCGTTTACAACCTCCTTTTGTCTTTTGGTTTAAGTGGTTAGGGTGGTTTTTAAACCACATATGGATTTTGCTAATAATTTGGCCTGAAACATTCTTTAAATAAAAACAACCCACTATAAATTCTAAACACCATTGATGGTGTATCGGTGGGCCTATATTTTAGCACTTGGTGGGTTGGTGGTTCAAGCCCCACCAACCACCTTATACTAAACAAATAAAACATTTAATACATCAAAACAAGCCAGCCATCATACATAGGTTTAGTGCGGTTGTGTGAAGCAATGGTGGACGGGCATTTCAGAAGCCAACTGGTCATGGGGTTGAATCCCCTTACCTTTTGTTCAACCATGCAACCAACCCGACGGTCGCAGCTATAAGAGGGATGCCATCTGGTGAAACAAGGAGGAGCCAAATGGTGCGAGATGATTCACCTATACAGTCTAGTCATTGCCACATTGTCCAAGACATGTAAGCAACCTACCTTGCTGACTCAACTGCCACCTTAGTCCCAAATGCCATGTTAGCATACAAAGTGCCACATGTCAAAATATGATTGGCCCACATTAGTGTTCGTACAATAATGTATGCCTAGTTAGATTGTTGACATTATGTTGATGTCATCACCCATACCATCTAATCAACTAAGTAACCAAAGAACTTTGACCAGCCATATCTCGCGCGTACGAGCTCCATTTTTGACTAAACGAACATTGTTGGAAACATCTCAATGAGCTCTTCGATTGGACACCATTTTCAAAAAATTCTAAGACAATCATTTTTTTCCTTCCTAATGGCCTAAAATATTAGTTTTTACCAAAATTTGGCTAAGCATAAATTTTGCATACAAACTCCTTTTGAGCCCGTTCAAGTTGAGTCAGGACTGTGTCAACAAGCTTTATGCAATGAAGCTGGTTTTGTCATATTTTGAGATTGTGAAATATTGAGATCTTTTGGATCCACCTAGATTAGACAGGCTACAAAAAGGAAGATGAACATTGGAAATGAGCAATAGACTATTAAGTCTATTTCTCATCATGTTACCTTGAACCATCATGGATACAAGTGAAGGTCTAAAGACAATATCAGCAATGAGTGATTGCATATTCAATGTAATATTCCCCTCATCACCAAGTCCTAAGGCATCGTGGATTCACCCAAAGAAGCATAGATCAAAGTAATGATGTGTGATGGCTTCTAATAAAAAGGTGACTAAGGTAAATAAAGGGCGATGTAGTAGCATCTAAAGGGAATCACTCAATGCAAAAAGAAGAGGAGCAAGATGAAAGGAGAGCCACTAATATGGATTTAAAACAAAATGATCAACAACTAGAATTTGAACTCAAATGACTAAGTGTTAACTCACTCACGTGAGATTTCTATTAGACATTAATGGTGATATGATCCATTCCTTGGCCATAAAGAAGGTTGTTGGCTCATTTTTCCTTGCAATTGCAACCGTTCAAGAGCAAAGAAACTGGTCAAGTTTGAGGAAATGATGTGAAGAGCTTTGGAAAATAGTTGTAGAAGGAATTAATAGCGAATTTCCATTTGGGTAAGAAAATAATCAAATTCTTATGTGTTAATTATGTTGAATTAGGAAGGTTTGGGAAATTAGTGAAAATTTTGAAAGCTTTAGGCTCTTAGGGTTTGTATATCATGCATTTTTAATTGGGCTAGTGAGAATTGTAGGAAGTCTAGGAGAGTTTTCATTTGTAATTTTTTTCTTAAGAATTTAAGCCAGTAGGTCCTTTTCCATCAGTTGAAATTTTGAAACCCCAACTCTATCATATTGTCAAAATGAGTGAACCTAGTGAGTCTAGTGCCAAACAAAAAATAAAACGTAAAAAAAAGAGTGTTAAGAGACCTAAAACCCAGGGTGACACATCCAAACCTAAGCTAGATGTACCTTAAGCATCTGCCAAGTCAAAAGGAGAGAAGAGAACTCATGAAAGATTCATGGAGTGTGCATCCAAATACATCAATGAGGGAGGGTCACAAATTGGAAAAGTACCCATAGGGTAGGCTATTGTGACCAATAGGTTGATTGATCTTGCTGGTGGGATTGGAGAGGTTGCTCAACCACAGAGTGGATGGGAGCTATTATTATATGCTTTCAATAGAAGGTATGTCAGATTGCCAACCATACAATTATGGGGTTTTAACCTTGGGAGGCTTGTAGTGTTAAATGTGTTTATAGAGGTAGATGTGATGTTGGAATTGGAAAAGTAGTATGATCCCAAGGATAGAAAGATAAAGAATGAGAATGGAACTTTAATCCTTGAGGTGACAAGAGATAAAATTGTCGAGGTGTTCAAATTGAACCCCAATTATACAATCAACATCAATCGTGTAGATTTATACAATGAATATGAGCATAATAGATATGGATTTAGGAATAATGTGCTTTCTAGGCACAAAAAAGATAATAAGGGAGGATTTGGTCCTAAGCGATTGGAGCCCTTTGAATGTGAGGAGTTTGTCAATTATTTCAAGAACACAAATTATTGCTTGAATCAAGTTTTGGATTGCAATTTCGATGAAAGAATAACAACTGATCTATTGGTGATGGTAATTGACATACATAATTGGAATTCCAATAGCGGATTTGATTATGCTACATACATTGTAGAGAAGATGCATAAGGGATTGATTAGTTTGAAGGAGGTAAACGTTTTGTTATCTTTGATGATGTGTTGAAACATAGAGTTACGGAATTGGTAAATAAGGTTGATACTATGTGAGGTGTATACAAGAGCATCCATGATGCAAATAAAAAATATGTGAAGGTTCAATATGCCTTCCAATATTAATGGTGCAAATGGAGTACTAGGGTAGCTGCACTGAAGGAGATGATGCCTCATATACAGGAAAGCTCCCACAAATGTTTTTGATTTGCTAAAAGTTATTGATTTGTTAAATGAAATCATAGCATTTCATGACAAGTTAGGGATGCAACTATAGAATAAGTTGAAAATGTTAAGGGACATGGAGAAACATGGCATGCCAAATATTTTGGATGATAAATGGTTAAAAGAGTTTGTTGCCTAGAAAGATGAATTGGGTGGCCTACTCCCACATTTTAAGGGAGTTGTTAGCCTTACAGATTTCACTATGTTAAATACAACTATTGATGGCATGACAAGGATAGAGGTCAAAATGGATACATTTGTCAAGGAGGCTTGGATATTAATTGATGCAAGGTATAACCAATACAATACCAAAGTACAAAAATTGTTGGATATGCAGTGGTCGACTGAGGAGGAGTTTAACACATGCTTGAAAAATTTAAAAATTAAGCTTATGTTGAATTATTCCAAAATGTTATCTCCTCCTAGTAATGAAGATTGATGACAAATGTGCTGACATGGACGGGTTTGTTTCTCTCTTTTCAATTGCTTTCTTATTTTAAATTTTTGTTGACTAGACGTGCACATGGAAGACAATTTTGGCTCATGGAAAAGATGGTTTGGTCATGATGCAATGATGAAAGATGCCTTTTTCAAGGCAAGAAAATATTCTTCAATGAATGGAAACAAATTTTGTCTTACATGTTTTCCCCCTCATCAAAAGTGCAAATATAACCACTAGGGGAGGTTTTGAAATTCAAATTCAAATGAATGCCAAATCTAAAATGTGACTATAGGTGTAATTTGGCCCGAAGCTTATTGCTCTCATGTTTCTATAAATGGGAATTCAATGCCAATTGCAAAGGTCTTTGGTTGGAGAAATTTTTGAACTCATATAATAGCCATTTTGTATCACAAGCACAAAGGAATAGAATATTTTTGAGTCTTAGGTGTGAATTCTAATTTTTAATAGGCAGAATAGTTTTACAGTAGTAATGGCATATGAATAAGAATTGAAAATTTTGGAACAATTTTTCTCTTGTGTATGTTGTTACTCAAATCATGAATAAAATGATCAAGGATCTTTTATATTTCTTCAATCATTTCAGTTGAATGTATGGTTTTATTTTTTCTTTAGTTAAAAGAACTAATTAAATGCTTTGATGAAATCATAGGTCTGTGTGATGAAGTATAAGGATTAATAAGTAGTTTATGTTTTGGAAATTTTGAGTTGTCTTATTGCAAAGTAGTATCACAATAGTCATTAAATGCCAGGTCTAATTACTGATGTATTATAGTTTGTTGAAAATATGAATTTGTTACCCATGGATAAAACAAAGATCTATTAATTTGGTCATCTTTGATGTAATTGAGTCAGTCTTCCCTATCAAAGAACATGATCTTAATGAAAATCATTTACACACCTTTAATTGCAATAAATTTTTGTGAGAACCACCCATTCCTTGCTTTAGGTAGTAATTTTCTAAAGGATCTGCCAAATCCTTGAAGGATCTTATCTAATTAGTAGTTGATAGGAATGTATCTATTATTCACAATTTTGATGGTAGTTTGGCACAAGAGGATAATTTAAAACATTGTAAGGATCACCTTCCTAGGTCTTATAGAGCTTGAAGTGTAGAGGTAAATCCTAGAAAGCTTCTACCTATTTGTGTGAACCAAGTTTCCCAACCTACACAAACATAACAAACAATCAATAGATTGGATCTAATGCAAGAATAGAACCATGATTCCTCAAGATATCCATTTGAATGCAAAAGAAAAGGAATGAAATGAAGAACACAATAAACTTAAAACAAAGATGTCAAATCCTATTATAATAGAAAGCAAACTCTTAATCTATTGAGGGAGTTGGTGCCAATTTGATGTGAAAATTGGCCCTTTCCCAATTCCAATGATGTGATGAAGATGATTGATGATGAAGAGTGATCCACTTGATGAAGACCTCCAATGTGCTCCAAGATAAAAATATGCACAACGTAGCTAAGATTGGATGAAAGTGGATGAAAATTGCTATGAATTTGAGTATAGTAAGTTTACTCAAGTTGTGGATGATCAAATGACGAATAAAACCTCTTATTTATAGAATATTAAGTTGAAGAGAGGTCCAAAATGGAGCAATGTGGGACTAAGAATCAACTAATGGCAAGATGCCACTAGTCAACATGTGAATGGATGAAGGATGTGCAAGTTTTGAAGAATGTGTCAATAAATGCAATTAGGTAGATTTTCAAATGTTGAAATGACGTATACGAGGGAAAAAAGAATGCCTTAAATGCCACTTGGCTCAATGCACAAGGACATGTAAGATGAAATAAATTCCTTGTTGGAAAGGATAAGTCAACTTGGATTTTGAATTCAATTTGAGGGAATATTCTCTATTTATGCCATGTTGAGAGAAAATAGAGATTTAATAAATGAATTAAATCTATTTTCATGTGCAAGTGGCAAAAGCTAGAGGATGGGACATGGATTAGGATTAAATTAATTGAGGATCACAATGATGTGACATATTGATTTAGATTTTATGGATTTATTTAAACCAAATATGAGAAGAAAAGGATTTAGATAGTTAAATAAATATTTTTGATTTATTTAACTAAAGAAGGTGAAAGTTAGATTAAATCAAACAAATGTTAATTTATTTAATTCAATAGGATGAATTTTAGAGATTTAATCAAATAAAATAAATTATTTAATTAAATAAAGATAATTAGATCAGGTTGATTGATTTAATTAATGGAATAGAATGACTTAATCAAATAAATGATTTAATTAATTAAGGGAGGAAAATTGATGAATTTAATCAAACAAGGGAATTTGATTAAATGGTTAGACTGAGGGATGATTTAGGATGAAATGGTGTTAGTAGTTAGGATCAGATGTGCAGTGCTAATCAATACATTTTTTACATCTACATTTTTCCCCTCTTTGAAGTAGTGCACTTGTTGCATTGTTTCAAAGAATAAACTGTCTCAATCAAAATCCAAAAAAAAATTGATTTCAAAATTTGCCCCATTGCTACGCTAGTGAGGGAAATTATGCTACTATATTCAGACGAAAAATTATGATTTTTTGGGTGATCTCACGAAAAAAAGACAAGGTGGCCGACAAGTCCAAAAAAAAGGGGCCAGGAGGGCAAAAACAATAAAAAATGACCTTCAGATGGGTGAAAACGAGTTTGGGGGGCCTAGACCTCTTTTGGATGGCTAAACAGGGTCAAAAACAAGCTTAAATAGGCCTTAGGAGGCCACTTCCAATTCATTTGTATGCATAGCCTTTTAGAATTCCTTGAGATTTGAGCCCTAATACCCTGATGAGATGGAGCAACAACAGCTCCCAATGAACATTTCTGACCAATTCTGGACATACCAGTAACCTCCTGACACTAGGGCACCAATAAGTGATCCTTACTTGAGCTTCGTTTTTCCTTTTTTGTGCACATTTATTTCTTCCAAACTTAGTTTTATAGGCGCGGTGCTATATAGCGCCACTCAAAATTTTAAAGTGCACCGCTTAGTGTTCAAACTAAGTTGCCATCGCAAGGTGGATTGCTGCAGTGGAGTTTGGAGTTTGGGAACAAACTTCAAACTTCAACGCATATGTGAAATGCAGCGCTGGATTCTAAACTCTGACACCATGGCGAACTTTACAATTAGGGTTTGGGATGCTTAAGCAAAGTGTACCGCCACGGTGTGGTTTGGGACTTGAAGGTGCCAGGATCACGGTTTGCAAATTTCAAACTATGATGCCTTCATAGTTTGCAATGTTGGGCTAGTTTCTTGAACACTCAGGATAAATTTTCTTGATGATTTTAACACAGTGACCTTTCTTGATGCAGGAGGAAGCAAGGGAGCTCTATTCTTGTGAGCATAGATCATGGGAGATATTTGGCTACTTGCGAGATCTGACTGACAGGGAGCAAGACCGACTTTGTAAGATGGGGCTATGGTACATTGCCTATGCAACACTTGTGTAGACCCATCTTGGAATGATGTCTATGCTTGTCGAGAGATGGCACTATGAGATCTCATCCTTTCATCTTCCCACTGGTGAGGCCACCATCACCTTGGAGGACATGTGGCGCATCCTTAGATTGTTGATACATGGTCAGTGATTTATTCATGATATGGATGTTGGACAAGATGCTTGCCATGCAGTCCTGGCTATAGACGATGTGATATATTGCGAGGGCCAGACAAAGCTAGAGTGTCACAGTATGCTGATGACACCCTTCTGACTAGTGATTGTTTCCACCATCTCAGGTCTTGTTGCTCTGGATTGACAAGGCCGGTACTTCAATCTTGGTTGGGGGCTTTGCTGGGATCGAATGGTTCATGACAGGCCAATCTATTTTGCATGGGGTCCCATTATTCTTGCCTCCCTTTATAGGGATTTACATGAGTATGCATACTTGGATGATAGGGCACTAGGTGCAGGTGTCACACTCCTTCATGTGTGGGTGTGGGAGCATATCTCTATTCTTCAGCCGCAGGTTGTTCTAGTGCCAATTAGGCCTGATGATCCAATGGTTTGAAATTACAGGGATGGTGTGTCCTTCACACATAGGTGAGCACGTGATCCCTCAGTGGAGGAGGGTCATTGATGAGATGAGAGTGTTCACATGTTTCCCATTTTTGGTCGGCCCAGATAGGCTGATGATGTACAACAACTATTCTTTTCCCACTAGCACCAGCTTATGTAGGGGTGGGAGCATACTATGATCGAGAGGTATCTTCTAAGATGAGTTTAGTGCCAGTTTGGTGAGGTACAAGATAGACCAGATGAGGGATATGTGGCCATCTTCACCAGGACAATGAGCCAAGGCTCATGGGGATGGTACATTCCTGCCTCCGAGGGAGTGGATAGTTTCAGGCATCTAGTGGCCCAACCATGGGCATATGATCAAGGAGTTACTAGCATAGGAGTGACTCAAGCCTACAGAGATTGGTGTCGACCGCGTCTATGGTTGATAGTTCTAGATGCACCCTCTGCTTGACGGAGATCCAAGGGGAGGGGGGTAGGCCAAGGATGAGGAGGTGGTGGTCCTCTAGTAGGTCAAGTGGTATAGGACCAGCCACCACAAATTCAGATAGATCAACCTTATGTCGATGTACACATGCAGGATCGGGATCAGGGGCCAAACAGTGGACATGACGGGCACTAGGATCGGGTTGCTACACCACCACAAGACAGAGGTGAGGACTAGCCTCATGTGCAGCCTCCACCAGTACAGCCAGCAGGTCAGCCAAATCTGAGGGACATCCTGATATTACAGTTGCAGGCCTTGACAATAGAGAGGGACCAGGCCTGTGTGGAGAGAGATCACACAATTTTACAAAGGTAGGCCACAGAGATGGGCCACAGACAATAGCTAGAGAGTATGGCGGCCTCCTCCTCTCGCATCATAATGTCTCTTTGAGCCTACAAGGAGGTTGTCCAGGAGGCCGACTATTATAGATTGTATTATTACTAGGCCGTGCCATGAGCAGCTTGAGTCCCAAACTTCTCACAAAGGAAAGAGCACAAGCCTACAGAGGTTCATGGTGATAGAGGTGAGGGTAGTAGGTAGGAGGGTTAGACCTCCTTTTTGATCAAGACATTATTCATTTATGCCATATGGGCTCATTTTTTATAGCCCGTTAGACCTTTTGTATTCATACACACATGTACAGTGATCCAATTATTATTTTGTACTATGAAAATTACTTGATGATATATATGAGATGATGATGTTGATGTGATGTGTACCATTTATTTATTATGCATTTGTGGATGGCCCTATTTCTATATGTGATGCAATAATATTATGGTATTATGATGTATGTGATGGATATACTATGTATGGATACATTTTTTCTGATGTTGTATGTGTTATGTGATGGTTATGCAACTAACAGATCTATATTATGCTTCTAATGAATGATGATATATGATATGCATTTGTGATATGTAATATAGATGTTTATGATGGTGCATTTCTCTTTCAGTACATTTTATGTATGCTTTAATGATGGTGTATGATGCAATCTATATGATGATTTATGTATGTTGATGCAAATGTGATGATTTATGTTATGAAATGATTTCTTTTTTTGATATCTTTTTTTGTTATGATGGTGATGATGATACAAATGCAATGATCATGATATGCAGCTATGCAATGATGAATGTATGTGATTTTCCATGTATGATATGCACTTATGATGATGTTATATAATGATGTGATGTGATGTTATATATTAAATGATATGTTATGCAAAATGATATGTGAGTAATGACCTTATGATGTATATGTGATGGCATAATGAATACTTTTATGAGATGTTTTATATGATTATGGATGATATGTATGCACTTAATGCAATGGGTTATTTATAATGCTTATGTACCTGTTATGCTTCATTTAATTATGTATTGGATGCTTATAAGATATGGGATGATCTATGAAATGTTTATGCAAAATGATTGTAATGTGGTGATTTATGAGATGTTATATATGATATGGATGGATGATGGATGATATGCATGTTTATGATGATGTATTTTTTTTATGATTTATGCAAATGGATGTAAATGCTTATACTTTATAATGACCTATTTATGTGATGTGATGGTGGTTATATGGTTATGTAATGGATGATGTGATGGATTATTTATGTTTTATGTGATTATGTAAGAGATGTTTATATGCAATGTGCATGTAATGTTATGATTATGAGATGCTTAGAATAACAAATCTATATTATATGCCTATGAGATTATAAATGTTCTCTATATGATATGCATTGTGCTGACAATTTGTGGATGTAAGATGAATGCATTCTTAGTGATAAATGATTAACTATCATAGTACCTTGTTAGCGTGAAGAGCAAGAAGAAATGGAAGAAAGAAGAGGTTCCAACGAGACATGAGATGATGATGATGATTTTCTTGCCAAGGAGTTGGGATTTTCAAAGGGACAATTACCTTATGTTTGATAACACACATAAATACGATGCATCAAGGTATCAAGAACCAGGATGACATTGTATCTAGTGTGATGGAATTTGACTTGAAAATTAGATAGGAGTATCCTTATTCACACCTAACATATGGAAACCTTAGTAGGATGTGCTTTAGGTATTTCACAAATCTCATACCAAAACATAGAAAGGCAAGCCTTCCTATGTGGTCAACAAGATATCTAAAACACCCTCCGTACATACCTAAATAAAGCAAGTATGCGCCAAGTTATATTACAAGAAAGTCCAACAAGAACAACAGATAAAAAGATAATGATCGTTGCCCCATTCCTATCTCTCTAAATCCCTTCATTGGGGACATCATTGAGAGGTCCTTGGAATGAGCACAATAAGATAAATCAAAAGACAAAGATACAGTAAACAAACAAGCCGATGTTCTTCAATACCGCTAGCCAAGACTAAACTATGATAATGCCTAACATTGATGTCCATTTTAGGAAGGATGCATCCTAGGACATGATGATATCAGATGATTTGATATGGGACTGATTGGATGATAGGCTATTGACACAAAGAGTTGACCAACTTGGTTACATACTAACCTAGACTTTGAGACTTTGACGATTTGAGTTTTTCACTTTTAACCTGCTAGACTTGTTTCTGACTATTTCACCAAAGGTTGGGGATGACGATTGTTTATTATGAGTGATGTTATTGTAGGTGAAAGCAAGATGAGACAGATGGATTTTTTCAAATATTTGGATGTTTTTAGAGTTTTTTTAATTGTTTTGAGGTTGTTTTTGGTATTTTTCAAGATTTTATAAATGTTTCGATATTTGATTTTCAAGTGTTTTGGGGTTTTCTAAGATTTTGACCAAGAGACTAACCTAAGGACCTATCCTAGGGGCCACGAGGGCTGATCAAAAGATTAGCCTTGCCTACGTTATACATGAAGAGACCACATAGTTTGACTGACATAGACTCAATTATTGATGAGATATGAACAAATTGATTGCCAGTTTATTATGACAGACTCCTAAAGGACTAACCTAAGTGTCTTGGGGGATGATCAAAGATCAACCTTGCCTACGTTCAAGGCTCAGAGACCCATAGTTTGACAAGATGACTTTTTTTTTTACTTTTTGACTGACCTTTTTGACCTATTTTGGATTTTGATATGTTTTGAATGTTTTTGGATTTTCTGATTTTAAGACTTCAAGAATATACACAAATCTAATTTGATGAGAACATGCCCCCAATGTGATACAATAGTCTACTCTGATAAAGGAAGGACAAACTAACCTTAGGAATGGACCGAAGAGGGATCATGATACAAACATAGGACCAAGCTATAATGCGGATGCAGATGGATGATGGATGGAGGAATGCGATGGGTGATAGAAGCTTGATGAATGACGATGTGGAACGAGCCATGAAGATCTTGGTGGATGGAAAGGGCTTATTTCCACAAGGTTCCTGCTTGCCAGGTTTTCACCAAGGTACTTGTCCAAAGTTCCACTGAAGTGGTTTTCACCAGAAGATGATTTTTTTTCTCTTTACTATTTTTAATCCTTTTTCTAATTTTTTTTTGATTTTTTGCTTTTTGATTTTTTTGTTATCACCAAGATGCCTGTTTGCTAGGTTTTCATCAAGGTAACCATTTTTTTAGGACATTTTCTAATTTTTTGATTTTTTGGTTCTATACCTTGCAAGATTAGGCATAAATTTTTTTGAGATGAGAGTTGTTCATGGGCTCTTGTAGAGGCTCGCTTCTAGTTTTGATAGCTAATATGCCCCTAACTTATAGCTTGTTGTGATAAAAAATGGTCCCATCTACTTGGGTTCAAAATTTTCTTTGTTGTTTGGGTTTGGGACGTTCTTCTGATTTTCTTTTAGTACCAGTTCTCCAACTTGGAAAGTCTTGCTTCTTATTTTCTTGTTATAGCTCCTCTTGAGTCTGTTCTGATAGACTTGCAAATGATTTAAAGCATCTATACACTGTTCATCCAGTAGCTCTAGCTCATTCAATCTTTATACTCAGTATTCTTCATCCGCGATGAGGTTTTGTAGTGATATTCTTAGTGATGGGAGCTCAATATCAATGGGCAGTATGGCTTATGATCTGTAGACAAAGGAGAATGGGGTGGTGCTAGTGGGTGTGTGGATGCTAGTTTGATAGGCCCAGAGTGCAAGATTGAGCTGCAGATGCCAGTCATGACCTACATCGTTGACTATCTTTTTTAGAATCTTTAAAATGGTTTTATTTGTGGCTTCTGCTTGGCCATTTCCTTGGGGATAGTATGGGGTGGAGAAGCGATGTTGGATTTTGAATTTTTCGCAAAGGTCATGAACATCCTAATTTTTGAATGGTGTCCCATTATTAGAGATAATAGCTTTGGGAATGCCATATCAACATATGAGGTAGTTCAGGATGAACTTTGATATCTACTTCCTGGTTATATATGTCATGGGTATGGCTTCCACCCATTTGGAAAAGTATTCAGTGGTGGTTATGATGAACTTATGGCCATTGGATGAAGTGGGAGTTATTTTGTCGATGAGATCATGCCCCCATTGTGAAAAGGGCCATGGTGTAATGATGGGATGAAGCTCTTGAGGTGGAGCATGGATGAGGTCCCCATGCTACTGACATTATAGACACCTTTTGACATAGTCGTGTTCCTCTTTCTCCATAGTGGGCCAATAATACCCCATCCTCGATAGTTTCTTGGCCAAGGTCATTCCACTTGAGTGCAAACCATAGATGTCGTTATGCACCTTAGTTAAAGTAGTTAAGGTTTCATCAATATTGAGGTAGCATAATAAGGTTCCCTCTATGCTTCTACGGTATAAGGTGTTTCCTAGGATGATAAACCTAGAGGGTTTTTTAACAAAAGTTATTTTTAAGCTTGAGGGTAAGTCAGCAGGTAAGACACCTATTCGTAGGTAGGTATAAATGTCATGGTACCAAGGATCTCTAGGATCAACAATTTCACACACAAATTCTGACTCTGGTACCTTGAATGTAAGCACAAGAATCTACTCTACCAAGAATTCATGTTTTAGGACATTGCGAGGGATTTCTAGTAAGGATCCAATTGTTGCCATGGCGTCAACCGCTTTGCTGTTTTCTCTAGGAATTTGCTCAAATGTGATCTCGATGAAGGATTCTTTGAGAGTCTCCACTAGTTTCTTGTATGGAGCGAGCTTATCATCCTTAGTCTAGTATTCACCATTTACTTGATTTATTATCAACTAGGAGTCTTTGTATACTCTGAGGGCCATAATGTGCCATTGTATTGTTATTCTAAGACCTATGGTTAAAGCCTCGTATTCAACAATAGTGTTAGTGTAGGGGAATGTGAGTTGTAAGATCTCAATATACAATCCCTTTGTGGGGTGATGAAGAAGATGTCAGCTCCTGATCCATGTTGCATGTATGATCCATCTAAGTAGAGTTTCCAATGGTTGGCTATGTTGAGGTTGAAAATGGATTCTTCTGGAAACTCTGAAATTAGTGGATTCTCTGAAGAGATGGGTGCTTCTGCAAGCTAATCTATGATGACTTGACCTTTAATTTCTTTCTACTGCACATATTCAATATCATACTCTGATAGTATCATAACCCATTTAGCCATTCTTCCCATGAGCATTGCTTTTGATAGTAGGTACTTGAGGGGATCAATTTTGGCAATGAGCTTGACTTTATGTGCTAACATGTAATGTATAATTTTCTGTGAAGCAAAAGCTACTGCTAGACATGCTTTCTCAATGAATGAGTAGTTTAACTCATGCCCAACCATTGTGCAACTGATGTAATATATGGCCCTTTCTATGTTGGTTTCATCATGTTGAGCCAAAAGAGCACCCAAAGCTGTTGTCGTTGCTGATACATAAAGGATGAGGGGTTTTCCTGGGATCGATGGCATGAGAACCAAAGGTTTGAGTAGATAATCTTTGATCTTATTGAAGGCTTCCTCATACTTAGCATCCCACTAGTATGTTATTCCCTTGTAGAGCAGGTGAGAGTATGGATTTTGTTTATCTACCAAATGTGCTATGAACCTTCGGATGGACTGAAGCCTGCCTTGGAGACCTCTCAATTGTTTCAATGTTTTGGGTGCCTCCATATCAATGATTGCTTTTATCTTGGCATGGTCTACCTCAATACCTCTCATTGACACAATGTATCCTAGCAACTTTCCTAATTGTATGTCGAAGATGCACTTCTTTGGATTTAATCAAAACTTGTATTCCTCCAGCTTGTCAAAAATAGTACTCAAGGTTGCTATGTGATCCTTCCTCTTTCTGGATTTGGCTAGTATGTCATCAACATAATATTCCATAGTTTTGTGGATCATGTCATGGAAGATTAATGTCATGGCTCTTTGGTATGTTGCTCCTACATTCTTAAAGCCGAATGGCATCATATTCCAGTAGTAATTCCCCCATGGACAAGTGAAGGTCATTTTGTGTTGGTCTTATTTAGCAATCATTATCTGGTTGTATCCCAAGAAACCATCCATTAGGGAAAGAATTTCATGTCCTGTCGTCATGTCTATGATCATGTCAATGTTGGGTAATGGGAAATCATCTTTTGGACATGCTTTGTTTAAGTCCCTAAATCTGTGTAGATTTGAATGCCCCCATTAGGCTTTGAGACAGGTACCAGAATAGAGACCCATTCTAGATAGTCAATTGGCCAAATAAATCCTACATCAAGTAGTTTTTTAAGTTCCAGTTTGACCAATAAAGCAATCTATGGATGCATTTTCCTGAGTTTTTGTCTCACAGGTTTTGCTTCAGGATATACTGCTAAGTGATGTACCACAATTTCTAGATCAAGTCCAGGCATATCTGCATAGCTCCATGCGAAGTTAACTTTAAGTTCTCTTAGAAAGGCATCTAGGAGCTCTTGTTCTTCTATCAACAATGATTCTACATAGAAGGTGATGTTTGGTGTCTCTTCTATTCCCAAGTTAACTAGATTACACTTTTTGGCTAGGACTACTAATTTTCTTGATGGAGTGCTCTAAGTGGAAGATTGAATCCCCCATCCTCAGGCACCTCAAAGAGGTTTTCACCATTGGATGCATCCTTTGTTTTAACTTTTTTTGTGTCAGAGAGTTCCATAGTGTGGTTTTTACTCAAGGACTTAGATATTCTTAATTTCTCACTTTTGAGATAGAGGGATTCAATCATTTCCCTATAATAGGCCTATGTATCTAGCTCGATGATGAATCCAGTAGTCCCATGAATTCTAAAAGTGCTTCATCATTTTTGAATGTGTCAAGAATTGGTGGTCCTCATTGGTCATAATCAATGAGTTGGGGGTAGACTAAGCAGATTTCATGGTCTTGATGGTTTGACTCAAAGGACAAGGTTCTAATAATAAGGGAGGTGTCTTTGAAGAGCATGTGTAGGTTGGTTATTGGATCCTCATCATCACTACTACTACTACAGACATCAGTTATATCAAATGTGAAGTTGTCTATGACTTGACTTGTAGATACAAGTAGGCGAAGTGCAACTGCTGATTGCTGAGGAGGATTATTGACCTTTCTAACTAGAGGACTTTGGCCATGTATGGTTATACTCAAAGGGGTACATCCAAGGCCAAAATTTCTCATTTGCATCTCCAGAATGATGGGTATTAGAATCCCATTGTTTTTTTTCCCTAGTTTTTGGTTTCTATCATAGCCCATTGCGAGCATCATTTGCAACCCTTTGCTTCTATAATCCATTGGTAGATTAGCTACTAGTCTATTATCTTGGTATAGGAGATGAGATGGATCCTCCTCTATGAATTCTTGGCCAAGATCTCCCCAACTTTTGAAGTTGGGATATTCTTCAGGGGATGTTCGAGAAGTGGAGGCTTCATTTGACTGCGGAAGTCCTCGTGATCTAGGAGATAGTGGTAACTCTCCTACCAAAAAGGCATTTTTGGGAATTGTATAGTTTCTGAAAACATTATCCTGGATGATGAATTTGATATCAGAGATGGTGGAGATGGCGGGAGTGGTGGGTGTCTCTGTCATAGAAGTGGAAGCGAGAGTGGCTGGGTCAATGTATGGTGTTGATGAGCCTTCATCATTTTAAGGTGCTTGAGGTATTTTGTAGTATTTGGCCTCTAGGTTCTTGCAATAGGAGAATGGGTCAAGATCTCCATGGATGGTGACCTCTTGTCCTTCAAATGTGAATTTGACACATTGATGGAAGGTTGATGATACTCCTTGCATTGCATGGATCCACAGATGTCCTAGGAGAATGTTATAAAGAAAGTCAAGGTCCAAGACCTGACAGGTAGTTTCCATGATAGATGGTCCTACTTGAATAGGGATTTGGATTGTGCCTTGGGATACTCTTTCTTGATCATCATATGCTCTTATTGTAATACCCTTTCCTTTGTTGATGGAATCCTCTAAGATTTTTAAGTTATTAATGAGCTTGAGGGAACAAACATTCAAGCCTGCACCCCCATCCACCAAGACTCGCTTGACTTTATTTTTCTACACTAGGACCTCTAAATTGAGTGCACGATTGTGAGATGGTTGAGCGGGAAAATCTTGATTAGAAAATGTAAGGAGATTTGGGGTGATGATGTTTTCGACCATAACTTGGAATTGTTATGCATCAAGATTTGCAAGGATGATTAATGAAGCCAATGCTTCCTCAAGGATTTCTTGTGGGTAGATGAAATTTTTAGCAAATCCATGATGGATATTTGTGTTGGAGTTCTTTTCAGTTGATCAAGGACATTATAACCACTGGGAACAGATCTATGGTTGGGTGTGGGTACTCTGTTTGGCTGAGATGATCTTGCAATGGTAATTTTGCCACCTCTTGTGGTGACTCCACAATCGGCATGGGCTCCTTTGATGGTGATGGTAGCACAATAATCATCTAGGGAAGTGACAACATGATCATACACATGATTGAAATTTTTGAAGGTATCTTTCCCTTTATCAATGTTATTGTTCCCTTTATTGTGGTTAGGCATTGGATTTGTGTATATTTTGAGGTGTTGATTTCCTGTTGGTTGTTCCACATTTATGATTCTTTGATCAACGAGGTCTTGGACTAGGTTCTTTAATCTCATGCAACTTTTAGTGGTGTGCCCTTTGATTTTGCGAAACTCACAAAGCTAGTTTTCATTATACCAGGGTGGTTTCACATCTGGTTCTTGATAATTCTTGTAGGTGGGGGCTTTGATGAGGTTTTCATTTATCAATCTCTTCATGATGACCTCGAGTGGTTCCCCAAGGGTAGTGTACGTCCACTTGAGGGAGTTATTGTTTCGTTGGGGTGGTCCCCTTTGATCATTGATGTTGTTGATCACTTGATTGTTGGGTTGTTGTGTTGTTGTGTTAATGTGATAAGTTTTTTTATGGTGGTTTTGGATTTGTTGTTGTGGTGCGGGTGTGTTTTCCTAAGGGGCATTGATGATAACTTTGGCATGGATGAAACCATCATTGATAACATTTTTGTTTCTTTCCCATGTGTGATTTTTGTCGTTATAACTTGTACATGGGTAGTTGTTCTCCTGTTCAGGAAGTTGATCCTCCAGGTTGTGTCATAAGGGCTCGTTCGATGTTGAGTGCCTTGGAAATAAACTAGTCATGCATGGTGATCCCTTGGAATTTGAGATGGAATGCTAAGAGGCCATCAAGGTTGGATATGATAGTTCACACTTGTTGTTCCTTGGGCATGACCCATTTGCTCCAATTGGCCTTGGATCGCCATCGTTGTAGAAATGAAGCAAATGATTCATTCTTCCCTTGCTTCAGAGCTAAGAGTTACTCTAGACTAACATCCATGGTGATATTGCATGTGTAGTTTTTGATGAATGCGTCTATGATTTCTTGGAATGTTTTGATGCCTATAGCTAGGCGAGAGAACCATTCCATGGCATGGCCAGCCAAACTCCTAGGAAATAGCTACATCAAATAGGTATCATCATACACGACTTCCATGCAATGAGCCTGGAATTCTCTAATGTGATCTTCAGAGTTTCTCATCCCACAGTATTTGTCAAACTTGGGGATCTCAAATCCCTTTGGGAATGGTTTCATTGCAAGGATCTTATCAAATGGATAAGGGCACAAGCTGCTAGGGGTTTTCATGGTTCACCCTGATAGAAGATCAAGCACTTGTTGCAAGAGCAACTTGATTTGTGTTGTCACATCACTTTTTGGATCAGGGGGTGGGATGAAAGTGTTTTGAGGTGGTTTGTTTGCTGGTGGGATGGGTGGATTGGTCGGTATGTTGAAAGATGGTGTTTGCATATTTTTCTAAGCCAAGCATGCTTGCAATTGTTGTTGTATCAACAATGCTTGTTGTTGGTCTTGTTGTTGTTGTGCTATTAGTGCATGTTGCTAAGCTTGTTGTTGTACTTGTTTTTGTACTAACAATGCTCGTTGTTGGATGGCTAATCGGCCTACTTCTTGTTGTTCTTGATATTGCTTCAGTGCTTGCTAATATGCTTGATGTTGTGCTGCTTGTTGTTGTGCAATATATTGTGCTTGAGCTTGTTGGGCTTGGTACTGAGCTTGGGTTTGAGCTTTAGCTTGAGCCTGTACAACAACTTGTGCAATCTATGTAGCTTGAGCAGCTTGCGCTGCCTAAGCAACTTGAGCAGCTTGTGTTGCTTGTGCGGCTTGCTGAGTGGCTTGTTGTTTTTGTTGCAATAAGGCTTGGGATTGTACAACCTACTATTCTTTTTGTGCTTGTTGTGTTTGTAATGCAACTTGGACAGCTTGCACAGCTTGCGCGACTTGCTGAGTAGCTAATTGTGCAATTTGTTTTTTTTGTACTTGCAAGAGTACCTTTTGATAGGCGGCTTGCAATGCAATACTGTATTGGTTTAATGTATTGGAGATTGATGGTGGTGGTGGTGGAGGTAGATTTGGAATGGTGCTTGTTGTGGTGATGAGAGGCACTATCATGTTGATGGTTAGGTTTTGAGTGATAGATGGTGCAATCAATGTGTTTGGTCATTGAGAGACCATGTTTTGAGATGTTTGGGGGGGTGGTTGATGATGTGATGGTGGCGGTTTATGTTATCAGGGTAGTTTCCATCTATTGTTGTGATATCGATGACAAGCTTTGAGAATTTGATATGGTACTTTGATTGATGCTCGGTGGGTTGATCTGATTTTGTTCATTGATGTTTGGTAAAGGGGGCATTCCTAAACCAAGAGGTGTTGTGGATATTAATGGTAATGGTGGAAGTGGTGGAAATGTGATGGGTGTAATCTCTTGAGAAAATGGTGTAGTGTCAAAAATTCCCCCTGGTCCAAATATGTCACCCTCTCCTTGCGAGGTTATGGGGAGAGAGGTTTGGGGTGTTGCATGGAATGATGACGATGATGGGTCATTTGGATCATGAAAGGTGAGAGGGACATATGGATGTGATGGATTTTGGGGGATGGTTTGTCCCAAGATGGTGTTTGCATCCAAATCCTGATTATTTATGAGGGGATGTGTTTGCAATGCATTAAGAAATGTGCTTCCCTTGTTAACAGTTGGTTGAGTTGGAGCAATAGATGATGTGATTTGTGGGATATTTTGAGTGATGTTTTGAAATGAGGGTGTAGATGAGATGAGGATGGTAGATGAGATTTGGGGAAAAGATGGCTCCATTATAGTGCTTACGTCAAAATCAAAGGGGAGTTTAGCCCCTTGTTTTTCTAATTCAAGCATGTATAGTGAAGGGTTGAGTGATATTGATAATCTTATAGTTCTCTGGATTTTGAATCATTTTAGTGATTTTCTCATGATTCCAAAGGGATTTTTGGTTAGATCCTCCATTTGACCCTCCTCTTGTTGATTTTGTGATGATGACAAAAAGTTTGTCAAAGGATTAATTGATCCAATAGGATTAATTTTGGAATTTTTTTGGCTTAGATCACTTGAAATGGATGTTTCTTTGTTGGCTTCCATGTTCCTCTTGTGTTGAGATCTAGTTTGCACCATAAAATATGGATCAAATTTCAAGAATATGGGATATGAATCTCTAATTCTTTGGATTGATCTAACTTTAGGATGAAAAAGAGAAAATTTAGGATGTTTTTAAGGATCAAAGGTGATATGATGAGGATGATGTGGATGTTTGAACTTTTGAGAAATCTTGAGGTGATGCTAGAATTTTAGGACTTTTGGGATTTTTGGATTGTCCTTGACTTGATTTTTTGGTTTGCTTTGATTTTGGATTTATGAACAAATGGACCCTAAGATGCTACATGATTATCTAGGGGGTATATTTTCTCAAAGGATGATAATTTGAATATGTGTAGGGAGAAGGATGCATCTACATACACCTATTCAAACAAGATGATAATTTAAGCAAGCATATGAAGAAGGATGCATCTACATATACCTAGCTAAACAAGATGGTTTGATAATTTGACTAAGCATATGCAAAAGGATGCATCTACACATACCTAGCCAAAAAATGATTTGATGTTTTGATCCTAAGATTTTCAAGGATTTTTCTTCAAGGATTAGATGATTTTGATCTTTTCCAAAAAGCCTAGCATGGAGGATAATTTCAAGTTTTTTCAAAAGATTATGGTGAGGTGATTTTGGTTTGATGTTCAAGGATGGATGAAAGTTTGATTTTGATCCTAGGTTTACCTAAAAAGACACTTGTTTACTAGACCTTGGTTTTGAAGAACATGCTTTTTCCCTAAACAAGGTATTGAAATTCATGAAAAAGATTGGGATTCTAACAATAATAAAATGAGTACAATCTAGGATTGTTCCTTGAGGATTTCCTATAGAAGTTAAAACGCGGTCTTCGTCTTAATTCGTATAGGGTTGAAAGATGCTTTTGGTAATCTTTTGGACTAAGAGCTTTTACCTTCGATTTCTTGATCTTGATCTTGCATGAAATCATTGGGGACACATGTGTGGGGTCCAATTGTTTTCAGTCTTTGTTTAATGACTTTGTTTTTACCACAAACACTTCTTTGATTAGTTTTTTCAAACTAGATGTCTAATGTCTCAACTTCTTCTCATTCCACAAGTTCTATTATGTGGAATTTTGATGAAATTAAGGCAAGGGTTTCCTATTATTAACTTTAACAAGCAAATTGAGATATAATCCAAGTGTTTAGAAACCTCTAAGGATAAAATCCCAAGGGTAAGCAATAACACATGAATTTGGTCAATTGTATTTCCTTCCTAAAGGGTTCAGAGTTTTGATGACAATGTTAAATGTTTTTTTCCAAATGTTTTCAAACAAGAAAAGTGTTTTGTAACCAAGAACAAGCACAATCCTATGGATATGAAGGACTATATTTGTTGAGTCCCCACTTGGACAAGACTCGCTACACTTATTTTTAGCAAATGGTTAGATGCTTGACCCCACTGGCTCCCCTCCATGGCTCAACACTTCTTTTGGGGCAGCCAAGCATCAGTACCCATCAAAATCCCATGGCATACTTTCCATTTCTACTAAAAACCGTAAAAGTGTGGGGTAGCTTCAGAAAGACCATTCTTGAACCAACAAATAGATACAAATTTTGGCCTTTCTACAACAAGGGTTTTAGTTCAGATTTTTCATTCGTAGGAGTTGACCCAACGTGGAAAGAGACCATTGTTGCCCTTCTCGTTGGATCCAACCACATGATGCTAGCCTTTGTTCTAGTACCCACCTTTATATCCTGGCTGGAAATACTCTTGGGTTTAGAGTGTTACTGGTTGGGTTGTTCCCTTGGGTGAGTACTTTTTCTCAAAAGGTAGGCCCTCTAAGATAAACAATGGCAAGTAAGCATATCCATAACTCAATCGATCTTTGTTGAGAAAAAAAGAGAGAATACATGAGATAGGGTTACTCACACTCGCAGAATGTTTTGTTCAATTTTAAACCCAAAATGAAGTGTGGAGGCAATCACTTTATCCCAACCTAAGACCACCATAAAGCCTTTTGATTCTCAAGATTGTCATAAGGTGCGAGAGAAGGGAATACGTCTTTTCAATGTTGTTAGTTTGAGTAAGAAATCATAAAGCAAAGTTGCACATGTTCTTTTTAATCCAACAAAGCAATAATGACTCCTTTTTATAGCACCAAATGAAGTGTGAAAATTTTCCTTGTTCAATTATTAGCCCCAAACAAAATCTAGTGAGATTTTGTCCTAAAGTTCATTTTAAGCTCCTTTTGTAACAAGAATTTAAAAATTTCTTTTTAGAGCCCAAAATGAAACTAGTAAGTTCTAAACATGAAAGATAACAAATTTTTCCTTAAGAGGAATAGTGAATCCTCTAAGAGTGTTGAACAAACACTAGAGTGTTTAAAAACACTTGGTATCATGAAATGAGGTCATCATACTTCTTTTCCTCTTCACCTTTGATCAATCCAACCTATAAGAAAATCAGTTAGGTTCTACAAAAACATAGGTCAAGAAAGCAAAAAATAGACCAAATAACCAGAATTTGATAAAAAGCACATGTCATAAATAAATTTTCACTTTCTACTTCGCTCCAGTGGTGCAATATATGAAGGCATCACAATTTGAAATTACCAGTGGTGTTGTATAGCGTAGCTTACCAGTCAACATCACTCTGTAGCCAAACCAATGAGCATGAAGGCGTCACTATTCTAGTCAATGGTGTAGTTTGGATTTTGAAAAGATTCCAATGAGCTAGAAAGATTCAACAGTGCTATTTGAAAATTTAAGTTCTCGGCAAGAAGTATGGAGCATCATAGTTTGAAATTTTTAGTGGTGTGATATGGTGACACTGAGTTCTCAGTGGTGCTAAATAGTGACATTGACCTTCCAATGGTGGAGTTTCCTGTAGGTGTAAAAACAATAAAGAAAACATGAAATTTAGTGCAAAAATATGATTAGATTTTCAAGTGGGCCCTCCTTCTAGCACCAAAATGTGAACCAAGTTTCCCAACTTGCACAAACCTAACAAAAAATCAATAAATTAGATCCAATGCAAGGTTAGAACCATGATTCCTCAAGAAATCCATTTGAATGCAAAATAAAAGGAATGAAATGAAAAACACAACAAACTTAAAACAAAGATATCAAATTATATTCTAATACAAAGCAAACTCTTAATCTCTTGAGGGACTAGTTGGTGCCAATTTTATGTTAAAATTGGACCTTTCCCAACTCCAATGATGTGATGAAGATGATTGATGATGAAGAGTGATCCACTTGATGAAGACCTCCAATGTGCTCCAAAATAAAAATTTGCATAACCTAGCTAAGATTGGATGAAATTGGATAAAAATTGCTATGGATTTGAGTATAGTAAGTTTACTCAAGTTGTGGATGATAAAATGAGGAATAAAGCCTCTTATTTATAGAATATTAAGTTGAAGAGAGGTCCAAAATGGAGCAATGTGGGACTAAGAATAAACTAATGGCAAGATGCCACTAGTCAACATGTGAATGGATGAAGGATGTGCAAGTTTTGAAGAATGTGTCAATAAATGCAATTAGGTGGATTCTCAAATGTTGAAATGACATGTAAGAGGGAAAAAAGAATGCCTTTGTAAGAGGGAAAAAAGAATGCCTTAAATGCCACTTGGCTCAATGCACAAGGATATGTAAGATGAAATAAATTCCTTGTTGGAAGGGATAAGTCAACTTGGATTTTGAATTCAATTTGAGGGAATATTCTCTATTTATGCCATGTTGCAAGTGGCAAAAGCTAGAGGATATGACATGGGTTAAGATTAAATTAATTAAGGATTAATTAATTTAATGAGGATCACAATGATGTGACATATTGATTTAGATTTTATGGATTTATTTAAACCAAATATGAGAAGAAAAGGATTTAGAGATAGTTAAATAAATATTTTTTATTTATTTAAATAAAGAAGGTGAAAGTTAGATTAAATCAAACAAATGTTAATTTATTTAATTCAATAGGATGACTTTTAGAGATTTAATAAAATAAAATAAATTATTTAATTAAATAAAGATAATTAGATCAAGTTGATTGATTTAATTAATGGAATAGAATGACTTAATCAAATAAATGATTTAATTAATTAAGGGAGGAAAATTGATGAATTTAATCAAACAAGGGAATTTGATTAAATGGTTAGACCAAGGGATGATTTAGGATGAAACGATGTTAGTAGTTAGGATCAAATGTGCAACATTAATCAGTACATTTTCTATGTCTACAATTTGTTGGGAAATCCTCACTATTATTGACTATTGAATTATGGTAGATTCATAAATAATGGTTGATATTAAGTTTGGTTCTTAAAAAAAAACTAATAGATTGGCGACTCTATTGGGGACAATGCTATTCCAATGTCTCTAGGTCAGATCTAGTATGGTTAGAGTCAAGTATTTCCAATGTTATTCACTAATTGAGGAACACCTTATTCAAATTTTTATCTATAATTTGGGTCTAGTTTTATGCATCGAGTTCTAGTTCCATTCTCCCTTTAATGTTAGGTTATGTTCAAATTCTTCTCTAAGATTGCAAGTGCATCTCCAAAGTGTAATCAATTTCTATTTCCCAATATAGTGGATGGCGAATATGATGTCTCTTATGCCAATGCAAGATTAGATCCTCAAGAAGGAAAGTAGAAGGAGAGATCTAAGAAGCAATTTGACACCATGAGAAGAACCAGAAGCTACATGAAGAAACACCCTAAGTGGAAGTTGGAGCTCGAGCTTTCAAAGGACAAGTAGTCATCCTAGATAAAGAAGAATGTTGAACCAAGTTTATTGAAAATTATGCTAATGTGTCCCTTACTTTAAATAATAATATGTGTAATGAAAATGTACATGAAGAGGCACATGAGGTTGAGATTCCCAATGTAAACAAGGGAGGATTTTCCACTAGAGAAACTTTTGATAGTAACCTTGAAATGTCATGGGAAGAAGAGAGGTGGGAATTCTAGGAAAAGGATAAGAAGTTATTGGATCCTTCAACTCCTAGGGGTAAATATATCTTTAATGGTGATAACTTCAAGCCAAGGGGTTAATCCCCTAATGTAGCATAGTCACACCATTTCCCTGAAAGAGAATTCACTAACCTTGCATTGTATACTCCTAAACCTAGTGAGTATGAAGATGTTTTGGAGGATGAAGATGACATATATAAATATATGCAAGCCTCAGAAGAAGAAGAGCTCAGAATCAAGGAGTTGGAGAGAAGAAATCAAGGGAGTTGGTAGAGAGAAAGGAAAAGGAGTTGTAGGAGAAACAATTAAAGGAAAAATAGGATAGGATTAGAGCCAAATAATTGGAGAGAGATACTCAAAGGAAAATAATTGAAAAGATGAATGAAGCATTAAAGGAATAACCAACTCTTGAGGCTCCTCCTAAAATTGTTGCTAAGATATCCCCTAAACCTCCTAAATTCATTGAACCTTCTGTTGATGTTAACGAGCCTTTAGATCATGGGAAGAAACCCATTGATCAACATAAGAAAGTCATTCCTAATACCAATACCAATACAAATAAAAACACTTCATCCAATAATGCTTCCACTAAAAATGCTAAGACTGGTTCAATTCCATCAAATGCACCTCCCAACCCTAAGATCATGAGATTGTAGTTGGAAAATGAGAGGTTACAACAAGAATTGGATAAAATGGAGATTGAGGATGTAAATGTAGAGATAGCAAGGACGATTTCATTCCTTAAAACTTATATTCCTGATCCAAGGGCTTCAAGCTCTAGTCACACTATCCCTGATTCACATAAGAATAAATCTAAGGGATATAGTCCTAGTGGAAGTGGTGGTGGAGATCAGGTTGGTGGTGGTGGAGGAAATTATAAGAATAAGAGTACATATTCTAAAAATGGAGAATGAAGTAGTGGCGGTGGAAAGAATGGAGGTGGTGGCAATGGTTGATGCAAGAGCATCCAGGGTGTAAGAGAAATCTTGCATCACCCAAAAAAAATGTTGTTTCTTTTCAATAAGGGCTAAATTTGGTAGGGTTACTATTTTTGTAAGATTGCATTTATGCACAGTTGGGAAAAAAATCTTACACAGACCTCCAGAATGGTAAATTGAAGCCAATGGTGAAGAATTCACTTCAATACCATTTGTCATTTGAGAGATATTAAAATTTTAATTTTCAAAAATCCTAGTAAAATCTTGGAGGTCAATTTTGAGGCACTTAGAGGCTCCGGATGGGCCTGAAATTGGTGGAAAACAAAAAATAGATGGCCTTTAGGCCCTACATTTTGGCACAATATTTATTGAGACCTTTCTAAAAAGGTATTATAATAGTAAATATGATGGTCGGATCAAAAGTTATGACCCTGCAAAATTGTAATACCAAAATTAATAAAATTTCAAAATATCTTCCTAAGGAAGTTACACTTTCCAGAAGATTCTAGGGTGGTTACACCTTCCAAATAAAGGATGTAAAGGGGGACTACAGAGGAGACGAGAGAGCAGGGTAGATGGTGGATCTAATTTGCAGACTTGCAGATTTATGTAATCAGAAAGCCCATGAGATGGAAAATATAATGTTGTAATTTGATTTTCATTTTAGAGATAATAGAAAATATTTGCTTTCCTTGCATTTTTTTTGTGCCATTGTCTATTGTTTTTGTGATTTTTAGATTGTAAGGGGAGTACCCTACATCAAGTGGTATCAGAGCAGGTTTTCCTAAGTGTGTAAACAGATCACCGAATGTGAGGCAGTTTTCACCAGGACTTGTGGTTGTGGGTCTATGAGAAAAGATGCCTCCACAAAGAAACCGTGTTGGAAGAAATGTTGGGGTAGCAGAAGAGGGTTTTAGAGCCCTCCAGAGACAAGTTCAAGCACTGCAAGAGGAGCTGCATAGGGGAGTTGATGTCAAAATAAGAGGTGAAAGTGAGGATGAGGTTGAAGATGAGGAGCCATTTGAAGAGGAAGCACAAGATGTAATGGATCATGGAGAATTCAGACTGACTAGGGCCATTTCCAAGATTGGAAAGAGGCCAAAGATAGAAGTTTCTAATTTTTATGGAAACCTAAATCCAGAGGAGTTGATCGACTGCATCAATGACATGGAAGAGTATTTTGAGTATGACGAAATAGAAGACCCTGATAGGGTCAAATTTGTAAAGGCCGTGGTAGCATATGGTGGAAAGAAATAGAAGAGGAAAAGAGAAAATAACAAGATGGGATCGGATGGTGGAAAAATTGAAGAGACAATTCATTCCTGGGGACTATGATTTGGATTTGTTGAAGAAGATGAAAGGATTGAAACAAGTAGGAAATCTGTTAATGAGTAAACAAAAGAATTCTACCAAGTCCTAATCAAAATAGGTCATTCTGAGGCCAACAAGAAGAAAGTTACCCGTTACATAAATGGGTTGAAGCCAAGCATTCGAGAAGAGCTAATTCTAGTAGGAATGTCTTCCATTGAAGATGCATATTAGTTTTCTTTGAAGGTAGAAGAGAATTTGAATAAGAGGTTTGAAAGTAAGCAAAGAGGTGGAGGTTGCATTGGAAGGACTAGTGGACAGCCATATGGAGGTCAAAATGAAGACCAAAAGAAGGTCCAAATGAAGACCAAAAGAAGGGCGAAGGATCTAGTGGCAACCAGAACCAAAAAGGAGATAACTCCTATCATCCTCATAATGGAGACCAAAGAGGAAGAGGAAGATTTCGGCAAGGACTAGGGAGAGGATGCTTTCATGGAACCTATTTCCAATGTGGAGAAGAAGGGAATAGGGCATATGAGTGTCCTCAACATCAAGGAAGGAAAAATAGAAGACCTAAGGGTAATTCACGAGTTGCACATGTAGATGGAGATGTTGAATCTTCACATTCTGAGGATGCAGAAAGAGGAGAGGTTCTTGTTACTAGAAAAGCCTTGTTGAATGAGGAGAAAGAGCCAACTCAAAGGAAAAATTTGTTTCAAACTAGATGTAAGTGTGAAGGTAAAGTTTGCAATGTCATTATTGATGGAGGTAGTACTGATAACCTTGTTTTAGAAGAAATGGTTAGTAAGTTTTGGTAGGAGAGAAGAAGGAATATGAACCCATACCAGATTACTTGGTTGTAGAAGGACCATAAAGCATTGGTAAATGAACAATTTCTAGTAAAGTTCAAGATTAGGAATTACCATGATGAGGTATTATGTGATATTATGCCTATGGATGTTTGACATATGTTGTTAGGAAGACTGTGGTAGTTTGATCAACGAGAAATACATGATGGACATGCCACCACCTATTCTTTCACAAAGGATGGAGTTCATCATAAGTTGAAGCCCTTGAAGGAGGTAGAGGAAAAGGTATGCAGTAATGCAATAATTTGTTTGGTTGATGGAAGAAAGTTCCTAGAAGGTATGAAGCATGAGAATATGTGTTTTGCATTGATCCTTAGAGTTGATAAAGAAGATACTACTGAGGTACCTGTAGAAGTTTCAGATTTGTTGAATGAGTTTCAAGCTATTATTTATGATAACATACCTGAAGGTTTGCCTCCTGTAAGAAAGATTAGCCATCAGATGGACTTGATTCCTAGAGCCAATTTTCCAAATAAGGCAGCTCATTGTATGACTCCATCAGAGACTAAAAAGTTGAACAAAAAAGTACAAGAGTTGTTGCAGAAGGGATTGATCAGGGAGAGTTTGAATTCATGTGTAGTACGTACAATACTAGCACCAAAGAAGGATCGGGAATAATAGATGTGTACCAATTCTAGAGCCATCAACAAGATCACCATCAAGTATAGATTTCCATTTCCAAGAATGGATGACATTATGGATTGTTTGAGTGGAGCTAAGTACTTCATAAAGATAGATTTGAAGAGTGGATATCACCATATCTGGATTAGAGAAGGAAATGCATGGAAGATAGTCTTCAAAACCAAGGAGGGCTTGTACGAGTGGTTAGTCATGCCTTTTGGGCTAACCAATGCACTAAGCACATTTATGTGGCTTATGAATGAGGTATTAAAATAATTTTTAGGAAAATTTGTTATTGTTTATTTGGATGATATTCTAATTTTTAGTAAGACATTGGAGGAGCACCTGATGCATATCCAAATTTTTTTTTAGAAGCCAAGGGAGGAGAAGTTGTTGATTAGTTTGAAGAAATGTAGTTTTGTAAAAAGGGAGTTGGTGTATCTAGGATTTGTTGTCTCAGTAGAGGGTCTTAAAATGGATCCAGAGAAGGTGAGAGCTATCATTGAATGGCCTACCTTGAGGAGTGTTATAGAGGTAAGATCATTTCATGGTCTAGCAAGTTTTATAGAAATTTTATTAAGAGTTTCAGTAGTATCTGTGCACCTCTAACTAAAGCAATGAGATGGGATAGAAAAGAGTTTAAATGGACTATAGAAGTATCAAAAAGTTTTGATATGTTGAAGAAGAAAGTTACAAAGCAACCTATTTTGGCACTTCCAGATTTTAATAAGGTCTTTCAAGTAGATTGTGATGCTAGTAGCACTGCCATAGGAGTTGTTTTGAGTCAAGAAGGTAAGCTTGTTGCCTATTTTAGTGGGAAGTTAAATGATGCTAAGAAGAAATCTTATTTCTATGATCAAGAGTTCTATGCTATAGTTTAGGATTTGAAGAAATGGAGACACTATTTGTTTCCAAAAGAATTTGTTCTATATATTGATCACCAAGCTTTGCAATATCTCAATAGTCAAGGAAATTTGAATCAAAGGCACCTAAAATGGGTTGATTTTTTGAAGAGTTATAATTTTGTTTTGAAGCATAGGATTGGAAGATCAAACAGAGTTGCAGATGCCTTAAGTAGAAGGAAAAAATTGTTAATAGAGATGAATATAGAGGTTATTGGGTTTAATGAACTCAAGAGTTTGTACCTAGAAGATCCAGACTTTGTAGAAGCTTGGAAGGCTTGTTTGGAACCTGTTACATTGGATAGGACAAGATGGTTGGATTTCTTAATCCAAGATGGAATATTGTTTAGAGGAAGCCAATTGTGCATTCCAAGGAGTTCCATGAGAGAGAATATAATGAAGGAGAAGCATAGTGGAGGATTGGCTGGGCATTTCAGTCGAGATAAGACCATTGCTCTTGTTAGTGATAATTATTACTAGCCACAGTTACAATAGGATGTGAAGAAGTTTGTACAAAGTTGCAGAGTATGTCAGATGGAGAAAAGAACAAGTTAGAATACTGGATTGTATCAATCATTACCTATACCTGAGAGGCCATGGGAGGACATTAGTATGGATTTTTTCCTTGGATTGCTGAGGACATAGAGAGGGAATGATTCCATATTTGTGTTGGTGGATAAATTTTTTAAGATGGAACATTTCATTCCATATCATAAGACCAGTGATGTTGTTCATATTTCAAAGTTTTTTTTAGAGAGGTGGTGAGACTACATGGTCTACCAAAGAGTGTAGTTTTAGATAGAGATACCAAATTTATTGGTTATTTCTGGAGAACAGTATGGAAGAAGTTGAAGAAAATTTTGAAGTTTAGTTCTGCTCGCCATTCATAGACTAATGGAGAAATGGAGGTGGTCAATAGGAGTTTGGGTAACCTACTAAGATGCTTAGTAGGAGATAGACCAAAGGGATGGGATTTTATTTTACCACAAGTGGAATTTTCTTATAACAATTTTGTCAACAAGATCACTGGTAAATCACCATTCCATATTGTATATGGGAGTAGTTTGAAGAATGCTTATGAACTGAGAAAGATGGATAAAGGAGAGAAGAGTAGTGTTGAGGCTAAATATTTTGCTGAGCACCTAAATAATTTGCATGATGAGGTGAAGAAGCATATGAATAAGATGAACTCTCAGTATAAGGCTAAGGAAAATTAGAAAAGGAGGTATAAGGAGTTCCAAGTAGGAGATGAAGTCATGTTTCATTTGTGAAAGGAAAGGTTTCTAGTTGGTACATACAACAAGTTGAAGATGAAGAAGTTTGGACCATGCAAGATCTTGAAGAAGGATGATTCAAGAAATGCATATGAGGTAGAGTTGCCTGATGGAATTCATATTTCACCTGTGTTTAACATCTCAGATTTAACAAGATATCATGAGGGAGGAATTGATGAAGAAGTAATAGAGGCACAGTGGAACATTCTAGTACCTACTTTAGAAAAGGAGGAGATAGAAGACATTTTGGATAGCCGTGTGGGAAGAAGCTCAAGAAACAGGCAATATGCAGAGTACTTGGTGAAATGGAGAGGAAGGGATGCTGAAGATTCATCATGGTTATTTGAGTTGGAGGTTAACTATCTTGGTTTCCCCCTAGCTCCTGATAAGTGACAAGGTCACTTTTCAAATTACCCCGGGTGTTTGATGCATGAGCATCTAGGGTGTAAGAGCAATCTCACATCACCCAAAAAAATATGTTGTTTCTTTTCAATAAGGGCTAATTTTGTAGGGTTACTATTTTTGTAAGTTTGCATTTATGCACAGTTGGGTACAAAATCTTACACAGACCTCCAGAATGGTAAACTAAAGCTAACGGCAAAGAAATCACTTCAATACCATTTGTAATTTAAGAGATATTAAAATTTTAATTTTTGAAAATTCTAGTAAAATTTTTGAGGTCAATTTTGAGGCACTTAGAGGCTCCGGATGGGCCTGAAAATTCATGGGAAATTAAAGTGGATGGCCTTTAGGTCCTACTTTTTGGCACAAGATTTCTCAAGACCTTTCCGAAAAGGTATTATAATAGAATATCCGACGGTTGGATCAAAATTTATGACCCCGCGAAGTTGTAATACCAAAATTAATAAACTTCAAAATATCTTCCTAAGGAAGTTACACTTTCCAAAAGATTATAGGGTGGTTACAATTTCTAGAAGATTCTAGGGTGGTTACACCTTCCAAATAAAGGATGTAAAGGGGGACTACATAGGAGAGGCGAGAGCAGAGTAGATGGTGGCTTTGATTTGCAGACTTGCAGATTTATGTAATCAGAAAGCCCATGAGATGGCAAATATAATGTTGTAATTTCATTTTCATTTCAATGATAATAGAAAATATTTGCTTTCCTTGCATTTTGTTTGTACCATTATCTATTATTTTTGTGAGTTTTAGATTGTAAGGGGAGTACCCTACATCAATGGTGGAGATGGAAATGGAAAAGGTAATAATCAATTTGGTGACCAAGAAGACAATGAACCTAGAAATAATCATAGAGACCAAATTGCCAAAAGGCCAATACAATTGGAAAGATATTAGTAGTTGTTCTTTACTGGATTTCTTGGTTATCCTAATCAATTCCCTAAAGATATCAAACCTACTTTGGTGAAATTCTCTGGTAACAATGCCATAATTGGTGAGGACCACCTCAAATAATTTTCTAATGTCATGGATGACTTTGAAGTGGAGGTAGAGAATGTGATGATGAAGTTTTTCATGCAGTCACTCACTAAGGATGTCGAAGAATGGTATATAGGTTTACCTACTAAAAGTATTGGTTCCTGAGAAGAGTTCAAGAGGCTATTTAGAGAACAATATGGTGATAAGACTGATTCAAGGTTTCTCCTCAACCAATTTAACATCTCTAAAGGTTCAAATGAAGCAATTGTTGATTTCAATGTAAGGTTTCAAAAGGCCATGAACAAATTACCTCCTCATTTAAGGTTAAATGATAGTATATGCTTAGTGAGCTATCGCCTATTGGATAAGAATCCTCAAACATTGAGAGAAGCTTTTAAGATGGAAATTCACATTGAAAATATTAGTAGAGAAACTGGTAAGGTCGAGAGAAGAGATGATGTGAAAATCCTTAAGAATCCAAAGAGGGAAGATAAAAAATATGGAGCAAAAGGGCCTTCTCTTAAAAGACATGATTGACAATGTTGCTAGTTCCATGAAGGACATCAGCTATAGACTTGCAAGGCAAGAGAAAGTTCTTTCCAATGAAAATAAAAAATTTCTAGAAGATGAGAGACCTCCTCGGCTACAAGATCATCCATATAAAACTAATTGGAATAATGGGAAACTAATTCCCAACAATCAAAAGAATGCTCAAAACAAAGTCCCCCTAATCCTTTGCAGAAGAATTTAGTTAATCTTGTTGATGACACACCTTGGTGTGTTGTTTTTCAGTTTCCACATGCTTTCCAAACATGTTCGATGGCAAGGAAAATTGAAGAATAATAGGCTCAATCAAATGATTATGAGCCAATGGAAGAAAATGATGTTGAAGTGAATGTGCTTTTGTATAGGTCAAATTTTACTGATGAGGATTTTTCTTGAGATGAAGAATCATGAGAAGTTGATGTTGAATATCAAAGACATAAGTTAGACTCATATCATCAAAAAAAATTCCCTGATGAAGATGAAGACATCGAGGACAACATGTGTGCTATGGAGACTGAGGAAATGGATGTGTCTCTAAGAAGACCTTTTGATGATAAGTATAAGCAAATGACGTCTGCATTAGTGGAGCAAGACATGAATACTCATAATTTGAGAAGTAGAGTTGTTAACTGTGATCAAGGTAAGCCTGGTAGTATGTTCATGAAGGAACATAATACAAAGAAATAGGGGACTAAAACAAAATAATTGGCCAAGTTTAAGAAAGGAGAGGTCAAAACTAAGGAAAGTAAGGGACCTCAAATTTGGGCCAAAAATTATAGTGTAACAAAGAAATCTAGTGAAGTTATTTCTCATATTGTGAAATACAAAGCCTAAAAGCCAAATACTGATCCAGAGAAGAAGCATGAGAAGAAAAATGTTGAGCAACAAGAGTTTCAAGTTAAGGAATAGAGTGTACACCCTTATGAATTACCAAAGTACAATCTAGTTGACATGTTCCAACTTCTCTCTCAATTCAAAGTGACTTCCATTAATAGAAATGATGATAATTGATGAACACAAGTAGAAGGCATTGGCTCTTATCAATGGTGCCACTCAAGAGTATGAAGAGAAGAAGGTTCCTACTTAGCCTCAAGTGAGTGGAAATAAAGTTAGTGGTGAGATAATGGAGGGAGACATTGGTGAAATCCCTCAGATTTACTTGGGAAGTACCATTACATCATGCCCAGATAACATTGACCCATTCTATGTAACTTTAATTATTGATGGTAAGCTCTTAAAGAACTATATGATTGATTTAGGGGCTTCACCAAATATTATGCCAATGGAGATAATGAAGGAAATGGGACTGAAAGTAAATTGTGCATATGGAAAGTGCTATGTCATGGACTCAAGATAAATACCTATTATTGGAGATCCAACATGTTCCATACAAATTAGTTTCTTTCCTTGACAAGGATTTTGTCATGAGTATAGTTGTGGTGGATATTCCACCCAATTATGGTATGTTATAATCTAGAAAGTGGAGTGCCTCCATGGGAGGTAGCATGCAATGTGGCATTTCCTTTGCAACTTTTCCAATTGATGGAAAGGATATCAAACTTGTGAGGGAACCAAGAGCTCCCCATATCATTGAGTTTGTGGAAGAAGCATATAGAATTTGTTTCGTTGAAACTAGTATGGACAATTTTAGAATTGAGGAGTTACAAGAAGAGGAAGAAAAACAACCTGGACCCTTGAAGAAAGAAGTAGCATAGCAAAAAAACAATGATGATTTGTGGAACATGTATTTTGATTGAGCTTTCTCAAAGGAAGGAGCTGGTGCAAGGGTAATACTTATATCCCCCACTGGTAATAATTTTAAGTTTTCATTTCAATTATTGTTCACTTGCATAAATAATGTAGATGAGTATGAAGCCTTGCTACTAGGATTGAGGTTAGCTGAGAAACATGGTATTAAGAAGTTAAGAGTCATTTGAAACTCATAACTTGTTGTTTCTCAAGTTAGAGGAAAATATGCATCAAAGAATACCAGACTAAGGCAATATAGAAATGTTTTATAGGATTCTATTGAACAGTTTGATGCATTTGGCATTCATTGGTTTGATAGGGGCAACAACAGAGTGGAGGATCTACTTGCCAATATTTCCCTCTTACCAAATTATTTTACATTTGCTGGTATTTCAAAGGTTGAAGTGCACATTAGACCTTTAGTTCTTGAAAACATAAATAATTGGTAGGTATTTAATGATGATGATGACATCTCGAGGTTCTTGCAATGTATAAATGAATATGAGGGTCAAGAAATTGATTTTGTAGCCTTTGTGGAAGAAGTGAATGGTAAGGAAACCATATTTGGGAATAAGATTATCTAGTTGAAGACTATTAAGATTCCTAAGGGACTGGTAGCATTGGAAATGGTTTTGGATGGCCCTACTAGAAGCAACTCCAAGTAGAAATCCACTTACAAAGAAGATTTGGAAGAAGTAAACCTTGGAATAGAGAATGCTCCAAAGAAGGTGTATATTGGGAAGAAGATGAAACCTCAAGTTAAGACAATTTTGATTGCTTTCTTAAGAAAGTATAGACATGTGTTTGTATGGTCAAATGATGACCTGAAGGCATATAGAGAAGAGATTTTTCAACATGAGATACCTTTGAAACCAGATGCTAAGCACTTTAGGAAAAAGTAGAGGCCAATTAATCCCACTTTGTAGCCTAAGATGTAGGAAGAACTTGTAAAGTTGAGGGATGTTGGGATTATTAAGCCTATCAGGCATTCTATTTGGGTTTCAAATCATGTTCCAATCAAGAAGAAAAATGATGAAATTAGGCTCTATGTTGAATTCATACATTTAAATGTGTCATCATTAAAGGATAATTATCCTTTTCCAAATATGGAAGCCATGTTACAAAAGGTAACTGGCTGCGAGTTGCTATCTATGATGGATGGATTCTCAGGTTATAATCAAGTGGTGGTTAAAGAATCTAAGTAGTAAAAAAAAGCCTTCACAACTCCATGGGGCACTTATGTCTATGTTAGGATGCCATTTGGATTGAAAAATTTAGGGGCTACCTTTCAAAGAGCCATGGATGTAGCATTTGGTGATTTCATAGACATATTTTTAGCCGTGTATCAAGATGATTTAATTGCATATAGTAAAAAATAAGATCATTGTATGCATCTGGAGAAAGTGTTTAAGAAAGAACTTGAGTATGGGATTTCATTGAATCCTACAAAATATGTGTTTGGAGTGAAGGAAGGTAAGTTATTGGGCCACATTGTGTCTAAGGATGGGATAAGGATTGATCCTGAGAGGGTAGCTGTCATAGACAAGATTCCATAGCCAAAAAATGCCAAAGGTATTCAGTCATTTTTTGGTCAAATCAATTTTTTGTGAAGGTTTCTCACTAAATTTTCTAAGATTACAATGCCCATTTCTAAGATGTTGAAGAAAGGAGAGAAGGTGGTTTTTGTTAGGGTTAGAAGGAAGATATCTAATAGTTAAATGCAAATTTGATCAATAAAATAGAGAAATAAAACACACAAGAGAATTATGCTAAATAGTTGTAGGACAACTGAGAGAGGGGGGTGAATCAATTTTCACTAAATTCCAACTTAAAAATTTAACACTTATCAATTCCACAACCACACTATTCTGTTATTAAGTATGAGTATGAAACACAAATAGTAGAAAGTAAATCAACACAATGAACACCAAAATTTTTGTGTGGAAAACCCAATGAGGGAAAACCATGGTGAGGGTTAACTCACAATATAAAGAGATTATAAAATGGAATACAAAGGCTCACTACCCAAAAGAGGACTCATTTTCCAAGTACAAAGGCTCACTTCCTATAGAAAGGAATCACTGTCCAACAGGGAGGCTCACTACCTACAGATACAAAAGAGAACAAAGATCCACCACAACAATTAACACACATCTGTAGCCTTGAATAGAGGATTGCATAAACCTTTAGATCACTACCTTTAGGAATCCAAAACAATGAAGAACTGTTGCCTCAACATACTTCCACACACTTCTGCTCTTATGATTTGTGGCTTACTTCGTCACTTTGCATCACACTATCATACAAATCTTCACAATTCAACTTGCATTTATACCATCTTCAACCTTAGAACCTTTCACCAAGGTTGGCCACAAAAACCTCATTTCATAAATTCAAATTAGGTTAGAAACTCAACATTCCTGCGGTGGAAAGGAATGAGAGTGGACCAATAAAACATTTAACCAAGACCAAAAGATAATTTCTCGAATCAACCACATGCTTCCTTAATTAATTTTAATTCTTCAAATGAACTGTAAACACTAGGTCAACCAAACCTAATGAAAATATAAATGAACATTGATGTACATGCTTCCCAATAAGAAGATGACATGTGGATGCGACAACATGCTTCATTATGCACAAGAATACATCTCAGATTCCTTTAGATACATCCGCAACAAGTGTAACAATCTTCAAACACTGAACACCTTTCACCAGTCCATCTAGATTTTGCAAAGACACACAACAACACTGAAACATGACTTCTGAACTACCAAACCTCAACCTTCTTTGCCAGAACCTAGAGAACACCTTCACAGGACATATCCTAGATTTGAAAAATATAAAACAAAATAGCAAAGGACTGCAAAGTAGAAACATTTCTCCCAATCCACAAAAGACCAACTCTGCCAAAACAATTCACATACCAATGGACGTAACTTCCACATACCATCAAACCAGAAGCTAAAACTCAGGATATATCACCACTAGACCATCATTATCAAGCCTTCAAATCCATACAAGCATAGGATCAACATAGGAGAAACATGGAGCACATACTAGAGCACATTCATCACTTTGACTTCTTTATTAATTTTCTCAAGATCACTTGGAAACTTAATTTTCTCAAGATCACTTGGAAACTCAAACCAACACAATAAAGATAGTTCCATGTACTCACAACATCTTAGCATCATCTCAACTATAAATTTACAATCTACAATATATATAACTTTGTTGACATCAATGACAACATTAATGACAACACCACCAAACTAGCTCATACTTGCAACAAATTATAGTAGCAATAGGACAACACAGAGAATTTAACGTGGTTCATCCAACATGGGCTACATCCACAAAACTACATCCACCAATGATTTTATTATCCAGTGCAAAACATATTACAATCTCACAAATAATGCCCTACTACAACTCCTATCCCAACTGCTTATTACAAGCATTTTAGAAGCTTCCAGAATTAGGGTTTTACAAAGTTAGTTTTTATTTTTTGATACATGAAGAGTGTACAGTATAGCATGATCAGTTGCCACATACCAAAAATCTCCCACTTGGAGACTGATTAGGCTCCACACCAAATAGTCTCCCACTTGGAGACTGATCCTGGATGACACTGTTGCACTTATAGCTCCCACTGGAAATAAGCACCTTGGACCCTACTACTCTGTTATACTTTTAACCATGAAGACCAATCAAAGCTAAAGAGGATCTCAACTTCTCCCTTGCCACTACCTTTGTAAACATATCTTCTAGATTGGGATCTATATGTATCTTTTCTAGCTTTATCTATCCATCCTCCAACATTGATCGAATGAAATGATATCTCAGTTGTATGTGTTTGGTTTTAGAGTGCAAGGAGGAATTATTTGCAAGATGTATAGCACTTTGGTTGTCTGTAAACAAGTGATTTTCAACCTATTTTTTTCCCAACTCTTCCATGAAAAGTTGTAGCCATATCATCTTCTTTGTTGCCTATGTTGCAGCAACATACTCTGTCTCCATGGTGGATAAAGCAACCACCTTTTGCAACTGAGAAATCCAACTCACTTTCCCACCAACTTTGAATACATAACTGTTGTGCAATTTTCACACACATGCCCCACTAAAAGCAGGGGCCCTCTTTTTCTTTTGCTCCTAGTGTTTTGGCCCTTTGATTTTTGGGATTTACGTTGCCTTGGCATGAGCTTGAGTGTTTATCCTACCTGCTTTGGCAATCCCTTTATTGTGTTCATAGAAAATCTCAAGTTTGAAGCTTATTTCAGGTTTTTCACTGCTTTCGAGAAAATATGATCTCAGAGGATTTCCCCGAATCCTCTCTAAATCTAGTTTTGTTTGTTTTGGCATCTTGGTTTAGAGATTCTTGGTCCTTGTGGAATTCCTTGGTGGCCAGAATTTTTTGAATGTCCGTCGTCTTATCGGATTCTTGGATTTCGTCAAAGTGTCCTATTGACTACATTAATGCTTCTTATACAATTTTTGAGGGATGTATTTAGTTGATTTTGGGGAAGTTCCATGCCATTATGCTTTATCATTAGTATTCTATTGAGTCAAGGTGTGTGATCTTGGTGCTTGGTTGGATCTGGGCTTGTTAAATTTGCGAATTGTTGGATTTGGTTGTGATTCCTTTGGTGTTATCATTGTTGTTGCTTGCTCGTGTGTTCAAAATTTTTAATTGTCTTTGCTAGAATCAACTTGCATTTTATCAATGGTATGTGTTTACTACCCTACCTTTTGATTATCGAATGTGAGTAATTCTTTCCATCTTGGACATGCTTGGAATTTGAATCTCTATATATTCAAGCATTTGAGGCTAAGGTTGCTTGATATTGTTTGCTTTATGATTCCCCAAGTAAGTTTCGAGCTTGTTTTTCATTTTCATCCTAAGGTAGCTTGCTTGTGGGCCATAAATAACCCTTTGTGAGAACCTAGAAAGTGAGTAAGCAAAGCCCAGGGTCCTCAAATTTGTAGGAGGTTGGAATTAAAGTTGGTTCCATGCCCAGGGTCCTCAAATTTGTGATCATTCAATCAATTTGAGTGAATAAAGTTGCGAGAAAATGAAGGCATTCGGTGTTTCAGGTTCTTCGTGAAATTCTTCCTCTACCGGAATTCCTCGACTTTCCATTTTCCCCTTGTTTTCCCAAAATTCACAGTTTTCTGGGGTTTTGTCTTCCCCGTGGATTTCCTTCACTTCTAAATTTTCCTGAATGTTCCTTCATCCCTTTGTTTTCCCAAAATTTGTATGGCATCACTTCTTTCGTGGAAATCCGTCCTGGGCGGAATTCCTTGAAATCTAGTGGAAAATGAAGGATTAAGGGATAACATGGTCTATTAACGTATGATTATGCACTTTATGATTAATTTGAGCTATTTTAAGATGTCTCATATTGTTTCTTGGTTAGTAATGATCGATTAAATGGATAATGGTTTTTTTTCATGTTTATTCTGTTAAAATCCATCTAGCTAGGAATTTCCCAAAATTCCTCTTTGGCCTGGATTTCACAAGATGGCTGAAACCCAAACTTTGAGATGATTAATTTTTATGTGGTTTTAAGGAATTTGGCTTATCATTGGACTTATATTTTGGTTGAATGTTCCTTTTTTGGTTAGTTAACTTGGCTTTCATGTGATCTTTACTATGGTTTCTTTGTTAAGTGCAGGCTGAGTCAAGCAAAGTAGTGACAAGTGGAGCTAAGGGTAGAGTGGTGGATCCAAGTTCAGAGGTGTCTTCTATTTCTGAGGCAAAAAGAATCAAGTTGGATATCAAGAGTAAGATCCCTAAGAGCAAGTTGACTTCTTTCTGGTCGGAGGTAACTAACACAAATGTTGGACTGTGGGATTATGAGGAGTTCAAGACAAGGATGGTGACATAGAATCTTCCTTTGCTAGCTAAAAGGACTTTGGAATTGGGATTGGTACACGTAGTTGGATTCCCTTCTACAGTGCAATGTTATGAGTTGGTTCTTGAGTGTGCCAGACACTATGACAGAGGAACCCAAAGGATAGTCAGTCCCCAAGGGAGAACTGTGACAAATTTAAACCCTATGTCTATAGCCCAAACCTTTGACATGCCTGACAGGTCTCATGTGGTGGCTTTTGATATGGATATGGCAAATAAGTTCTATGAGGAAGATATCATCAAGGCCCAATAGGTTATCAATTCCTGGTTGGAGAAGCCTAAGTCCCACTATTCCAAGATACCCAAGAAGCTATTCAGAGCTAAGTTCAAGAAGGAGTACTATGATTCTATCACCCTTCTCAGTAGAGTGGTAGGGTTGAAGAGTGCCAATGTGTTTGAGAATTGGATGTTCCATGTCATTGTGAGGATGGAGCATAATATTAACTATCATTGGGTAGGTGTTATAAGCTCTATGATTCATGAACAAATGTGCAATGTATTGCAAACAAAGACCTTCACAATGACTTCCTACTTAGTCTATGCGCTTGCAACATTCCATCCATACAAGGGGCTAAGTACAAGATGTGTGTTTGGGAAGGATGTAATTTATGAGGTCTATCCACAACTGTATCTAGGTAATTTGAGCTATAGGAGGGTGAATGATGCATTCACTTTGTACATCGCCAGATTATTGCAAGGTGCAGAGCATGTAAGGATATCTGGCAATGCCAAAGAGCTGATCAAAAGGTATGGGGCTTGGTTTATACAGTTTCCCACCTTCTCATACATAAGGATAGATGGTTGTCAGAGGGCTCCATATAGACTTCCTAGGTATCCCACAGACCATGTTATACTTCTGGAGGTCACCAGAAAAATTTGTGATTTTGATGCCATTGTAAAAAAAGATAAGCATAAGACTGGATTTGGTGGTGACTTCCCTTTGAGGATAGGAACTAGTGAGGCGTGTCCTTCTATTAATTCGACTAGTACTTCTAAGGAAGAAATGAGCACTCTTGGGTTATCCTTCCACTCCAAGAGGTCTAGGTTTGACAGAATTGGAAAAGCACAAAAGAAGGCCAACAAAGAATATAGCCACAAGGATGACATAGAAGACTATTGGGCTAACTGTAGTGATGAGTATGAGATTAGAAAGAAGAATTTTTCTAGGCTGCCTGTTAACTTGGTTCAGTTATACAATGTGAATGCCATCCTGAATCAAGTTGAAGATGATGGGGATCTGATTTAGGGCCATTCTTATGAGGCAGTGAAGGAAAAAACAATTAGAGAAGTAGACTGGTTGGAGGAGGAGAAAACATAGCTAGAGCAGCTTATGACTGTAATGCCAAGAAAGTGCAAAAAGAAACATATCAAGAACAAGCATGCAAAATGAATCTAAATGCAATCTAAGTTAAGCAACAATGAACAAAGGAAGTCAAAATGTAATAAAACTGAACAATCTCACCAAATTGCTATGTATTTCCATGATTCATCTTGATTGCCCTTCTCCATTTTGTTGTTGTAGTATAATTGCCCTCAGATTTCTCATAAGTTCGTGCAAGTATAGCCTATGATAGTAATTTAGAAAAACATCGAAGATTCAAGATAAGTGCTCTCAAAAGTCATAAGATTTCGTGAGTTTTCGAGAGCGATTGGAATGATGAATGTCAGATCAATTTATAGAAAATTGATTATTCGAACGATAGGCCAAGATTGAAAGATCAACAGACAGTTGAGATCGACTGATTAGTCATGCATTCTAATAACTGTCTGTAATGACATGAGTGATATAAATTAGAAATAGAATTAAAGATTAAATAAATGATTTAATCTTCGAGTTTGGTATTCGAAAATAGAAGAATTATCTTTGCATGACAAAGATAAAGATGAATTAAAGCAACTCTTGTTCAAATGCACGTACAAGGTTTAATCAATTAAATAAGAATATTTAATTAATATGCATGTACACGCAATTGAGTTAGCATTGGACGATTGAATGATTTGACGAAGAGATTACTCGAGAACGCCACTCAGACATTAAAGCAAGAGTTAACTGAGCGATTTGAAATAGATCTTTGAGTCAAGTAAAAGTGAATACTTAGATAACTCACATAATTATCTAAATATCGAAGAATGCGTTAAAATAGAATTCATGAATTAAATAATTCATTTAATTCAAGATTTGATATTTGAAGAATAATTAAATAAATAAGATTTATTTAATTAAGTGATGAAGGGATTTAAATGAATAATTAAATAAATAAAGAATTAATTTAATTATCGTTGAAGTATGATAAAGAGTAAATTAAATAAGAATTTAAATTTGACAAGAAGGATAAGGTTAATTAGTAGCATAATTAAATAAAAAGCTTTTATTTAATTAATCAGATAGAATAAAGAAAAGTGTGAATTAATTAAATAATTAAGACTATTTAATTAATAGATGAAATGAAGACTTTAGAAAATAATTAAATAATTGGCATTATTTAATCATGACCATGAAGAATACAAATTATGAAGAATATTGAAGTCGCAGGCTTAAACCAGATTTCGGTGTCTACAATGACTCCAGTGCTTAAGTACACAAAACTATGGCTCAAGCATAAGATGTGGGAGCTAGAAAGTGAAGGTGTGCAATGCACCTATGATTTAATGGGAGACTTGGAGTCTCATTCTACTTCTGAGGAGGCAACTGAGCAAGATCCTAAGGGTAAGGGGAAGGTGAGCTCTCCTTTCAAGATCAAAATTAAAGATGCTCAGGTGGAGTAAGTACAGGAGATAGAAAATCAAAGGAAGCCAATTGCAAAGAAGAGGAAACATGTTTCAATAGCAAGAAAGTCAGCAAAAGATGAAGTTGAAGAAGAAGATAAGGAGGTTAGTGTCCCTATACTGAAGAGAAGAAGAATGGCGAGATTATCACAGAAGGGAAAGGAAATTTCCAAGGCAGGAGAAGAAGCTAGTCCACAAGTCATAAATGTAGAAAGCTCAGGAGAAAGGACACAAGTATATACAAGGAAATCAAGAACTCCTTCTCCTAAGGACATTGTGCCGAAGAAGGATACTCCTCGAGTTACTCCTCATGCAAAACAACATGATGATATCCCTTCTTCCCATGAAGCTCACGATGAACCAGGTGAATCCAAAGAGGCAGAGAGTCACCAAGATATGGAAGGAGAATAATTTCAAGAGGGAGAGCTCTTTAGTGCTGAGGCAAAAATAGAGAAGGTGTTGCAGTCCCCCTTGGTTACATATGATGATTCACCTGCTAGAAGTGAAGAGGATAGACCTCCTTAGAGAGAATAAATGCCAATTGGGACTCCATCACCAGTGCATGAAGAAAAGGTGCATGATAAAGAAAAGGAGGATAAAGCTGAGGAGATTCTTGAGAAGTAGGATTTGAATGAAGATGCACCCAAGGATCAACCAAATGAGGTTGGGTAGAGTAAAGTACAATCTGAATCTATTGTTCCAAGTTGGCTAGATAAGGAGTTAAAGAGAAAAAATATTATTGTGGATGAAAACCCTCCCAATTGGGATGAGCTATTGGTGAACATAGGAAAGGGTAAAGGAAAGAAGAAGGCCAAGGTCATTTCCAAGATTGAAAGAGATGAAGCGAATAATAGGGTGATCCACATTACTACTCTGTCGCCTGATAAGAATAGGGATGATGTAACTAGAAGTGACTGTAATGTGAAAGCCATCAACCTAGGGCCTACTTCCATGGAACAAGAGATTGAAGAGTATGAAGGCTCTAGTGTTGTGATCTTGGGTAGGTTGAGGAAAGAAGTGTAGACTAAGTAAGAATTGAAGAAGGAGAATGAGAAATTAAAAAATTATTTGTAGTACTTGATGAAGCCATTGTAATCTATTAGCTCCTCATCTTCTGCTGCAAGTTTCCTGCCACAAGGAACCATAATGAAACTAGAGATAATGAAGACAACTACTCTTGCCACAATGAATTGGTTATAGGGGGTGCAAACTAAGGGAGATAATGCTATCAAGGACATCCTTTCAACCGGAGGAGATGCAATGAGATCAATAAATTGGTTGAAATATGGATTGGCTCAAGATAAAGAGGATGTAGATCTCCTATTGTAGAAAACCAAGACCATCATGGAGTATACTAAAGATAAGTTAGGAAGTGATGGAATTCTTCCTTCCTCCAGAGCTGCAGAACCTTGGGAATGGTTTGAAGCTTTGAAAATAAGGAAAAAGGTTTTGAAGAAGGTATATATTGTGCCCTTAGCACACACGCCCCGTTCAGAATGAGGACCCTCTTTTCTTTCCCTTGCTGGGTCATTTTTTCCCTTTGTCGCCGCCTCATTTTGCATGCCCCATTTTTTGTGCCCCTGATGGTCAATGTACCTCCAAAGTTTCATCATAAGTTTTGGTACCTCGCAGGGACTCCCTGGTAGTTTGGCTCTGCCAGCAACCCCGGGCCCTGCGAGTTTCCCTCATCGGGTTTCCCTGTTGTGTCTGCCATTCATTAACAGCAGATGGTTTGTGCCTTGCCGGACCTTGGGGTCCAGACCCTCATTCTTCGTTCAATGAAATTCTCAGTTTTGACTACTTTCGAACCTTCCAGGCTTGAGACTCCGGACTTCCGCTTTGGGGGTTCCTCGAGTGTTTCACCATTCCTGACGGTGGATCTTAGGTGGAGCTCTACTCTCCAGGCCCCGACCTCCCCTTCACCACCAAGGATTTCTGAGTGAAACTTTCCAAATAGCCACCGTCCTGGCATCTTCTTGGTCACCGGACCCCAAGTCTCCCACCACCGTTGGTGAATTCAACATCACCAACTTCCTAGCTCACCATACCTACATTTAATAGGGCCATTAATGGCAGTTAGGGGTATAAATTACTTGCCTGGGCTTGTCATTTTCACTTGACAGTGTTGCAAAGACAGATTAGAGCTTTCCATAGGAGTCTGCCATCTTTGAAACCTCTGTCGATCATCGCCCATTACCTATGCTCACCAACCACTGGTGGATCCCATGCCTTGCTACATCGAGGGTTCGAGGTAGGTTCTCCATTCACCCTCCCAAACAGTGTTTTCATGGTTCCTAGGGATTAAAATGAACAATAACAATTAAAACAACATATAAATGGTGAACGATGGTGTCACGACCAAAACCCATGTCCTTGAAAATTGAGAAAACCAACACAACACCCCCTTGACCAATTCAGAGCTTTATCTCCGCATGACCGTTCTTCGTAGGGGCATTCGTGACCCTTGGGCCCAGACGCTCCCTTTGCCGATGGAGACTTAGCAAAAACTAGAAATGTCGAAACAACTTTAGGGTCTCTCGGGCCTGGGTATCTGGGATTCCACACCTGAGATTCCACCCCTCATTCTCCATCGGTGAAACCAGTCCTTGTTGGTGAGGCTCATGGCAGGTTTTCTTTCATCTTGCTGAGTTTGTTGTCACTAAGACCTCCCTGATTCGGAAAGACCTTTCACCAAGCATATCCTGCTCTTGTCGAGTGATTTGTCGGGGAGACATTCATTTGTCACCAAGACCTCACCGTGAGCTCCTTTGGTCTTGCCGATGCCTTCACTTTCGGTGAGACTCCTAGTGATCACCAGGACTTCGCAACGAAATATTTTTCTCAGTGAGCCCAGATCCCCTGTCGGGGTGACTTCATGAGGTCAGAAGAGGTTATTCCGATGGGGCTCTTTGTTGGGGAGACATCGCTGATTCGCCAAGACCTTTTGCTGACCTGGAAAACTTACACCAAAGACTCTTGTTGGCAGGACCTTCCGTGTTCGCCAAGACCTCATGGTGACATCACTCTTCTCTTGGTAAATACTCGATGTCCTTCTGACCTCTGGGCCCCAACCTTCCCTCATTCGCTGTTTTGAAAGGGAAAATTTTGCCCGCCCCTCCAAGCTCCAAGCTTTGCCCTTCCGACCGTTGGAGGACTGAAAATGAAATCAAACGACGAATGCTCATGCCAGGTTCGGTCCTACTCTTGGCTGTCGGTGAGACTTAAGGACCTCGCCAAGACCTTACCCCACTGCCATGACCTTTCACCAGCTTCTCTTCCCCTGTTGCGCTGGTCAGTGAGTCCTGAGGCATTCACTATGACTTTGCATTGATGGTTGATCTCTTGCTGACCTTCACACTGGGCCTTGACTGCCGGGCCGCCACCTCTGGACTTCCCCCCAGCGATGGCCGATCCAAATAGCGAAGGATGGGAAACTTACCGATGCCTCAGGCCTGAGCACTCAAATGGAAAATTACTATCTTCTGACTGCCCTGCAGCCCGCCAGACCTCGGACCCCGGAGTTTCATCTCTAGAATTTTGTTTCTGATCTATCATTCCAAACGGCCATCTCTTGACAGCTTTCTGACCTGGTACCTCTGGATGCTCCTAAGCTGACCCAAATGAGCCCAATCTGAAATCTGATCTTGACCCACATGCTTAATCTCAGTCTTCTTCATTGCGAACCTTTTAAATTATCAAAATTTGATCAGAGAGAATCTCCTGGAGCCCTCCGCCCTATTTTCCTTTCCAAACAACATTCTTGCTAGGGAAGTTTGGCCTTCCAATCCTGGACTGTCCCATAGATCTTAATCAAAAGGCCAATGATATTCAAAGATAATGTTCATGTTATGCTTAATAGATTACTTAAAATGGATTTCATCTTTGGGATTTCAACTAGCACAAACACCTTCATTATCAGTTGTGCTAACTACGCCTTTGCTTGCAGAATATATGGAATCGGGTGCGGGACCTTCAGGGGCAGCCATCAAGAAGGAAAAAGGAAAGAAGTCAGGAAAAACTCCTCGAGGGAAAGAAGACAAAGACTAGATGAAATACCAATTTTAGGGTGAGCCTCTACACTCAAAAGTTACCACGGATTGGAAGGAAATCACCGACACCAACATAGGCCACGTCAATATTGACGAGTTTACACAAAGGGTCAAGGTCAATCCAACAACAAAAAATGCAAGATTGATAAGACAAAGTGGAATCACGAAAGCTACGGGCTTCCCCCCATCCCTCATGGCCCCTGAATTGGTCATGGCCTGTCGGTAGGCGTATCAGCCCGACACAAGGACAATTGTTGACAGGGACAGTAACATTCTCGCAAACATGTCGGCTAGAGGAATCACGAAAACCTTTCACATTCCCATGTTTCAAGAAATGGAAATGCCTACCATTAAGGAGTGCCAGGCAGCATGGGATGCTAACCTTATGGGCTGCAGGAAGTTAATAAATCAACATTGGCTCAAGGAAAAGTGAGGCAGTGCTGCGAAGGTTCCTAACGAACTCTTCTGCAGTGATTTCTATGAAGACTACCACGATTTGGTCACAATGCTGAGCAATGGGCCTCCCTATTGTGGCATTCTTTCAGGGGTGGATGGTGTACTTTGTTGAGAAAATCCTTTGTGGGAATGAAGATGTTACCACAAAGACCACATTTTATTGGGATAATAAGCGACTGCTTCCACGAGCAGTTCGTTAATGTTAAGAAAACCTCCAAATTTTATGACTTCATATCTCGTGTACTCCCTGGCAGACGGAGATAGTACAATGAGTTGTTTGTGGCACTCGATCAGGAGCAGGGTCAAAGATTGAAGGCCTATGACAAATACCCTTAGCTCTAGTACAAAAACTTCAAGAGGGAGTACTGTAGAGTGAATGACGCCTTCATCGGCCACATTGTCAGAATGATTGCCGAGGATTTTGAGAGACGAGTCTCTCACAGTGCTCAGGCCTTCCTGAGGTAATATGCCTTCCTTTTCATTCAATACTCAAAGTTTACATACATCCGTGCCCAAGGCTTCACCGAAAGGCCAAACAAGTTGCCTCGATACCCCAATGACTGAATCATCCTATTGGAGCTTTCACGGTAGCTCCAACACATATAGGCAATCTTTAGTGGCAAGCATATAGTATGGATCTCTTATCCCATGACTCTTGGCCAGGGCGTGTATAAACTACAAACTTCCTAGTGTGCGGGTAACTCTAAGAAAGAACTAAAAGATTACCATTTTTACCTACACACTGCTTGCCCATGGATAGACCCATATGGTCATGTAAGGAAGGCACTAGGGTTGGGATTCACTCATCTCCACCACATTGAAGACTTTTGGGGGGATTGTCAAGATGATAAAGAGGTACATGCAAGACACTATATGTGGATGACTGCACATTTTGTAAGGAAGGTGTATCCTTTCCCCATACCAGACCAGGCCGAGGAAGACGAGAGCACCATAATGCACCCTAGGTACCCTACAGTCGCCAATTTTCCAATACCAACAATAGACTAGGATGATCAAGAGGTCGATGACCTCGACACTATAACCAAGCCAATCTTGGCCCGTACCAAGGAGTGGGTTGATGAATGGGTGGCCCGACTAAAGCAATAAGGGGTGGTCCTAACGTATAAAGGGCTCAAGAGCGAACCAAGTGCCATGGACGATGCTACTGCCACCACTTCAACAGGTGGGACATCTAAGTCTCCTCTAGTCACCAGGTCTAAGAAGAGGAAGGAGATAGAAACAGAGCAGTCTCCTGACCCTAAGGTCCATACAAGGAAAAAAATAGGAGGCTCACCCTCCAAAAGATTTAAACAAATAGGGGACACCACAGAGCAGCCCTTAATCTGAGAAGAAGAGGCCAAAGATACTGATCAAATCAAACCGGTTCTAGCTCTCCCTACCCCGACTGTCGCACCACCTGCTTCTCTGGCTATGGTCAATACATCCCCGCCGGCAGTGGAAATCTCTATCCATCTTGCCCCTTTGCCCCCGACTGAGCCGGTGATCATAATTGACTCCTCCTCTACCATAACTACTCCTCCCTCCTCTGCTGCTATGTCACCCACCACATCACTCCCTTTAGCTATGGTGACGAAACCTATACCCACATCTGCTTTGCTTGAGGCCTTCTCCAAGCATATGCAAAACATCCCCTCCGAGCTCTCCTAGATCCTAATGGATCCCACACTTCAAGTAGCCTTAGCTCATGTCCTTGCTACTGCTCAGCCTTCACAACCACTAACGGGGACACTGGCTATGGAAGCCACCATGCTAATCTCTAAGGAGTGGGAGAAATAGGAACAAGAGGCTTCGAAGCCATTTGAAGAGGAGGTTGATGAATACCATGATCACCCAGAGTACGAACAACGCACTATTGATAGGGTGGCCTATGAAGAAGGAACTGACTCCTTTGAGAGCGAGGAGGAGGAGGAGGATGGCAGTGGCAGGGTCATCGTGCAGGCCTTCGACAATGATCTTGAGGAAGAACTAGCCTGACAACCGAAAGGCATTGAAACAGAGGTGGAAAGGTCACCCCTCGAGGAAGAAGAACTGTAGCAAAAGGACAAAACTAAGGGAGAGTCCCAAGCTATTAGGAGCCTTGAAGTCGAACAACCCAAAGAACATGTGCACGAGATCAGACGAACTGAGGAGAAGGAAGGGGAGGAAATGGAAGAGAAAGAAAGTCCCTTGCAGCAATTATCTGCCAAACCTCCTATTAAACACCTTATGTTCATCCAGGACTCCGATGAAGAAGAAGAAAATTCTACCAAGGAGGAAGAGGGGGTTTCGAAAGATAAGAGGATGGAAACCTTGGCCTTGGCCAAGAGGGGTGAAGATGATCATGAGTCACCTAAGGGAAAGTCTGTTGTGCCTGAGTGGTTAGAAAAATAGCTCGAAAGGAAAACTCCCATACTAAAAGACCTGAGGGTGAGACTAGAGGCTATCTTAGCTCGAGCTCAGATCACAACAAAGAAGGAGAAGAATCCTAAGATCTGATCTATGGTGATGATGGATGCTTCTGGGTCTTAAGCTATGCAAATAGCAGCCCCTGTGGTGGCCCAGGCTGGCATGAGTTATAGCATCTCCACCATTGACTTAGGGACCACCACCAAAGAGAAGAAGGTAGAACATCTTGAGGAATCAGTGGCTACGATGGTACACTTGATAAAGAAGGACAAGATTTCAAAAGATGAGCTCAAAGCACAGGTAGCTGCTTTGACGAATTACATTCAACAATGGTCTTCGGTGGATGACCTACCCACCATGTCCACAACTGTAGCCCAACTGCTATCCAAGAAATAGATTGATAAGATGGAAAGGAGAAAGAACTTGGAAAAGACTATGGAGGACTAGTTCCAACAAGTCTTATACATTGGAAATATGGGAATTAGCTGGGTTGTTTAGACAACCAACAAGTTCTTAGACTTGTAGCAATCTTTGGAGGGCATGAGGAGGCTATGCATCGACTTTCCTGCAACATACGACTCCACCTTCCCAAATATAGAGGCTATCCTTCAGATTCTAGAGGCCACATGGGAAGAGGAGATTGCGTTCAACAAAGATGATCATTGGCTGATGGATGTGTGGCGGTGAGAATTTGACAACTGGAAGGAAAGATTGGAACAAATAATGAACAAAGTGGATCCAGATATCGAATGGATCAAAGAAATCAGGGCGGAATATGCCCGGTACCTCAAGCTGATGACGGAGTATGACATGCCTGCAGTATAAATGGATCTAGAAAAGGTGAAGCCTTACTTCCAAAAGAAGATGGAGGATGGGATGTCTAGCAAAATGATAGTGGAGTTCATGAGTTTTATTGCCTGTGACTTCAATCAATCAGAGTTGTTCAAGGATCAAGGTGCAAAGTACGATGAGGACTGGAAGAGGCTAGAAGATAATGCTAAGGAGTGGAGCTACCAAACATTGAGGTATAAGATCATTGAGATAGAGAAGCTCCAACTGGTCATCCTAAAGTTCATGGAATACACAGCCTCAAAAAAGCGGGAGAATAGCCCCACAGATGATAGAGAACTCCCTAAAGAGTAGCTACAGTAAACAACAATCAGCAAAAAGACAAAATGCTATAGTGTCGTCACTAGAAGACAAAATAGGGAAGGGGACAAAATGTTATTTTTAAATTGTAAAATATTGGGGGTTGGTGAAACCCTATTTTGTAATGAATCTTGGCCATACAATGAAAATTAATCTTGGCCATTCATTTAACTTTTGGGGCACTATAAATAGGGGTCTCCTCTCATTTGAAAAGGGAGTTGAGTTGTTGTAAAGACATGCTGCAGAAATTTATAATGAAAATACATTGACTTGGTGCATTTTCTAAGTTTCTCACATGTTTCTTGATTCAACCTCCAGTGTTAGATGTTTAACTTAGGTATTATTGCTGTTCTAGTTAACTGTTTTCTTACTTTGGTAGATTTTAGGAATGTTGTCTTGTGGTTATGAAATCCCTGCAGTGTAGATGTCTTAGTCCATAATTTTTGCTATTTGCTAATGGTAGATAGCCATGTAAAGTTATTCTAGACTTAAATCCAAAGCTGCTCCAAAATTTCATCTTTGATCATGCATGCATATGGTGAATTACAGATGAAACATTTGCAGACCTTAGAAGATAGCACAAATTCCATGAGACTGTGAGATTTCTGGCTAAGTGGAATATTGTTTCCAAGAAGCTGTCCATTGCAAGAACCCCATCATCACTGTTCATAATTAGTTGCAGATCCAGGAACCTCCTCTCTTCCCTGCCCCTTTTTATTTTATTTAATGAGTCACCTATGCCAAGGTTCATTGCACATTTTAAAGCTAAATCCAATGACAAAATGGAGTTCAAGACTACTATTTGAACCTACAACAAATGCATAACAACTCTCCCATCTTAAGAACTCTGTTTCAAGATCCAACTTCCCCACTTTGTAATTCATCTGTAAGACCGCCTTATGATTCCAGCAAATCACATCAAACAACTGAGATATTCCAAGCATTGTCAAGACCTGACATTAGAGACCTTGGGATAGTGTTCTGCAATCTGATTGTGAAATATTGTCTTTCAAGAGAGGTAGTGCACCTACGCACTGCCTGTGTTGAGAAGTGCATAAAAAACAAATGAACAGTATATAAGTAGAGGAGGCAAATTGAAGATACCCTAACCGATATCTATGATAAATGCATTTCTTTCTTTAAGGTGATGACAGGGAGAAAGGAGTTTGCACTAAAGCATTTGAGCTTAGAACAATTGAGAAAGTGGTGGCGAGATGTATATTCTCCAATCAATGAAGATCTAGTTACTAAACATCAATTAGATGATGTAGGCACATAGATTGCAGTTATTGAAAAGTATCAAACTAGTAGGGTTGAGTGGGATAAGTCAGTGGAGCAGTCAATATTAAATCTATTGAGAAGAGAATTAAGGTTTTACCTCTACCACTTATAGCTAACTTGGACAGAGTACTTTTGATGGTGCATGATAGGGTGGAGCGAAATAAAGACAAAGGGGGAAGCAGTTAAAGCAAGGTTACATAAGAATTTGTGCTTCCCTATTATTTTGCATGGATTGGTTTGAACTATATTGGAGATCCCAGGCCGACCTAGATGGAGTTCATGCATTTAATGCATATTTTATCTTATTTTGAATTCCTCTTGGCTGACTTGTTTATGGCCATTTTTTTATTATTGTAATTAGAACGACATGCCTTGGGGGGTTTCTATAAATATAGCATTATGCCTCATTTGTAAGGGATATATATATATAGATAGATATATATATAGTTTTGGATATTAGAGTGAATTAAGTAGTAGAGAAAGAGTTAGAAGTTAGTTCATTTTGAGAAAGTGTTGTAACAAAGAACATTGGAATTGTTTTTGTCATTGGGTGATTCAATACAATTGAAGACATTTTTCTTTTGGTGAATTCTCTTGTGTTGATTTATCTTGCATGGTTCTTATTGTTCTATCTTTTGAGATTTCTTGAGAAATATTAGATATATGTTAGATTTAGGATTGGACATGATTCAATAGTGTTTATGGTTTAATGCTTGAAGTGTTTGCAACAATCCCTAGTCCATACTTTTGGCAGTTAGCTGATTATTGGTTGCTTTGGAAAGTTAGCCTGGACCTTATATTTATTGTGCTTAGTTCAAATGTGAAGGTTTATTTATTTCAATTGCAATAGGGTTGTTTTGGATGAATGTTCATAATCCAGAAATCTTTAATGCCATAGAAGATTGTACTATTTCTATGAGATTGCAGATTCATCTGGGTCAAGCAAGGATTAGTTTATGAGGGATTGGTCCATTTCAAGTGTTAATCATTTGCATTGTTAATCTTAGGGTTAGTGTTAAAATTAGAAGTCTCTTGAAACATTGTCTCTTTTACTATTTATTTATCATTTAAGTTAGATTTAGGATTGAAGTATCATCATATTGCTAGATCTAATAAATTAAAAGATTCAGTATTTGCTTGTAGTAAGGTCCTTTTGTGATTACCAACATTTTCATATTTACCACTGAGTTGTTTATGCATTGTCAAGACCTAACATTAGAGACCTTGGGGTTATCTCTTGAGGCTTACTAATAGAGATTTACCTTTCAAGAAAGATAGGATTTCCATATTTTGTCTAAGTTGTTGTTATGTAGGAAACACCATCAACAATAACCTGTGGTACTATGCCTGGTATCTATATCCCCTACCAAATCTAAGTCAACATAGTCTTTTAAATTAGTATTAGAGCCCCCAAAACATAAACATTTATTGGATGTACCTCTCAAGTACTTGAGAATCCATTTTATCGCATTCCAATGCTCAACTCCAAGATGACTCATATACATACTAACAACTCCTACAACATGTGCAATATTAGGTCTTGTGCATACCATGGTGTACATTAAACTACCTACAGCTGAAGCATATGGTACCTTGGAATATTGTCTTCCTCCTCTTGTGTCTTTGGACACATATCCTTTGTCAATTTAACATGACTAGGCATAGGTGTGCAAAAATATTTGACATTATCCATATGAAATATCTACAACACCTTATCAATATAATCAACCTGAGATAAAAAAAAATTTCTATTTTTCCTATCTCATGTAATCTTCATACCAAGGATTTGTTTTGTTTCCCCCAAATCCTTCATAGCAAAAGAATTCGCTAACTAATGTTTTAAATCCTTAATGTGAACCATGTTAGACCCTGCTACAAGCATATCATCAATATATAAACATAAAATAGTGTAGCTATCATCATCTAACCTCTTAAAATAAACACAATGGTCTGAATTACATTGATTGTATCCATGCTTAGTCATAGAGCTATCAAATTTAATATACCATTGCTGAGGTGCTTACTTCAAGCCATATAAACTTTTCTTCAATCTACACACCAATTTCTCCTGACCTTTGAACCCAAATCCTTGTGGCTATTTGATAGATATTTCCTCTTCCAAATCACCATGGAGAAAGGTCATTTTAACATCTAGTTGTTCCAAATGCAAATATTTAAGAGCCACAATACTTAAAACAATGTGTATAGAATTCATTTTAACAATCAATGAAAAAATATCATCAAAATCAATACCCTTTTCTATGTAATTCTCTTTACAACTAACCTAGCTTTAAATATTTTCTTACCTCCATCCTCCTCTTTCAGCCTATAAACCCATTGTTTTGGTAAATACTTTTTACTTGCAGGCAACTTGCATAATTCTCAAGTCTGATTTTTCAGAAAGGAGTCCATTTCTTCAACAATTGTATGATCCCACTGAACCTTGGTATCCACCTACATAGCTTCATCATAACATTTTGGTTTACCAACATCAATTAATAAAATAGAATAGAAAGAGAATATTTTTTTGGGGGTCTACTTATCCTTGAAGATCATCTAACATTCACTAGAGTTTGTGGTATGTGTTGTTGTTGTTGTTGTAGAATATGAGAAACTACTAGAACATCATTGTTCAGTGTATCATCCAACACTACATAATCATTTTCTTTCTTCTCATGCTACTGCAACTAATCTTTGTACAACACTTTCTCATTGAATATGGCATCCCTACTTCTCACAATTTTTTGATTTTCAAAATTCCAAAGCCTATAACCAAATTCATCAATTCCATATCCAACAAATATACATTTATTTGATTTTGCATCAAGCTTGGTTCTATTTTAAGAATCTACATATGCAAATGCTTCACAACTGAAGGTTTTGAGAAAAGAATAACTCACCTTCTTACCTATCCATGCTTCCTCTAGAATACCACAACCCAAAGGATTGGAGGGACCTCTATTAATTAAATAAACTTCAATGTTTATAGCCTCTTCCCACATGTTTTTAGGCAACCCAACATGAAATATCATAGTCTATGCACACTATTGAATTTGACTCCATTTTCTGACGAACGTTCGTCGGTCATTCAACAAACATTTGTCAAAAAATCGATGAAATGACGAAAAAAAAAATTTCGCTATTTTTTCATCGAAATTCCAATGACAAATTAAACATCGAAATAATGGCACAGATTCATCGGTCATCGACATCATAAAATGACTCAGATGTTCGTCGGAATATTGATGAAAACTTTGTGTATCCAACGATGAATTACAACCAAAATGCAATTACAATGGCTCTTCCAAAGCATCAAAACATCACCAGAAGTTCATCGCTATTTCAACAAAATGGGCAAGGAGTAGCATCAAAACAACACCAGAATTTTGTTGCCATTTCGACGAAATGGGAAAGGAGTAGCATCGAAACAACACCAAAATTTTATCACCATTTTGATGAAATGGGAAAGAAGTAGTGTCAAAACAACACCAGAAGTTCACCATTTCGATGAAATGGGTAAGGAGTAGCATCGAAACAACACCAAAAGTTCATCACCATTTCGACGAAATGGGCAAGGAGTAGCGTCAAAAAAACACCAGCATTTTGTCACCATTATGACGAAATGGGCAAGGAGTAGCGTCAAAACAACACCATAAGTTCGTCACCATTTCAACGAAATGGGAAAGGAGTAGCATCGAAACAACACTAGAAGTTTGTCACCATTTCAATGAAATGGGAAAGGAGTTAAGACAAATCTTTCATCGCAGCTATAGCAACTTCGTCGATGGGCTTCGTCAAAATTACAAAGAAAAAATACAATTTTGAAAAAAAATATTCGTTGAAATGTACTATCACAGAGACTCTTTGTGATGACAACTGAAGTCAACCCATCAATAAGAGATCAATCATCAGCATAGGATAGAAAACTCACTCATATATTCCATGTCTTATTGATGACTTTCGTTGGCAATACAGATCTAATTTCACACTGATCTGACCTCTTCAATATTTTTGAACACTATTGGTTATTAGCAAGACATTCTGAGGGTCTCGTCAATTAAACAAGTGTCTAAGAGCAAGTAAACAAATGGAACCTATTAATTTTCTTGTTTTGGAGTTATTTAAATCATAGAATGGATACCATCTTCTTGTGTATAATGTACTTATATTTAGATTTGAATTTGAGACCAATTGTCATTGTACATTCCATTTTACTTGCACAGAGTATTCTATAAGCAATATATTGATAATGCCAAATGATTTATGGTGTTGTACAACTCTACCTATCATCACAGTTCTGTTATTCCCCCTAGAGAATCCTACAAAGAAAAGTTTACAATACCAAGTCAAATAATATGAAAAAGACTTACTTCCATACAAATTAAATGATTATTCTCACAATGGCAATTATCTAATTACAACAACAATTCCATGAAAGGTTATCCATGCTTCATAAGAGATGACTGATCATACATACAGACTAAAAGATGCATAGAAAAAGCATTACACTTGAGAACAACCAAGGGCTAACAAGGGAAGGAGTTAAGAAACGTCTATATTGAAGAGAAAATGTGTAGGGAAAATGCTGAGCAGTGTCAAGAGACCAAAGCTTGTAGAACATATTCTTGACCTAATCAAGCTCTTGAACAACTTAAACAAAATTAAAATGCTAACACATACATGAGACATGTGATGAACTTCCAATATCTGCTATCTTTTTCATTAATGTAGAGGTAGGTAAAGGAGAAATAATTATAATTGTAACACTATTCATAGTCCAGTAAATTATGTTTGTAATTTGTGTTCAATGGACCTCAATTTTATCATTATACTTCCCATCTAATACCATATTTTAATCTAGGGTTCAACTATCTCAAATCTAAAGAAGCACCTTCAATTAACCATTTAAAATACTATAAAATAAGGTAAGACTTTTACCTGAGAAAGATTGGGTACACTTGTAGGATTAAAGTTCTCGCAATCATCAAGATTTATTGGCACACATACACAACCTGCAACATATGAAGTAATGGATGACTACAAGTTAGTGAAATGGTCCTTAATATGTGACTAGTTTACAAATCGATTGGTAGAAAATAAGGTTACAAATAGATCTACATGAAAAATTATGAGGACAATCTACTGTAATCATCAAACTAGATGAAAAGTGCAAAGGAAAGAGCCGAGCTACATCTCTAGAGCCTAAAAAAAACACATGCAAGAAATGTAAAAAAAGGAACAAACCGGTTTTTGGATGAATACAAAATGGTGCCTTCAGCAAGTGATTCATATACTTTCACACCTGATAAGACATTAAGAAGATTTTAGTCTTGCTCTGTGAAATTATCTACTTATAGAATAAACCCAGAAACCAATATTATATACCTCCATGTCTAGCCGAGGGTAGGTATAAGAGAAAAAAAATTCCTCAATGCAATGCCAAAAAATATCAATGTGTGTGTAGGTTTGTATTACTCAAAATATCATTTCACTGCCTAAGGAAAAATACCAAAGTGATGTTTTAAATTTCAATCTTCACATAGGCTCCCTTATTGCTACACATGCATATACAAGCATTATTCGAGCTCTAAACTATTTAAATATTAAGGATTTAATTAGCTACAAGATGGAAAGTTTTTGTTTAGACATAATCCATCATCTTTTACATATCTTTATTCACTCCTAGTGCTTTAGATAAATTTGTGTAAATGAGACAGAAATGTGAATCTTTTATGACAAAGAAATTTCTTAAAAGGAGGGGGGAAAGAGCAAAGGGTAGGGGGCAAGAGAATGCTTGAATGTATAGGAAAGTATAATATTTTGATCATTATAACAATGAAACGAATCTTAATTTTGAAGCATTAATATCATTTACAAAATTTATGATCAAGAATGAATGTAAATACATAAAATTTTGCATACCTGCAGATGGTACAAAATTTCATGGTTAAGTGGAAGCCTCCCATCAACAACAAGATCCAAATATCCGTGTATCTATCTCAATCAAGCCTCTAAACCCTTCAGAGCTATCAATTTTTCCACTAACTTGTTATGCACAAAAGTCAAATTTTAGAGTTATGTCACCACTAAAAACAGAAGAAACAAAGCTTTGAAACCAAAATGCACACACAACACAATGTGGTATTCATACAAAGCCATACAAACAAACTAAACTTAGAACATTAGAATGGAAACAACTTCAAATTATGATGCAAAGCATGGATTCAGGGTATAAAGAATCATTTTTCTGCCACCATAGTAAAATTAGCACTTTCTTTCATCTTTGCATATTGGTTTGATGCTTCAAAGGATGCATTTCTTATATTGAAAAGTGCATTACCTTATTGAGCTTCTCTTTGTTTCAAGAATAGTTTAATATTCTCTATTTAACAGGGCCAACCACATGATGATGGAAGCTCATTTGGCCCCTCCCCCCCTCACATCACTCTCAATTCCCCATACCCAATCATATAACATTAATCATTCATTCATCCATTAATAACATATAACATTCATTCATTAACATATAACATTCATTAATTAACATATTCACATTCATGCATTAACATATAATATTCATTCTTTCAGTTTTTACATATTATCAAAAATATGGCTGTCATGATATGATTACAATCACTTTTTTTTTGTTTCTTTTTTAAAGCTAAAAAAATCTGAAGTGGAGTATCATTTTCTAAATCATCTATCCCCCCTTTAGTTGTTCTACTCTCTGCTTTTGATCTTAATGTACGCCTAGTCATCTGCTCATGATGTGGACACCGCTAGGGGGGTCTGCTACAATAAAAAAGAAATGTTAAACTGATATGTTTTATTATTATTATTACAAGTATTTCATTAATTAAAAGAACATTAGAGTGGTTCTCTTTACCTGATGGGTCCACATCATGTTCCTAAACTTCTGTTATAGACTCATGCTCAACATGTTGAATACCCTCTAAATCCTGATCTATAGTTGAAACACAAAAGGTTACATTAATTAATACACCAATTGAAATTAAATATGTTTAAGAGAACATGAGAGTGGTCCTCTTTACCTGACTGGGCCACATCATGTTCCTGATCTTCTCTAGCCTAATCATGCTCAACACGTTGATCACGCTTTACATGATCTAAAGTTGAAACATGAAAGGTTACATTAATTAATACACCAATTTCAATTAAATATGTTTAAAAGAACTTTAGAGTGGTCCTCTTTACCCGATGGGGCCACATCATGTTCCTGATCTTCTCTAGCATGATCATGCTCAACATGTTGATCACTCTCTACATGCTCTAAAGTACCAGGATCCACACCATGACCTTCATCTATAGGTAGTGTTCCGCCCTCACCAGGCTGCATTCCAATGTCATGTGTAGTATTATCATTGCTTGAATGTTTAAAACAAATAGGCATGTAATTACTTTATGGTGGAAATTAATATTGAATAGATTGCACAAGTATTCAATTTTAAATAAACTTTATTGAGTATATTTACCTGAGTGTCGGATGCATTGGAAGATTGTGTTTGCCCAATCAAGACTCTTAGGTGTTCAACCAAGACTCTATAGCCTTTCTAGAAGGCAATCTTCAGGTCATCTTCTATGGGAACTCTATTGAATTCAGAGCCCTACATTTTTGTATAAGATCATGAATTTTGCTTCTGTGGTGTGATAAAACCAAAATTGTTTTCAATTTATTATTTAGATACAATATTTCATTTATTGATACTTACAATTCGTGTGGCTAATTTCATATAACCACCAGAGCCAAGTTTGTGTTGCTCGTGTTTTTCTAGTCTTGCCTTTGTTGCCTTCGATGTGTCGGGTAGCCTATGAAAATTTTCAAATATGTTAGATTATGTAAAAAGAAAGAGTAATCAGTATATAATTACATTGTTGATAGAATCACATACTTTCCTTGGCCTGGTGGTGTCTTTCATTTTTTCCTTTCAGCCTTCTCTTTCCATCTGACACCAGGTCCTTCCACTCCCTCTCTGGAATCATGGGGGGACGCTCATACTTTTTTTTCTTCTCTAAATGTGACCTATATTGGTCCCACACATACTTTAGATAAGTACCAGCTTTCTTAAGGACCTTGGTTTAGTTGAATGTTTTATCACCAAAGAGCACAACTAAATGGTTAATGAGCTCATCTTTTAAATCTTGATTTTGGGCATTCCACCATGTACGTATGGTGGGCCCGAAGAGCTCCAATGTAATATCAGTTAGATGTTTATAAAAAACATCATTTCCTACAAAATGATCATGGGATCAATAGTCTAAAAAGAGCGATCAATAAGTAAATTTCAATTAGATTACATATAATAATAATTAAAACATTTTAAAGTACCTGGGACCTCTATCTTTATGGGAACGAAATCCTCGATCACCATAAATGTGACTGGCAATTTTCTCGTACTAGTAATACGGGAAGATCCAGGAAATGCTACTAAAATATCACCAGTACTAGTGGCCTCTGCATCCCCAGGTACATGTCCTGACACATGTTCTGACATGTGTTCATTGCTAGAGGGTGCACTAAGGGATGCTGCATGGTATGTGTTGCTGACATTTCAAATGACAATATAGGCATGGATGATGGGGTCAAATGATGTGATGTATGCACAGGAAGATCAGGATGGACACTTGTACCAACCCCTACTCCTCGAGTAGCACTTGCAATACCTTGATCATGGATAGGAGCATCATGAGGACGCAAAAAATCCTGTAAAAACAACACATATTTTAGTTCATGACATAAAAGAGTACAAAATATAAAACCATGAATGAACTTATGTTATAATTAAAGACCTCATGATAGCTTACTTGCAAGTTTTATGATCTCTCAGTCAATATTTTAACCCTCTCTCTTATCTCATCTGTTTGAGGCACTATGAATAACAACTTAAGGATTTCTTCATTGCATTTTTTTTGGGTCTTCCTTATCATATCGAGAGAGTTTGTTGAATAAGCAATGTCATGATCACATAATATTGACTGCACCTCCCTATGGATGCTCTAATCTACTGCTAGTGCCTTTCCCCGATCAGTCGACTACAACAAGAATATTAAAAACATTATTGAAATTAACCCAATAAACTTATCAAAATAACATAATAATAAAACATTTTGCTCGTATCTAATTTGTACAATTACAATGAGGTAAACCTGTCAGGTAGAAGCACCTGAAGATAAATCACAATCTGTGCTCTGGGTTGGAGCCTTCTCTGTCGATCAATGTCCCAATGTGACAAAAATTAAATATAAAAAATATTACCAAAATGAAACCAATAGACTTACGAAAAAAACATAAGAATAAAATGGCATATTGGAGTCATTAATTGGAGGTTGGGTAAAATGGTACATAGTACGTACCACCCCCATAGTAACTGTGTTTGTAACTAAGTGATTCAAATTGATTTAGCAACTCTTCCCCTATTTATTGATTTTATCGCACATATGAATACACAGTTTCCCTCGTGCTCGAATATGCAATTGGGTTGCTTATTTGTTGACCCAGGTCGTGTACTATTTTCAAACCCTGCAATATTCCCTGATGCTTTTGGCCTTCCATCAATGTACATAGCCACTCCTTTATTTTGATCCTTATCTTTTAGTTGTATATAATTTGCTGACAGTGCATACCTACTCATACTTCATGTATATCGAACCAATTGCATCCAATCTTTGTAACTGTAATAGGGTCTGACATACTCCATCAATTCAGTAACTATTTTGTAATAGACCTTTATGTCATCCATACAAAATAGGCCCAAACCATGTAATGACGATGGTGCTATGCGATATATCCTCTCATTGACAAAAAAATCAGTGTTTATTGGAGGAAGTTCCTTGGGTACCCATTTTTTTCATATATTTTTGTACCTCAAGGGCACCTCGACATCGCCTATGCTCTCATCATCATAAGAACATGACCCCCCTTCATCAAGAAAAAATTCCATGTATTTACAAAAATTTCTTCTAATCTTTTGACCTCTAGTTGATCTCCTTCTTTTAGACATACTACATGTCTCGCTTTCCTCTTCTCTTCCTAAATTTCCCTCGCTCGAGGAAAACATATATGAAAAATACCTATTTGGTGGTACCTGCACTCATAAGGATGTTGGATGAAGTTCTTTCACGGTGATGTGATCCTAAGGTGACATTATGATTAATCTATCATTTCATTGCTAGAATTTCACAGGTTATAAGGTAATCAAGTCTTGATAGATTGCAATTTATTGTTACTATCATCCAAATGTGTCCATCACAAATCAAATCTACTTAATGTTTTAACTCCCAAACTTTGTAACAAGTGTTAAATGTGACTAGTTACACAACCAAGGCCTCAAATGTATTCTCTAATTGTAATCAAAGGAATTTTGCTCTTCATTCAAGTAAATAAACTTGAAGGGAAACACCACCAAGTGGTTTATTGGACACCTACATGACTAAAAATAGCAGCAAATTTACATTTAATTTCCATATGTCAGTGGTTAATGGGGAGGGAGTGTGTACTAGGCCTAGTTAAGTCATCATAAGTTTATGCTTTGGCAATATTTTTTTTTTTAAGTCATCTTAAATCTTCCTATGTCTAATTGCTAGGAGAATTTTGGTATGCTTTTAAGGTAGGATGATTGATGAAAGATCCCGAAGAGCCTTTCTCCATGGTATCCAGGTACACATAGCAGCAGTCTTCTCTTATACGGTTGGACATGATTTAAATAACTTAGCTAGGAATTATTCATTTAACCTAAGGTTTTCTCATAATGCCATAATTGGAAAAGTATGATCAAATTCTTCTATTATGAAGAATTGGTCTATGTGCCTCTACTAATCACTATAAATGTTTGTAAGGATAAAATGACTAACTGCATCAAGTAGGAGAGAATCAACTTTGAGTTCTTCAAATATTATATTCCTCTATTCATAATTTTTAAGGGTTGTGTGCAGAGGATGTTATCACTACCAAGAAGGGATGAGACCTTTCCTTGTATTTTTTTATAATTTTCATTATTCTTATTTATTTTACACTTACATTTACAAATACACATACATATGCATTTACTGTTTTCATTTATTTCTCATGTAGTTTAATAGTTTGATCGATTTCATATTATGTGTTGAAGACTTTAGAATTTCAATTACATTAATTTATGGATATGTTGTATCTATAACACTACAAAACCATATGCTCTTTGCATTTACACTTGCATTTAGAAATGCACATTTATGTACATAGATATAGATTTCTTTAATGATATGTTGCATTTATTGTTCTAGGAGAGCATCCAGTAATTGCATTTACATTTACATTTAAAAATACATATGCATACATACATACATATGTGTGTGTGTGTATATATCATTTATATTTAGTGTTCAAAAACAACCCATTAGGTATGCACATGGATAAAAATTCATAATATCAAATCTCCCATACATATTTTGTTGAAACCTAGGCTTGAACCTCTCATTTCATATACTTTTCTTCAGAAAACTATTGAGGACAACAGCTATACCTTCTTTATTTCTCATCCTACACCCCATTCATGCATCCTACAATTACAACAGTATCCATGGGGCCTCTTACATAAGCTACAGTAATCACAAAAAGTGTAAGGGCCCTATTATATCATGTTTGGACTACAAAACCCTCAAAAATAGGGTAACTCATATTATGATTTGTTGGTGAGTTGTATGGGCAAAATCATTAGCACCGGCTCATTCTTGGAGTCTTTTGAAAGAGAAGTGAATCAGGTGGCAGCTAAGTACAAACCTTATAGTGTCAAGGTGAATGAGGTGATCAATTTTGATTGGCCAACTAATGAAGAGTACTAGAAATGGGTAAATGTATATTTAACTGAGGAAGAGTGAAAAGGAGTAGGCTGCTAACAGTTGAAAAATTATTGTTGCAGTTACAATAGATTCCAATTTTGTTTTTGGGTGATAGTCTAGGCATGAAATTCTTGAAGTTTTTTGTTGCTGCATCAACCATTCTCAGCGGGCATGATGAACAAGAAGATTCTCTGGGGAGATTGTTGTTGTAACAAATTTTTGGAATATCACAAGGCGGTCCAATTGGTTGGTGACACATGTACTTTTGGCCCAATGCTTTTTGCTCCTTTTTCTATAAGAAGGATTTCAAGGCTAGAAGTCAGGTTAGCAAATTAGATTTTTTGGTCGAGTCTAGATGTAGTTGCAGAGCAAATTGTAAAGTCTGATGGTTTTAGGGAAAACACAATTTAGGTTTTGAGTAATTTTGTAGTAGGTTTTGAATTCATGGGGATTTGATGTTTTATGACAGTAATGGCATTTGAATTGATATGATTAATTTGAACTCATGTCTCTCCATTGTAAAGCATATCTAAATTTTGAATAAAATGATTAAGGGTTGTTTCGTTCATCTCACTGTTGTGGTGTGTATGATTCTTGTTTTAGCTTTAATTCAAGGAATTAATTAAAATGCTTGAATGGGATTGTAGGTGGATATGTTCTGTATAAGGATTTGATAAGTAATATTGGGTTAGAATACATATTGATGAGATTGTAAAGCAATATTATCAAGGATCTTATATGTTATGTGTTAAATCTGTCATAAACCCTTAGATGTTTATAAATTTGACTCCTCCAATGGATATATGGCACTGATCTAAGTTTTACTTATTTGTATGGTTCAATATTTGTTTTCCTTTACCTATAGCTTGCTACAAATTACAAATCAATGACTATCTTATATTGTGAAATGTTGTTGTAGTTATTCCATGCTCCAAATAGTTGATATTATTGATAAACAACCAATTCTATTCGATATTATCCTATTATGTTGGGATATTAAATGAGATTATCTACTTTTGTTAATGTTGTTTATGATAATGGTGTAGAGGTTGTAAACGCATTAAGGGATCACCCTCCTAGGTCTTGTAGAGCCCAAAGTGTAGGAGGTCTTTCAAATCCTCGTCAGTTGGTCTAGGTCCTTCGAGCTACCCTTTATTGGAATTGGCAATTCCATAGGTAGATTAGAAGATCAACCTGCTTACCATAAAAATAACCAATAGCTTGCATATGCTTGTGGTGGAGGTATTAAAGAAGAATTTTATGCCTTTATTTCCATTCATTAGATCTACCTTAGCCTAGCATATACTTGGGCTCAGTCTACAATTGCTTCAGACTCATGTGATGAAGGCTATGTGTGATGAAATCCTAGACCTCAACCAAGATGTGGGTAGATTATGGGAGTTTTTCCAAGACCTAAGGTTGGTTGATAAAATTGTGAAAGACTAAGCTATTTTATTTTTTCTATCTTATCTTATACCATTTTACGAGAATGGGGGTGCCAATGTACGAGAAGATCTTTAGAAACTAGGCATGAAAATTGAAGGTTAAAGAGAATGGGAGTGCCAAACTTACAGTACTCATTTCCCCTTGGTCATCAATTTTCCCAGAGTGCCATCAACCTCATCCTAGGCGCTGGTATTGACCTTGTTTTCACTCCTCCAAACTCTTCCTCGGCATTGATATTGACCTTGTTTTCACTCTTCCAAACTCTTCGTCGGTGCTGGTATTGACCTTGTTTTAACTCCAAACTCTTCCTCAGCACTAGAATTGACCTTCTTTTCACTACTCCAAACTCTTCCTCAGTGCTGGTATTGACCTTTCACTTCTCCAATTTGACGAACTACAACCTGGTTTCATTAGGTTTTAGAGTATGTTAATTAAGTTGAAAATTTTGGCGCCATTTAGCTAGGTTTTAATATTCTACAATATAGTTAAGTATATATTAGCTATATTTTACATAATAAATAATATAATTATTCAACTTATAATTATATATTATATTCTTTAACAAAATTATTAAATACGTATAAAAGTATTATAATTAATAATTAATAATAAGTATATTTTTATATATAAAGGCGGGGGCCCTAGCTCGTTAGCTAAGTCTTTCACTGCGGGAGGCTAGTCCAGTTCTAGTCTCCTAAATCCCAGTGCGTGTCGTGGGGTCCGTCCGTTAAAAATTTTACGAGTACATTTTATAGGGGGCCATGCTATACAAACCAATTTCTGTAGCCTAAAAAAAAAAATATATTTTTATATAATACAAAATATAATTAATATAATATATATTTAATATAATAGTAATATATATTAATATGAGAGAGAGAAACTAAATTTTGATTGGTTGTTTCATGTCAACAATCCAAGGATGGCATGTGTCCTTGGGGAGTTATGCTCAAGGTAGCATGCCATTTGATTAAAGAATATGATAATTCTCCTTTAAGACCTCTTCAATGTACCCATTGCACACTTAAGGAGACAAAGATAAATATAGGGAAGAAAATATATAGAGGAGAGGGAGATAATGACAAACATACAAATAGAAAGGGAGACAAAGAGATAGAGAGGGGTAGAGAGATAAGGATGAATAGATAGAGATATAGGGAGGGTGATTGATATATATCTCCCTGTCGCTCTCTATATCTCTATATCTCCCACTATCTATGTCACTCCCTCTTCCCACCTCCATCTATTGATCTATCTCTCCCTCTCCCCCATTTCTCTCTCATTCACTCCATCTCTCCCTCCATCTCTCCTACTCTATATCTTCTATCTCTATATCTCTTTTTATCTCCCTCTCACTCCTCTCTCTATCTCTTTCTATCTATATCCATTTCTCTCCCTCCCCCTCTCTATCTCCCCCTCTCTATCTCTCACCATCTCTCCCTCCCTATCCCCCCTATACATCGACTCTCTATCTCCACCTCTCTTCCTTTCTCTTCCCATATATCTCCATCTCTCTTTCTCTTCCCATATATCTATATCTCTCTTTCTTTCTCTCCCCATCTATCTCTATCTTCCCATATATTAACTAAGAAGCCATGCAAGCATACAATAGTATATGTTGGTAAAACTATAATAGTGTTTTATTAAACTATAAGTAAAAATTATCTTTATAATGTCAAGCCTTCTTATAAAAATAGTGTTTTATTAAATTATAAGTAGATTATTTTCACCACTCTTCATTCAACATGAAATGCCAAATGTAGCAATTGTTTTGTTGCTTTTGTCAAGTTTCATTAACCAAGCTATTTACTGGGTTGAATAAAGTTGTGTTATGATCCTTCATCTCTTTAAAATAATTAGAAAATATTAGCAAGATTAAGAAGGGGAGAAAACTAAACTCCTTCAAAATAGGGGTAGTTGTGGGTTTGTTGGTTTTCTTTGTATACTATATACTTAGTTCCTCTAGGATAAATAAGTCACTTTAGATCATTTTATTAGTTGTGTATCCTAACTAATATAGAGTAAGCTTTTTCATTTTAATTGACTACTACATAATAGTTTATGTGTTGAAAGAATTGTTTCCATTCTTTGTAGTTTTTACATTGGAATACAAATCATATTTAATTTCATGCCAATATACTTCTTTCATAAAGATATTTGTTTGAAATAAGTGCTTCATAACCCATCTAATCAAATCATAATTAACCTATCAAAAATGCAATAGGAATTTTCTAAAGAAAAGAACAATTGACCCAATCAAAAGTGTATGGCCTTCGAAGAAAGGAGTGATCCACCTTAGCAATAACAACTACCTGATTTAGACCTGGGTATGTGCAGGATCATGATGGACCAAAAAACATGAAAATCCTGAGTTGACATTTTTTCTGGGTTGGGTATCATACGTACATTGCTCCATAGCAATGCCCAAGCCAAAGTAATACAAATCGGATATCCGATTTTTTTTGGATATCCAATTCATGTCTAATATCTAATTTGAAAAACATTTTAAAATGTAATATTTTGGTGCTATAAATTGGATATTAGATCTAAATCGGATATCCAAGTTTTGCACACATATACCCAAGAGTAATTAGGAGGTGGAGGGTGGGAAAGAAAGAGAGAGAGAGGGAGAGAGAGGGAAAGGGGGAGAGAGAGAGAGAGGGGGAAACGAAGAGAGAGAGAGAGAGACAAAGAGGGGGGAGAGAGAGAGATAGAGAGAGATAGAGGGGGCGTTAGCTCTCAAAAATGCACACTGAATGCCTCAAGAGGCTGCCAATCTCTTGATACGTTTCAGGGTAACAAACAAGGTTAAGAGAAGTCAACCTTCTACTCTTAGGTGCTGCTAGACCTAGGCGGGTGTACCTTTCTATTTGGTGCAAACTTAACTTGTGATTATCTTCTTAAAATAATTTCTTCACAATGGCAATGGGAGGTGAACAAATGAAATCCAACTTGAAAACAATAACAATATTCTTATCTGAATCCTAAAATGAATGCTTGATTAACATATGTAAAGAAAATTGAATAAGATCAAATGGTGAAGTGCAGAAACTAGTGCCTTGTTGGGTATGCGGAGTCAAATGAGATCACGATGAGCAACACTTCTCTAAAGAAAACTCAAATTATCTGGCATATATTCTATTTACAACTTGTATAAACATGCAAGAATGTGATTACTAAGCTCTACTTGAATAATCCAATTGAATCCCTCTGATTACTATGATTAACTAAAAGGATTTAGTCTTTACTTGAAAGAACCAATCAATTAATCACACAAGTACAATGAATGTGCAATGATAAATTGAATACAAACTTTTCATATCAATTTAAACAATAAAAAAGAATCCACCTTGGAGACATCTTAGCAATCCTTTTATTAAATTCAACAGATAACTGATACCAGACATGTGCAACAACATCAATTGACATTCATAAATACCTCCATTTTAAAACATGCATTATAGCCTCTGACCTGATAAATCTATTGTATTGTATCCATTAGAATTGCCTACTGTATATCGAATATCTAATAGCTGATGTCTTTCTACAATTACCAAAATGCCTATTTATACACCAGCATGAAAAAACATATCAAATTGAAATAACATGTTGGCCCTCTAGAGAATTTGGGCTCTAATCAAGTTAGCCTACAATGGTAATTAAACATCTACATGTCGGCCACAACATTTGAATTTCTGTTATTCATCAGTGAGACACTCGGTGAGACATTTCGTTAACTATGCCAAAGGCAATTCAATCGCTAATCATCTCGTGTTCACTATGCTCGCATTCGCCGTGACATGTTTGAGTCAAGGAGATATCTTGTAGATCAAATTACGTTTCCCCGAGAGTGCTTTTACCTTTCACATGTCGCCAGGACCTTCTATTTGTCACACCGAGCCACACCTTTCATTTCATCCGCTTCACTATAGCTCAAAGATATCAGGGAGACCCTATGTCGATCATACAATGTTTCACCGAAGGCACCCAGTTATTCATATGTTGTTTAACAACCCCATTTTCATGCCGACAAAGCAACCACAACATTCTATTTGATGAGACCCTGGGCACCTCACCAAGACCACACAACAAAAAAAATAGGTCACACCGAGCAATTATGTTTTGTTCTATTCACTTTCGCCAAGACATTTTGGGTTCTCACCGATAGAGACCTCATCGTGTTATTGGTGAGACATAATGATGTAAGGGAAACCTCATGTAGAGTGCTCTTGTTTCACCAAAAGTTAGCCCAAGCTAGCCCTTTGTTCACCAAGAGAAAATAGATCTCACACTGAAGGCCATCTGAAAGAACCCCTATGCTCCGTTGGTAAGACATGCGCACGTCGCCATGACCCTTCAACAAAGACTTATGTTTGGCTGAAGAGGAGACACATATGAAGTGTCAGCGAGACCAAAGGTCACTCACCGAGACCTCATATCGATAGCCCAACTTACACCGATATGCACCCTCCTGTCACTGGTCGGCAAGACAATGTGTAATCGCTATGACATACTCCAAAGGAAAGTGTCTCACTGATAAGCCTCATGTGTAATGTCAGCGAGACCGAAGGTCATTCACCAAGATGTTTCATCGAAGGAAAACTCCCACCAATAGGCTCCTTCATAGTCGCCGAAAGACCAAAAGAGTCTTACCGATAGACCTGTAGTATATAAATGTTAGCATAAAAACAACACAGGTCGGGGAGACATTCAAGGACCTATGCCAATATGGACACAGAGGTGGAAAAAGAAGACAAGGATGAGATGGGACAAAAATGAGCCAAAAAATGAGCAAACATATCATGAAATGAAGAAAATATGCATAAGGAAGGACTCATATGGAGACTCATGGGTATGAATGATATGCAAATATATCAAATTTTAATAGTTCCAACAGTGGCTCCGTCTGGGGATGAATGATAGTAAGATCATTGCAAGGAACTAGAATCTTTGGATGAGCATACCAGACATAAAATGATGAACCAATGAGCAGAGATGGAATGAATGGCAATGGAAATGAAGCATGAAGGAAAGAATGCAAAATGAATGCAAGATGGAGGTGAATGGAAAATGAGAGTGAAATGGAGATGGACAAAATCCTAAACTATTGTGCATGGAAATTTTTTTTAAAGAGGATGAGAAAGAGTTGTCCATGCACTGCGCCTCTCTCCTTACTTCATCAAGTTCAACGAATTGCTCCATTCTTTCCTCCATAGGTTCAGGGACATCCAAATATTCCTAAAAAACAAACTTGTAGACTGGTAACAAATTCTGCAAAGGCATCCTAGCCTGTGCTCCATACACCAATTCAAATGGGGATTTTCCAATTGCCTTCTTCACAGTAATCCTATCAGCCCACAAAGCCAATTTTAACTTTGAATCCCAAGCCTTCTTGTTCTGCCCTAGCATTATCCTTATAATCTTCAAAAGACTTTTATTGCTAGACTCTGTTTGACCATTGACTTGTGGATGATAAGGAGCTGCATAAGAAATAGTAATGCCATACTTATCACAAAAGCTTTTGAATTCATTTGATCTGAAGCACATCCCATTGTCTGTGATTATCCTCAATGGTGTACCAAATCTGGTGATAATGTTGTCCATCAGGAAATTTGTTACAACTTTACTTGTAGCCTGCTTGGTTGGGATTATCTCCACCCACTTTGTAAAATAATCAGTGGCAACTAGTATCCATCTATGTCTTCCACTTGACTTCTCTTGTATCTCTCCAATGAAATCAATCCCCCATTGATGAAAAGGGGCATCAACTTGCAAGGGTCATAGTGGCAAAGCACCCTAGTACTTCAATTTTTTAGAAAACTTTTGGCAAGCCTGACATTTTCTCACATGTGTAAAAGAATCATTAAAGACCTTTGGCCAATAATACCCAGCCCTGAGAATTTTGTGTGCAGTTGTCTGTGTTGAATAATGTCTTCCACATACTCCTTTATGCATTTCACTTAAAACATGCTTGGCCTATGACTCATCTAGACATAATAACAATATGCCATCTCTGTTTCTCCAAAATAGATCTCCATCCATGAAGACATACTTTGATGCTTGCAACTTCAAATTTCTCTTTTGGCTATCACTCAATCCATCTAGACACTTCATATATTTAAGATAATGCATAACATCAGTATACCAAGGAGTGTGCTCAATACTTGCAATTACAGTCCCCTCTCCTACATTACATACTTGACTTGCTTCAATATTTGATTCTGCCATCAACCTAGCCAAGCCTTGACCTCTTACTAACTTAGTGATCTGTATCTCCATGTCAAACTCTTGAATCTTGTTGATCCATCTACATATTTTCCCTGTAACTTCAGATTGTGTCAAAGTATCCTTGATAGCAGCATGAGGGACATAAGCAATCACATTTGTTCCAACAAGATATGGCCTGAAGGCTTTTGTAGCTTTTACTAAAGAAAATACTTGTTTTTCCATTATATCATACTTCAACTCAAACCCTTGTAATGATTTACTAAAGAAGGATAGGTTGTTCATGACCATCCTCATTCTTCTGTAACATAACAACAACAATAGTATGCATTGAAGCAAATGAAAATATCTGAAAGGGCTTTGTAAAATTTGGAGATTTAAGAATAGGAGCCTCTTTGATAGCCTTTTTGATAGACATAAAAGCATCTAAAACTTCAGCAGTCCAGTCCATTTTTTGTCCTTTCTTCAACATTTTTGATATGGGCTTAATGATCTTAGCTAAATTAGAAACAAATCTCCTAACAAAATTAATTTGTGCAAAGAATGACTGCATAGCCTTGATAGTTTTGGGAATAGGAATTTTATCAATAGCTTCAACCCTCTCAAGATCTATCCTAATTCCCTCTTTTGAAACAATATGTCCTAAAAGCTTACCCTCTATGACTATGAAATGACATTTCTTAGGATTTAAACTGATACCATATTTTAAGGCTTTAATAATACCTTTTCTAGATGTTGGACATGATCTTCAGCCTTTTTTGAATAAGCAGTCAGGTCATCTTGGTTCACCACCATGATAACATTAATCAAATCAGCAAACACTACATCCATAGCTCGTTGAAAAGTCACTCCAGCATTGGTGAGACTAAATGGCATTCTTATGTATACATATGTTCCCAAAGGAGTTGTGAATGTTGTCTTGTATTGCTCAGATTCCTTGACTTTAACCTGATTGTATCTAGTAAACCCATCCATCATGGACAATAATTCACACCTTGTTACTTTATGCAATATAGCCTCCATATTGGGTAAAGGATAATTATCTTTGAGAGATGCCATATTTAAATTTCTAAAATCCTTGCATAATATGATGTCTCCATTTTTCTTCCTCACAGGGACCAAGTTTGAGACCCACATTGAATGTCTGATTGGTTTGATAATTCCTCCATCCCTGAGCTTTGTCAATTCTTCTTGCATTTCAGGCTCCAGCATTGGATTTATGGGTCTTTAATTTTGTCTGAAAGGTTTGGCATCTGGCTTCAATGGTATTTCATGCTGAAACAAATCTTCCCTGTACGCTTTTAGATCTTCATAAGACCAAGCAAAAACATGCTTGTATTTTCTCAGCAACTCTATCAACATTCTTCTAATTGTAGGGCTGATCTTCTTTCCAATCTATACCTTCCTTGGTGCCGTCTCAGTCCCTAAATTAATTTCTTCAATATCCTCCTTTTTGACTAGTGTTTGCCTTATGAGGGACCGATCATTTTCATCATACACCCTCTCCAATGCCACTAAGCCTTTAGGAAGCTTATTTGTTTTGAGCTGTAAGATCTCCTTGCAAAACATAGTTTGCTTCCAATCTACTTCCTCAACCAAAGCATTGAAATCAATTTCCTGGGCTTCATACTGATCTATGCAATGAAGAAATTTCAAAAGGTCAGTATCATAATTGAAGACTTGCCAATTATAAATGTTATTAGGAACAACAGGCCTCATCTTGAACTCAATCTGTGATACCCCAACCAATGTGACATCATCTCTTTTCAACGCCACATTTGCTAAAAAATCAGCCATTATGTTCTTTGATATGTCGATCCACTCAATTGAAAATGCATCAAACAACTCAATTGTGTCCCATGCAACATTCTTGTATTGCTTTAATCTTTTGTGATTTGCTACATACTTGGATTTAATTTGTGAAACAACCAACTCAAAATCACCAAAAATAGTTAGCAACTTAATCTTGTGTTTCACAACTATGTTCAAACCTGTCAATAAAGCTTCATACTCTGCCACATTGTTTGTACATTCAAAAGCCAACAAGAATGAATATTTAAAAGTAGTACCTTCAGGGGAAACAAAAACAATCCTAGCGCCATTACCTTCTTGGTTGCATGCTCCATCAAAATACATCTTCCATACTTCATTACAGTTGTGTGCCACATGCTTTTCAATTGGATCACTATTGGTTAATTTTGGTTGAGCTGGTTCAATCTTAAAACTTCCAAGATCAACATTATAGAAGCAATTGATCTGATCTTGAGGAACATAATCAACAAGCTTTTTCATTCTCGGCTCTCTATACAACCTGACTTCCTGACCATTCACTGGGATTGTAGCATAAGACAAATCAAACTACACGTTGCTCCCAACAACTACTATCCACTGCCTTGACAGAAGCATCCCAAACTGAGGAGGAGTATCAATCACTGTTATATCTATATTATAAGCCACCTGTGGATAAGTAGCTATTTTGACTTCAACACCTCTCATAATGCCTACCATAGGTACAGGTCTATTATCCATTGCATAGCACTTCCCTTCACATGTATCAACCCACATGCCAAGCTGTTTCATTACTCCTACTGGCATAATTTTTATAGCAGCACCAGAATCTATCATACAATTCCTCAGCAATTTATTATTTATAAGCAATGTGGTGAAGAAGGGATCCAATTGTGGGGAGGTTGTTAAAACATCACCCAAACAGACTTCTAAATTATTTATATTTTCCTATCTACTGACTTCTTCAGAATTTATATGTTTTTCATTCCCATTTGTAATCAATTGAACAACATTATCTCTGTATTCCTTAATTTTCATCAATTCAAGAAGTGGAACAGATATTTTGACCTGGGATAACACCTGTGTGAAGTCAAAAGAGGAGCTCTCCATCTTAACAGTCTTCTTCAGTTCTAATATTTCTCCCTTGTTTTCTTCTTTTTCTTTTTTACTAGACTGGTCAGACTTTTGCATTTCCTTGTGTAATTCTTCAACTTTCTACTTTTGGACAGGCTTCTCTCCATTTTTACCAGGCTGTTTATTTTCTAGCTTTTTCATAAGTTCTTGTGTTTCTTTCTGATCTTTCATAAAAATTCCCCCAGGCACACCTTCCATCTCATTTACTTTTATGTTTCTCAACCAATATTTATGTCTTGCTTCCTCAACTACTGCAACAATTATTTTCTCCATTTCATCTTCAATGAGTCTCCTCACACTGCATTGAGCAAGCGACTCAACAAAATGTGGCTTTGTATAATCTTCTTCAAAATCAGAAAGGATCTGTTGTTCATCCATGTGGACATTATATTTCTGATTTGAAACATCATATTCATAACCTTCATCCTCTAAAGATGAGTACCCTTCTTCAGTATGGTAAAGAATATTTGTAGTCAAATAAACCTTGTGATCTTCTCCATTATTCTCCATCAACATTCCCTCTTCTTGCATCCTTTGAGCTACAACACAATAGTTTAGAGAATGTGGCTAATTACAAACTTCACAGAAGTAATTATTACTCACCATGTAAGTTCCCTTTTTGCTCAATGGATCAGGAGTCTCCTTAATTCTAGGCCTAGCTATTATAGGTTTCCCATCTTTCCAGTCTGTATTGTAAGGCATATCATGCAACCTTTGCCTTTCATTTCTATTCTCATTTTTGTATGTATTCTCTTGTCTATACTGATAATTATTGCTTTGCTGAGGAGGCCTCGGGTTGTCTCTTTTACTAATTATACCAGCAGCCTTCCTGTTGTTTTCAATTGTCAATGCTATCTTTTGTGCTTCAGCCAAATCTCTTGGGGATCTACTTCTTAGTTCATACCCTATCTTAGGATAAAATGCATTTAAATAAACACTCAATGCAATAAAATCTGGCAAACTTAATCCAGGAGGTACTTTAGTATGCAACTTGTTGAATTTTTGGTTGAAATCATAAATTGAATCATTCTGATTTTTTTGAATTCTCATAAATTCATGAAGAGCTGCATCTGGAGCATTTTGATTCTCATATTTCTCTAAGAGTTTGTCTTGAAATACTTGGAGAGAATTAATTGAGAATGTTGTCAGGCTGTTGAACCAATCCCTGGCATCTTCAAGAAGTGACATCATGAACAACTTCATGTGTAAATCTTCATAAGGCATATCTATGTCTTGGATGAAAACATTAAAACTCCTTAAATTTTCTTCAGCTGTGATTACATTACTCCCCATAAATTTGGGCACCATATTCCTCCAACTGCCATCCATAGGGTAAGGATATAACTGAAAACCAGCTAAATAAAACTGTTTGATCATGGTTGTATGCTGGTGAGGGGGAGGAATAGGAGGATGCTGATACTGATGCATGTGATTATTGTACAGTGCATTATGTTGTGGGATATAATGCTGACCAATTGGTGGGTACATACCTGTATGTTGTGTGGGAATGTGAGGTGGACAATTTGGCTGCTTGTAGTGATTCCCTATCTGATTGTGAGGAGCATTTTGTTGATTGGAGGACCCTGCGCCATGATCACCCTACTTGTGAGGTGGGACATTCTTTGGGCCACCAGCCATCTGATCAGTAATTTGGGCTTTCTGCAATTTAGCCTCTAGTTCCTTTATCTTCTTCTCTTTTAGTTCCAACTGTGCTTTCACTTCATCAGGAATTGAGAGCTCATGGTTTCCTTTAGGAGTTTCATGATTACCCTCCATCCTCTAATCATACTCATGCTGAATTCTAATTCGTTTAGACTCAAATCTAGCTTCAAACTCAACCTATTTCTGAGAATCGTGAAAATGAAAAGGATTTCTTTGATCTTCGGGAGTACAAAGTTCTGCACTTGAATCATCTTTCCATGTATCATAGCAATTATATGTTTCACCATGTGCTCTTGGTGCTTTACCTTTGTTTGTTATGCACATGTCCTCATTTATTCCTTTTCCCTTATCAGTTCTATCATCTTTGTGTGTCCACTTACTGCTACTAGAGGGAGCTCTAGTATGACCTCCCCTGTACTAAGATCTTCTTCCATTCATGATGAATAGCTACAAAATTTCTGTTAGAGTCGCCACTCACTTTTATCAAAAAATGAGAAAAAATTTTGATACTTTTTATTCCCAGCAGAGTCGATGCAAGATTTCTAACTCTATGATTAAGGTCTTGATTCTGATTGTTCCCTAGCGGAGTCACCAATCTGTTAGCTCTCAAAAACACAGGCTGAATGCCTCAAGAGGCTACCAATCTCTTGTTACATTTTAGGGTAACATACAAGGTTAAGAGAACTCAACCTTTTACTCTTCAGGTGCTGCCAGACCTAGGCAGGTGTACCTTTCTATTTGGTGTAGACTTAACTTCTGATTATCTTCTTAAAACAATTTGTTCACAATGACAATGGGAGGTGAACAAATGAAATCCAACTTGAAAATAGTAACAATATTCTGATCTAAATCCTAAAATGAATGTTTGATTAACATATGTAAAGAAAACTGAATAAGATCAAATGGTGAAGTGCATAGACTAGTGCCTTGTTGGGTATGCAGAGTCAAATGAGATCAAGATGAGCAACACTTCTCTAAAGAAAACTCAAATTATCTGGCATATATTCTATTTACAACTTGTATAAACATGCAAGAATGTGATTACTAAGCTCTACTTGAATAATCCAATTGAATCCCTCTTATTACTATGATTAACTAAAAGGATTTAGTCTTTACTTGAAAGACCCAATCAATTAATCACACAAGTACAACGAATGTGCACTGATAAATTAAATACAAACTTGTCATATCAATTTAAACAATCAGAAAGAATCCACCTTGGAGACAACTTAGCAATCCTTTTATTAAATTCAACAGATAACTGATACCAGACATGTGCAACAACATCAATTGACATTCATAAATACCTCTATTTTAAAACATGCATCATAGCCTCTGATCTGATAAATCTATTGTACTGTATCCATCAACATTTCCTACTGTATATCAAATATCTAATAGTTGATGTCTTTCTACAATTACCAAAATGCCTATTTATACACCAGCATGAAAAAAAACATATCAAATTGAAATAACATGTCGGCCCTCTAGAGAATTCGAGCTCTAATCAAGTCAGCCTGCAACGGTAATTAAACATCTACATGTTGGCCACAACATTTGAATTTATATTATTCATCAGTGAGATAGTCGGTGAGACATATCGTTAACTATGCCGAAGGAAATTCAATCGCTAATCATCCCATGTTCACTGTGCTCGCATTCACCATGACATGTATGAGTCAAGGAGATATCCTGTAGATCAAATTAAGTTTCCCCGAGAGTGCTTTTACCTTTCACATGTTGTTGGGACCTTCTGTTCGTCACATTGAGCTGCACCTTTCATTTCATCCGCTTTGCTATAGCTCAAAGATATCGAGGAGACCCTATGTCGATCATACAATGTTTCACAAAAGGCACCCACTTATTTATATGTCGCTGCAACAACCCCATTTTCATGTTGACAAAGCGACCACAGCATTCTATTTGGTGAGACCCCGGGCACCTCGCCAAGACCACACACCGAAACAAATAGGTCACACCGAGTAGTTATATTTTATTCTATTCACTTTTTCCAAGAAATTTTTGCTTTCTCACCGACAGAGACCTCATCGTGTTATCGGCGAGACATAATGATGTCGGGGAAACTTCATGTAGAGTGCTCTTGTTTCACTGAAAGTTAGCCTGAGCTAGCCCTTTTTTCGCCAAGAGAAAATAGATCTCACACCGAAGGCCATCTGAAAGAACCCCTACGCTCTATCGGTAAGAAATGTGCACATCACCATGACCCTTCAGTGAAGACTTATGTTTGGCCAAAGAGGAGACACATACAAAGTGTCGGGGAGATCAAAGGTCACTCACCGAGACCTCATATCAATAGTCCAACTTACACTGATATGCACCCTCCCGCCACCAATTGGCAAGACAAATGGGGTTCATTAAGACGTAATGTTGATCACAGCCTAGCTCATGGAAGTGAATCCTCATATGCACAAGTCGGTGAGACTTGACCCATTCAGGGAAACCTCACACAGATGAAAATACTTATGTCGATATACCTTTCCTCTGTCACCGAAACAACATGAAAGTTGTGCCGATAACTACCAGTGAGTAAACTCCAATCGCCGTGACACAGAAAATGTCTTGCCGATAGGCAACACAGACGTTTTATCAGAAAAATGGATCGGGGAGACCCAAAAATTGTCACGCCGATAAGCCTGCAGCAAACAAATGTTAGCAAAGATGCATGACTCGATGGATTCAAAGGGGCTATATGGGTAGAATATGGTGAAATATGCACATGGTAGGACCAATCTAGAAATTTATGAGTAAAATGAACATGTAAAATATCATATTTTATAGTTCAATAGGAGGCTCATTGGATATTTCTTAGTCTGCATGAATCTCATTATGTCTACCAACCAACAACCTTAAAAATTGGATTCATTAAGTAGAACTAGCTTGTGTTGTTCCTCCTCAGCTACCACTGCTTCATCACATACCAAATACTCACATAATCCTCTCCCCTACATGGTCTTCATGGGTCTAACCTTAATGTCATATTCAAGGATCTTGGTTATCTAGTTGGCCCTTTTTTTGGTGATTTCTCCCTCCATTATGTACTCACACACACTAGAATGAGCTACATATATAACCACCTTGCTGCATGTTATGAGGTGTTAGAAATTTTTGAGTCCCTTAATAGTGGTGAATGCCTACCTCTCGATGAATTTGTACTTTTTCTCATAGTCTTTCAAGGTCCGGGAGTGAAAATGTATTGGATGCTCTCCCTTTCCTTCATCATCCTTTTGGGTCAAAATAGTAGCGATGCTAAATTTTATACTAAACACATACATTATGAAGTCCTTTGATAGGTTTTGGTTTACTAGCACATGAGCTAAGGAAATAGCCTCCTTGACCTTATCAAAGGATTCTTTGGCGTCTTTTTTCCATTTAAAAAATTGATCCTTCTTGAGCATGAGGGTGATTGGTCTAATTAAACCCACACAATCCGAAATGAATTTTCTTACAAAATTTACAATCCCCAGGAAAGATTGAACTCCCTTTTTGTTGACTAGTAGGGGCAGTTCCTTGATTGCCTTCACCTGATCTAGATCAATAGAAAACCCATCTTTGGACACTACATGCCCCAATAATTTTCCTTGGGGCACTCCAAAAACACTTTTTTTTTGGTTCAGGGATATCCCAAACTCCTAGAATTTCTTAAAAACCATTTCAAGATGATCAATATGATCATCTTTTGATTTAGAGAATATAGTAAGATCATCCAAGTAGATCAAGATGATCTTATTGATCAATTCTCTAAAGGAAATATCTATTGCTCGATGGAAGGTAGCTCCCACATTTAAGAGGTTGAAGGGTATTTCCGTATAGGCAAACATTCCCCACATAGTAGTTAACATTGTTTTGTGTCAGTCTTCTTCTTTGACCCAGATCTACTTGTAACCAAAGAAACTGTCCAACAAACAAAACATTTATGATCCAGCCACCATTTGCAAGATTGACTCCATGGAAGGTGTTGACCTCCTCTAATGGTTCAATAACTAACCCCTTAAAGTTGTAACTTAGAGATTAGATATCTACACTAAGTAGTTAGCTTGCTCATCATGAAGGTTCATTTCATTTTCAACCCAGGGACATAAGCTTGAAATGGGTCAGCACTGTCTATGCACTAGGACTCATCTGTAGTCATCCTTATCCTATAGCTAGAAAAGGAACAGTACTGAAACAAAATGCTAGAAAGAGATTAACATAAGTATTGAGCATGAATTATCAACTAAACTGAGCATCAACAACTGAACTAGAATGGATGACAAAAATAGAAATCTTAGCAAACAAATAGGAAGTTACTTTTCCTACCTTGGCTGCAAGAACAGTCACATAATAGAGTTCCAATTGCTGCAAGAACAAATAACTACTGAGGCCAAAACTAATTAATGAATAGAAAAATAACTATTAAACTAAATGGATGGAATTCTCACCAAGTGGGCTCCCTTGAATGAGTCTTCCCTAAGCTAACTTAGATGCAACAAATCAGATTATCATTTTATTCCTTGAAAACATGATTACATCATATCAGCAATATGACTATATTACTTGAAACTGAAAATGCAAGTACAATATCAGAACATCCAACCTTACGAAAAGGGGAATCTGACCATTATTTATAGAGGGAAAAGCTTCTAATTAACCCTAACTAACTAGGCAGTTGACTCCAACAAAATAGGAGGATGCCATTTATTAAAATCATAGAAAAGAGAGGGAGGAAGTTATGCATGTGCTAGATTTATTCAAAGAAAACTTGCCTCAATGAGGATCCAGCACAGCAACACTTCCTATGTTTTCTCAACTAACAAACATGATCATTTAAAAGGTAGTTACAACTTCCATACGAGCTAGGAATTTCCCTCCATTGGAAGTTTCCCTCCATTGACCTCTTTAATGACCATTTTTCAACTTCCTTAGCAACCAACCAGCTGGCATGAACTTCTTCCACTTTGCAAGCTTCATTTATATATGTATCTTGATGTTAACCTGCATGATGACATTAGCACACACAAAAAAATTGCATATCCATAATTACCTTAAAGTAACATCCATTCAACCACATTTAAAATTAACATAGATAATTCACATAGCATGTTAATATCATCAAAAGTCACAAGGATAAGTTCATGCCCAAGGTTCATAAATTTAGGGAAATAACATGGAGAATGTCAATAACCAGGTGCCAAAGTCTATGGTATCAACAGCAAATAAATAATAAACCCTATCAAAATTGAGCCATTATTTGGACTCATCAGAAGGCAAGGGGTAGTGGTCCTTCAGGGATTCCCTATTCAGATCCCAAAAATCAACACAAAGACGGATGTCCCTGTATACACCTTAAATCGATCAGGATAATTAATTAATTAGATACAAGGTATTTAATTCATAAACCTCTCATTTTGTCTACTTATAAATAAATTCTAAATTTATTTATATAGTTCATATTTTCTAATTCTTCTTATCTTAAATCATATTCCTCTAATTTTAATTAAATAAACAAATTCAAATAGTTTGTTTTATTTAATTAATATTTTCTTACTAAATTTGAATAATTCCAAATTTAAATTTAGCCACATGTCTACAACTTTTCCTCTTGCCACCTCATCATGTCATGTGTCTCATCAATTTAAATATCATTAATATTTAAATGGGTTTTTTACTCAACAAATTCTGAAACAAACTTGAGACACTTGGCTCCCTTCCTCCATTTATTCTCTCACTTGGAAAATTGTTCTATTAAAGGGAACACTCTACATGATTCCCTCTAACTTCTTCATCCTCCACCCTCGATATTTCCAGCTCAAATCTTGACCGTTGATTGTTGCCACATCAAAATATGCCTTGAAAATCCTATAAATACAACATCATTCTCCAGCATTTCATATCCAACTTCGAGAAATATTACTCTATAGAAATTTCATTTGAGCATTTAGCAATTAGCAATTAGAAACATTAGTTTAGCATAATCATGGCTTAGTTTGGTAGCTGCATTTTACTTATCATTTTAGTTTTCTTATAGCATTTAGCATCATATCCTTATCACAACATCATTATCATATAACTCATCTATCATGTAATTCAATCAATCATGTAGGAACAGATTTCTTGCATCTTTCAGCATTTTGTTCCTTAGGTTTTCATTCTAAAGGTCATAGTGCACATACAAATCTAAGAGCCATTATGATTTAACAAATCCCTAAAGATAGGAAACAATGGGATGATTTTAGAGAGTTTATCTCTTTCAATTTGATTAGTTTTGTGATTTGAATTCTCTAATGCAATGTCTCATTGATTGTTTTGTATCTATTGCTTTTGTATTTACACATTTCAATACTTCACAACACATTTTGGCACCCACCATAGGTCCTAACCCCATTTTTATTGATGTTTTCTGGAAAAAAAAATTACAAATCTAGACGTGAACTTTTATGCAGCGCATCCATAGTTTCTTTTAGCACATACGAAACATCTTTTAGCCCATCCAGTCTCTGTTACAGTGCATCTGGAGCATCCTTCAATGCATCCAGTCCATTTTATAGTGCATTCATAGGTTATTTTTGTGCATTTAGTTGTTATTTTAGCGCATTTGGTTGTTATTTTAGTGCATTCAGTACTTTTTCTAGCGCATTTGTGTAATATTTTGGTGCATATGGTTAATGTTTTAGCACATTTGATTTACTTTACAAAAATTCAAAATTTTGAGAACTGATCAATATTTTTCATGCTGTGGGTGCTTAATATGCTGGTCAAAGACAATTATATCAAACTACTGATGGTGTTTGCAGGGGTTGGAGTTTTTTTATTGCTTTCTTTTGATTAAATTAGGCACCTAATTTAATTAGAAGGTTAATGAACCCCTTGTCTACTATGCTTGTAGAGTGATGGGCCTATGATCTCCCTTTCACTAGGTGACCAGAATGTCAGACTCACTATTTCTTGCTTTGTATTAACACCTTTAGAAGGCCTACTGTAGTGGGAAAAAGAACTCACCCTATAGGAACGACCTAAGTGGGAACAACTAAATCCAAGTTTTCCAAACCACTATAATCAAAAGTGAATTTGGAGAAACCTGTAATTCAATGGTAGTGTGCAAGATAACCATCCCCAAAGCCTTTGTTCTAAAGGTTGGGAGATCTCCTGAGGGATTTTATCTATTGTCACACTGAACAAAAACTCTTACTATGAACCTTAAGTGTAGAAGCCAATGGATTCAATCTCTAAACATTTGTAATATCACAGTGCAAGGGGAGGGAAGAATCTTCCCCCAAGCTACTCACCATATAACTATCAAGGATTGCTATCCAAAAGTGGAGGATTCAACTTTGGTTAAGACCCAGGAAAGGAAAAAACACAGCTGCCCCCTAGGGGGTGGCATGGTTGTGTGAGCTGACATAGTTCTAAGATGTGGGTTGTGGTATTATGAATGACCCTTGACATTAGAAAAGTGTTTGATTTATTTTCTCTTGTTCTATACCTATGGAAATCAAAGGAATCAAACTAGATTCTTGAACATACACTTGATGTTTAGATTGTAGGCTTGACATGACTATTTTACAACTTGCTACTATGTGTGAAGTCATTTTTCAAGAAATCATCCATTTAAAAACACTTAATTCACATAATTCGCAAACAAGGAAACCAAGAAAAATTCATTGTTCAGAAGATTATACCCTGGAAACATTCAGATTCACTAATTTAAAAGCAAAATAACTAGACAGACTGTCAAAACAATGAAACACTTCCAGTTTAGCACATGCATTCCCTGTTATAGTGCATACACTGCTTTTTATGGTGCATCTGAGTCATTTTACAGTGCATTTGGTCTGTCTTATAGCACATCTAGGGAATTTTATGGTGCATCTGTTTCATTTTCTAATGCATTTGCACATCCATTTAGCACATTTACCTGATAGTCCAATAGAGAATTAAGTTGAAATCACATTTAGGGGTAGTCTAGTGCATCACTAGCTTTATTTAGCACATTTGACCCACATTTCAACACATCTGAGTCATTTTCCAACGCATTTGAACCATATTCTAGCACATCTAAGGCATCTTTTTCCACATTTGGTCCATCTTTTAGCGCATTGAGTCCATTTTTTGGCGTATCTAGGGGACAATCTAGCGCATCTAGTCTTTGTTCTAGCACATATGTGCCATCTTTTAGTGCATCCATACCTTGTTTTAATGCATCCAGTAAATTCAAAACCAAAGAGAAGAATTCACCATCTATCAGACAATTAAAACCAAAATTTAGGATCTTTTCCAAAACAGAATCATTCCTCAATCACAACAGTGCTTTAAACTTGAAGAAACTAGACTTTGCAAATGAAACTCTCTTAACTAAACTAAGATTTACCATCTTAAAGTTCCTATTCATCAAACACACCTCTAATTGTTAAGCTAAGTTTCATTATCAGGATTTGTCATCCTTCATCCCAAAACAACATTGTATAATTAGATTTAACTTAGTATCATCAATAGAATTTGTCATTCTATTTGACTTAGTCATTATCCTTGGTACTCATCCAAACAAATATCAAAGTTTAGTGAAAATTAAAACACTTGTATGCCCATTTTAACAAGATCACAAAAGCAGAAACTCAAAGAAAAAGAATCAAAGACTCAAAACACCATGGTTGAAGGTGAGGAAAATCCATTCCATAGATTCCACCAACCTAAAAATGATGAAATTACTGAGGAAGACATTCAAATAGCTCAACAAGATCCCAAATTCCACAAACTCATGGAAAATATTTTTTGAAAAAAAAGGGGAAAAATACTTTCTAATGCTAGCTAATCAAGGTATCAAACTTCCACATGACTTTCATGTTAATCAACTAAAAGGGGCTCCTAAAAGAACTGAAAATAATCCACCAAACACAAATCCCATGGCTGCATTAACTCATCAAATGAAAAATCTCCATCACAGATTCAAGACATGCAAAGAGGAACCACAAAAAGATATATGTTGCAATACATTTTCCCATATCCTTTCGATCAAACTATCAACATGATTCCTTTTCCCAAACATTACAAATTTCCAAAGTATGATAAATATAATGGTAAAACTAATCCTATAGATCATGTAAGGGAATTTTGAACCATCAACCTTGAATTTTCACACGAAGAGACTTATTTGATGAGATTTTTTCCACGAAGCTTGGGTGGACAATGCATGGAATAGTCCTCCAAAATTTCACTAGGTATTAAGACCTTTGAAGAGTTGGTTAATAAATTCATCAGCCAATACTCCTACAACATCCAACACAAGATAACCATGAAAGACCTTTGCAACACAAAATAGAAAAAGGGTGAATCATTCCTTATATTTTTACAAAGATGGAGAAGATTGTTTGCAAGATATGCTCGTCCCATACTCAAAAAGGAAAAGATGGAAATCTTCATTGATAATTTGATTGATGAGATGAGTTATAGACTTGAATTGCAATGTCCATCTACCTTTGAGAAAATGATTGAAAATGGAATCAAAATCAAAGAAGCCTTGGTCAAGAGAAGAGTTTTCAAAATTTACAATGAAGGAAACAACTCAACAAACTCCTCCAATCATTATAACAATAGTGATAAACCAAAATTTTGGAAAAGAAACAAGAATGCTGGTAACAATGATGGTGCAACTGAAACACAAAATGCAAAACCAATCTTTAACTTGACAGTTGGTGCCTCTAAAAATAGTCCAAACAACAATCAGAACACCAACCAGAACACCAATCAAAACAATGTTGAATCTAAACCACCACCATATCAAACATCATCAAATTGAAGAATATTTACACCTTTGGGATAGTCACTTGAATTAGTATTAAAGGAGCTTCTTGCAGCCAAGGTTATAACATTAACAGAGGAACGAGATTGGGAACTAGGAGTTAAACCTTCATGGTGGAATGATGCACATTATTGTAATTTTCACAGAAACAAGGGCCATAAAAAAAATGACTACATGCAATTGAAACATTTGGTACAAGATTTGATTGATAGAAAGGAAATATTTGTAGAAGGACCCCAAAAAAATGTTGATCATGGAGCATTCAAAAATACTTTACCAAACTACAAAAAAGGGGAATCCTCTTCATCAAACACCAAAGGAAAAAATGTCAACTATGTTTATGATTCTACCATTCTTCATATTGAGGTAGTTGATGATCAAACCCATGACAAGCAAGACTTTATTGTAGTTGATAATCCAATTAATGGCATCACAATTGAGTATGAACAAGACATTGTTATGGCTGATAATCAAAATGATGACATTGCTACAATAGAAAATCAACTCAATGGTACCCACATCAACACCAAATCAAATAAAACTAATGACATTGTACCAATAAATCTGATCACACATGTTGCTACAACTAATAATTAGATTAATGTCATTAAAATAAGAGAAAAACAAGATTATCAACCAGTCAATGCTACCACAAGAGGGAAAGCCAAAGTAATATTGAAAGGAGTTGCATCTAAGGCACCTACTTCCCCTACAACTCAATACAACATAGTTGATCAATTACAGAAAATACCAGCTCAAATATCAATATTGGAACTCCTCAAAATTTCACCAGCTCACAAAGAAATTCTAGAACAAGCTCTAGTAGCCACCACAGTACTAAATAATCTAGAAGTTTGTCGATTCCAAGCTATGGTGGGACACTTTACCGCACCTCATTGCCTATCATTTTCTAAAAAATGATGATGTATCACTCACCCATCCACACAATGTTTCCCTCCACATTGAGGTTTTAATTCACAAACTCTGAGTCAAACATGTTCTAATAGATGGTGGAGCTAGCCTAAATATTTGTACTTCAAAAACTATCCATACACTTGGATATTCAGAAAATGCAATTGATGCTAGAAGAAAAATCACTATAAAGCCTATGATGATGAAGAGATCTTCCCAAGGATTGATAGTGTTACCAATTCAAATGGTTCCGGTTGTAAAAGATATAATCTTCCAAGTGTTAGACAAGGAGTTGACATACAATATACTCTTGGGACATCATTGGAATCATGAGATGCAAGTAGTGCCATCAACATATCATCAATGTTTGAAGTTTCCTTTCAATGGACAAGAGATTACTATTTCAGCTGATTCTAACAATCCTCAATACTACAATACTCTTAAATCAGTCCAAGATACTTTTGTACCACATAACAGCGAAGCCATCACTCCTAGTTCATCAAACAAGGAAGGTCAAATCAACTTGAGGAAAAGGTTTAGTCAAAAGACAAAGGTATTAGTGATTCCACGTCCTAAAACAATGAAAAGCAACTAAATTCCTTATCGAAACAATTCAAGAAAAAGATCCAGTTAAAAGATAAATCCATGGGTGAATATTCTATTGAGAAATCATTACGTATTTCATAGTTTTTATCTTCTCCTAAGTCATATGGATAGCTATCCACATCAAGACAAAAATCATCACAACCAACCACGCTCTTTGATGGTAAGTTTGTAAAAGTAGGCACTTTAGTGGATGAATTTGAAGACAAGGATTTTTTAAGCTGGTTGTACAAAGATGAAGAAGCATCACAAGCATCAACTTCAAATGTGCTAACTAAACCATATGGTAAAGGATTTACAATCCTAGAGAAGATGGGATATGAAGGAAAAGGTCTTGTTGGCAAAAGAAAATAAGGTATCATAGAACCAATTCAACCCATCACAATGAATGCCAAGGACAAAATAGGACTAGGATACAGAGAAGAGTCAAAAGAAGAAACCAGGTAGTATATTGTTGAAAGAATCCTTCAATTGTGAGATAGTTCCAAAAAAAATTCCAATGAGTATGAATGGGACTCACTCTCTGAAGAATCTTGTCATGACAAAGAAATTGATGTGATTCAAAGGTATGCACCAAGTTCAGGGTCTAGACCACTTGAATTTGGATCACAACATATTGATGACTCTAGTAAAGATGATCATACTTCAAGCAAGATAGATCCTTCAAAAGAAAGTAACATCATAGACCTCAATATTGCTATCAAACACTTTGACAATGTTTCCATCATGACACTTACTCCTTTTGACCTTAACCAATCCAATGATTCTTTACCATTGGTACACCCTAAACTAATTGACTGAGACCAAACCAAGCTGCTTGACATCCCCATCTTTCCAAATGATGATGCCATTTTGAACTTCCTTTGCTATGATAATCCCAAAACATGTTCCAACAATGAATCTCATAACGAAGCTTTAGACAAGGGGAGTGCCAAATCTCTCAACTCCAAAAAAATGAATATAAAAAATCAATCTAATGGTGAAAACCATTTAATGGCAGTATTAGATCAAGAAAAAGTAAAAATAAAGAGCGCATCTAATGGTGAAAACCTCTCTAAGGCACCAAAATATGGGATATTTGACACTCTTCCTGAGCACTATCATGAGAGATCTTCAGTATTGGCTGAGCCCATACAATCCATCAACATTTGCACAGCTGAAATAGTGAAGACTTTACATCTAGCAACATCCATGATAGAGGAAGAAAAACCAAGCTTCACCAAATTATTTGAAGAGAGACAAGTCAACTTTTCCTAGTCCTATGCTAACATGCTAGGTATAGATCTAGATCTTATCATGCACCATTTATCCCTGCCACCTAGAGTGAAGCCAATGAAGCAAAAATTGAGAAAAATGCATCTGCACATCGCCCTATTGGTGAAAGCTAAATTGAAGAAACTATTAGATGCGGGATTTATCTGTCCAATTGATTGTGTTGAATGGATCTCAAACATTGTACCAGTTTCAAAACTAGATAACAACATCAGGATATGTACAGATTTCAAGGATCTTAATAGGGCTTTTCTAAAAGATGACTTTCCTTTGCCTAACATTGACATTATCATGGATTTAATAGTCGGTCATGCAATTCTCTCACTTATGGATGGATTTTTTTACTATAATCAAATAAAAATAGCACTAGAAGATCAAGAGAAAATTGCTTTCACATGCCCATTGGGTACTTTTTGTTGGAACATCATGCCTTTTGGGTTGAAGAATGTTAGGTCTACTTATCAATGTGTGATGACCACTATCTTTCATGACATGATGCACACCTTTATGGAGGATTATGTAGATGACTTGCTAGCCAAATCATTCACTAGAGGACATTTGGAAATCCTAGACAAAATTTTCACCAAGTTGGAGAAATTCAATGTACTATTAAATCCCAAGAAATGTGTATCTAGAATGACATTAGCTAAAATTTTAGGATATATTTTATCAACTAAAGGCATTGAGGTGGATCATGAAAAATTCAAAGCCATCATGGAGATGCCTCCTCCCAAGAATATCAGCCAACTCAAATCTTTACAGGGAAAATTCCAATCTATTAGAAGGATCATCACACAACTGGTAGATAAAACTCATCCTTTTAATCACTTGCTACACAAGAATGTTTCTTTTAAATAGGATGGAAAATGTGAAGTAGTTTTTAATCAACTAAAGTAGTATTTGATGTCACCACCTTTACAGGTACCACCAACTAAAGGAAAACCATTATTACTCTACATAGCAACAATAGAGCTATCTTTGGGTGCTCTACTATCACAGGAAGACTCTAAGGGAAAAGAAAGGGTTATTTATTACATCAGTAGAACCTTGAATGGTTATGAAATCAACTACACATTTATTGAAAAATATTGTTTGGGCGTAGTATTTTCTACTCAACAACTAAGATACTACATGCTAACCCATACCATCAAACTCATAGCAAAAATTGATCCATTTAAGTATCTACTTAGCAAAACTTCCCTAACAGGAAGACTAGCCAAGTGGGTAATGATATTGAGTGAGTTTGACATCTAGTATGTAGAAACGAAAGAAATCAAGGGCCAGGCCATAGCGGATCAATTAGTTGAAGCACCATTACAAGATGATCATCCCATGAACATTGGGTTTCCAAATGCAGATGTCCTGACAGTGTCAGCACAATAGTGGATGTTATACTTTGATGAATCTTATGTGCAACATGGATTAGGTGCCAGAATCCTATTTATCACACCTCAAGGACACACCATTCCAAAGTTCTATAGTTTAATGTTTCCCTCCACCAATAACACAGTTGAGTATGAAGCATTGATCATTGGTATCAAGATAGCCATGGAGTGGAAAATCACAGAGTTGCAAGTCTATGGATATTCTCAATTGGTCATAAATCAGGTTAATGATGATTATCAAACAAAAGATGACAAATTGATGCCATATAAAAGAATGGTGGATTATTTCAAGTACTTTGTGGAGATCAAATTTGAGCAGATTCCAAGAGGGGATAACAAAGTTGTTGATGTTATTACTACCATCGCCTCTCTCCTATAGATACCTAAAAAATGAGCTTGTTATGAGTTCATGGTGGAACAACTGTTTAACCCTACCTATGCTAATCCCAAATCCCAAGTCATATACCATCTAGTTGAAGCTGATTCTGCTATCTATGAGAAGATCTACACCTACCTAAGAGATAATATCCTACCACCAGATCCATCTTGAAACCAAAAACGTAAATTTATTTGACAAGTAGATTGACACATCTTGATAGCCAATGCACTTTACCCACAAGGTCTTGATGGTACTCTCCTTCAATGTCTTGAACATAATGAAGTTGAAACTACCTTACACGAGGTTCATGAAGGTATCTATGGAACTCATTCGAGTGGACTAACTCTCACTAAAAAAATCTTGCGCTTGGGGTATTACTGGCCGAATATGCAGAAGGAGTCTTTTCAATTTGTCAAGAAGTGCCAAAAATGTCAAATTCATGGCAACCTCATACATGCGCTAGCACAAGAGCTACAACCGTTTGCACCAACATGGCCTTTCTATCAGTGGGAACTAGATCTTGTAGGTAAAGTTAATCCACTTTCATCAAATGGACACAAGTCCATCATTATAGCCATGGAGTATTTTACAAAGTGGATTGAAGTTGTTCCCCTAACCACAATCATAGGAAAACAAATTTCCTCTTTTATCCTAAATTATATCATTTGTTGGTACAGCATTCCTCAGTCCATTGTCATTGACAATGGTATACCTTTCAAGAATCAGGACGTCCAAGAACTTTGTGAAAGGTTTCATATCCAACATCGATTTTCTACACCATACTATCCTCAGGGAAATGGCCAGGTAGAGGCCTCAAACAAAACCATTTTGAAAATATTAAAGAAAATTGTCAATGATGTTGGACGTGACTGGCATATTCAATTGAACCCTGCTCTATGGGCTTACCATACCATTATTTTCACCCTGATAGGAGCCACACCATACGATCTTGTATATGGATCATAGGAAATTTTACCTATTGATTTTGAGCTACCATCACTTTGTGTGTCACTAAAGGGGATCATTTCAGATGAAGATTATCAAGTGTCCAGGCGACAAGAGTTGAAACTATTGGATGAGCATCATCAACATGAAATGGATCATTTGAAAGCCTATTAGAAGAGGATGTCTCAAATTTATAATCACTAAGTAAAACCAAGAGAATTTCAAAATGGTGACTTGGTCCTGAAAGAAAATCCTCGAAACCAACAAGATCAAGAAAAGAAAGGAAAATTTGAACCAAACTGGCTAGGTCCCTTTTTCATCATATCAATCTACGGGTATGGAGCCTACCAACTATCTACACCTACAGGGGATTTGTTTGATGAGTCTATCAACAATCTACATCTCAAGAAGTTCTACACTTAAATTATCCAGTGCATGTTAAAAGTCCTAAAAAAATACAAAAAAAATGAGAAAATGTCCTAAAAAATTGTTACCTTGATGAAAACCTGGAAAATAGGCATCTTGCTGACAACAAAAAAAATACAAAAAGTAAAAAATACAAAAAAAAAGAAAAAAAGTTAAAAATGTCAAAAATACAAAAAAAAAAGTGAAAAATCAAAAAAATCATAAAATCATAAAATTTGAAAAAGCGCAATAAAAACAAGTAGTGAAAACCTAGCAACAAGCGCTATTGGTGATAGATTATCTTTTCCATCTATTTGAGCATGTGTCGACCATTCACTTTCGCCATCATTTTTCCTCTCATCGCAAAACCTCATGTACATATCTTGGCATGGCAGTCTTGTCTCACCCTGGACTAGGGGAAAAATCCTGCACTCACTGGGGGCAATAAACTTTGAGATTAAACCAATAGAAAAATAGTAGTACGACAATGTAGCAAACACAAAGATCATAGTGAAACACTCAGCATTGAACATACATCAATCATCAAACGTTTCAAAAAAAACATCAAAATCATATAGCTAAAATCAATCAATCAAAACAAATATAAATGGTTGATGTTCTTTTGAATCACGGTTTGATCACTTTAGCATGAATGTTCTGTTGGAAAAATAAGGACACACAACTAAGAGGGGGGGTGAATCAATTGTGACAGAAACTTCAACTTTTCTAACTTATTTTAACTTTAATCTTAGATATGATGAATAAGCAAACAACTACAAGCAATTAACACATCAGAGAGACAAATAACACTAATATTTTTTACGTGGAAACCCTATTAGGGGAAAAACCACAGTGGATGTTAGTCCAAAAGATTATACTATGTTAAAAGTATAAAGAGAAATAATAAGGGGAATGCACATGAATCTAGGCACACTGCCTAGAGCTCACTACTCAAATACAAAGGAGGACTCATTGTCCAATAATATAGAAATATGGATTAGATCCATAGAGTATGAACTAAAAGAATAGCTTCTACACAAGCTTGATTACAGATCCAATTAAGCTCAGAAAACCTTCTTCACACTTTCCTCAATCTTCTTCACTCTCTGCATAGTAATCGAATGATAGAAAACTATTCCTACACTCACACTTTCTTTTGCATACATTCACACTTATGCACACTCTAACTTCACTCAACCAACTACTCTTATATATCTACTTCATGGTATTTCATCACATCTTAGTTGGCCAGAAAAATAAAACATATTTTCAATGTCATCCTAAATTGAAAAATAAATTTCTAATGCAAAACCACCAAAGTCAACCACAACATAGTGGGGACCAAAAATAATATCTCCAAAACAAAAATACTTTAATTAATTTCACCACAAAGATCCACAACATGCTAACATCAACATGTTGGCCAAGAACATGAAAATTTGAGCATGTGCAAGAAAAGATCTTTAACCGTATGAGCTCACCAAGTAATGTGGATGTACCACAAAGATAGAGAATGATATAGAGACATCCAAGAGCACCAAGAAACAATAGAGAAGCATTCACAACAACTGAGATTATCATAATCACACAATCTTCATTCAGGAACACTAACAGAGACCACAAAAACATTGTCAGGCCACAACACAATCAAAACTTCACGCGGACCTCTGAAACTTCTAGTAGATGATATAGAAACATTCAACAATAAACCCTTTAATCCACACATGATAGTCTTCAATGTATAGAACAAAACACCTTCATGACCTACATAGTTCCACTGGGAACCTAGAACACTTCCTTTTACAATTTTCTCAATATCCTCGACATATGCAGCCTCTAATAAACCAAATGCTAATAGTGTTGAAATCAATGACAACCACATATCAGCAACCATATCCACAACATCCAACAATCTCCCCCTTTGGAATTGATGGCAACACATGATGTGAAAAATACCATCAACCCAACACAGTGTCTTCTTCTGCACTTCTCCTCTTGAAAGGATTTTTCATATAACACTTCTCCCCCTTTGAATTCAATGGAAAAGGTAACAATTACCTTTCTAATTACACACTTTGAACCACATATCTACACATATTACTACTCCCCCTAAGTAGCAACCATGGAAACATCAATCTAAATCAGAATATAGCAATGAAATTCACGGATTGATGCAAGAAAATGCATCTTTTAGTTCTTATTAGGAGGGGTGATTACCCCTAGCATTCCTCTGATATACTCAAAAGTATCCTTGGGCAAAGGCTTAGTAGATATATCTATAATTTGTTCTTTGGTAGGCACATACTCCAGTCTGACTTATTTCTCATTCACTTTCTCCCTTAAGAAATGAAACTTGATTGATATATGTCTAGTCTTGGAATGAAGCACCAGATTCTTTGAGATATTTATTACACTTGATTTGTCATAGTATATAGAAATAGGTTCTTCATATACCACCCCGATATCTCTCGACATCTGTTTCATCCATATCACTTGAGTACAATTATTGGCAGCAACAATGTATTCTGCTTGAGCAGTAGATAAAGAAATTAAGTTTTTCTTCTTTTTGCTCAACCAGGACACCAATTTCTTCCCTAGGAAGAAAGCACCACCACTAGTACTTTTTTTTCATCTACATCACCAGCCCAATCCACATCAGTATATGCACACAAAATGAGATCATCATCCTTTGGATACCAAATTCTAAAGTCAACTGTTCCTTTTAGATACCTGAAATTTCTCTTCACAACAGTTACATGTGATTCTTTTGGATCTGCTTGAAATCTAGCGACCATACATATAGCATTCATAATGTTTGGTCTAGTCTAAGTCAAGTAAAGCAATCCATCGATCATTGATCGATATCTGGTTTGATTTTCCTCAGGAGAATCATCATTCTATGTCAACTTACATATGGTCACCATGGGAGTACCAATAGGTTTATAGTCATCCATTCCGAACTTCTTCAGTAGTTCTTTCACATATTTGGACTAAGATATGAAAATCCCCTTGTCCAACTAAGTAACTAGCAATCCTAGAAAGAACTTCATCTCTCCAATCATACTCATCTCAAATTCATTTTTCATTTCATCAGCAAACTTCATACATATATTGTCATCTCCTCCAAAAATGATATCATCAACAAAGAATTCTATAATTAACTCTTTATCATGATCCAGTTTGAAGTATAAGTTGTTTTCATTAGTACCTTTAGTGAATCCAAGCTTCAGTAGGTATTTTCCAATCTAGGATACCAGGCTCTAGGGGCTTTCTTAATTCCATATAGAGCTTTCTTCAATCTGCAAACCATATCTTCTTTATCTGTTAGTTGGAATCCATCTAGTTGTTCAATGTGCACTTCTTCTAGTTCTCCATTTAGAAATAAAGACTTTACATCCATTTGATAGACCTTATAGTTCTTGGGTGTAGCATAAGCAAGAAATAGTCTAACAACTTCAATCCTAGCTATAGGAGCAAAGGTTTCTTCAAAATCAATACCTTCCATTTCAGAATACCCTTTACATACCAGTCTTGCTTTATTCCGGACCACTTCACCTTCTTCAATCAGCTTGTTTCTAAATACCCATTTAGTACCAATCACATTTTTGTCTTTAGGCCTTGGAACTAGTAACCATGTGTCATTATTTTCAATATGTGTCAGGTCTTCCTTCATAGCTTCCAACCATTTTTCATCTTGACAGGCTTTAGTGACACTTTTAGGCTCAATCCTAGATATCAGACAATATTCTTCTGTAATTTTTCTTCTAGTTTGCACTCCTTTACTCTTATCTCCTATAATTTTATTTTCATAATGATTCAACTTTACATACCTTGGAGTTTTGGGAAATTCTTGAACTTCTGAATCTTCTAATCTTTCTTCTACACTTGCATTTGTTTGTGTCTCCTGACTGACTTGATTTACCAGAATAATTTGAGCTTGCTTCATTAGAACATATGGAATAATTCAAAGTACATTCTATGTCTGAGTATTCTTTCCTTGGGTTGTGATGTCTTCATTTGAATCATAACTACAATGTCTAGATGGTTTGACATCAACTATGACATTTGCACTTTCAACCATCTTTCTCATTATTTTGTTATAGCACCGGAAGGCCTTGCTTTTAGTGGAGTAACCTAGGAAGATTCCTTCATCACTTCTTGCATCAAATTTTCTTATATCATCATCTCTTCAGATATAACACTTGCTACCAAATATCTTGAACCACTTAATAGTAGGCATGTGACCAAAGCATAACACATAAGGTGTCTTACCAGAATTTCCATTAACATTCACCCAATTCAAAGTATACACAACAATACTTACTGCTTCACTCCAGTACATCTGAGATACATTTCCTTCCATCATCATTGTTCTAGCAGCATCCAAAATGGTTATATTCTTTCTATCTACAACTTCATTATGTTGAGGGGTTCAAGGAGCAAATAATTGTCTTTCAATTCCATGATCTTCGCAAAAAGAGTTGAACTCCTTGGAAATAATCTCACCACTTGTGTCAGATCTTAGGTATTTTATTTTCAAGCCTTTCTCATTTTCTACCATAGCCTTGAAACTTTTGAACTTCTCCAATGCTTCACATTTTTCTCTTAAAAAGGAAACCCAAACCATTCTAGAGTAATCATCAATAACCAACATAAAATACCTTTTTCCATGAATACTTCTGACTCTGGAGGGACCGCAAAGGTTAGTATGTAGCAACTCCAACAAATTATTTGAATGAAATTATTTGCTCCAGAAAGAGACTCTAGTTTGTTTACCCATCTAACATTCCTTGTAGATTACATTAGCAGGCTTAACTAGCTTAGGCAGATCTCTTACTGCTTGAGTAGAACTTATCTTGATAATGTTGTCAAAGTTTACATGACACAACCTTCTATGCCACAACCAACTCTCATCTACTTGAGCAATTAAACAACTTCCATTAGCAGTATTCAGATGAAAAATATTACCTTTCATTTGTTTACATATTGCAATCATGTTCTTGTAACTTCCATGTATCTTGCATCTTCCATCTTTGAATTGAAGATCATATCCCTTATGAACCATCTATCCAACACTCAACAGGTTGTTCTTTAGGCCTTCAACATAGAGAACATCATCAGTGTTATCCTTACCACAAAGGCAAATAGATCCTCTACCACGAATCACACCAGCATTGTTATCTCCAAATCTTACAACCCCGCCATCATACTTCTCTAGACTCACAAATTTTCTTCTGTCACCGGTCATATGATGTGAGCATCCACTATCAATCACCCACTCATCCTTCTCTTCAACTTGGGCTGCAAGAGATTTTTTATCTTTAGTATATTTGATGGCCATAGGATTATCTTCAATGGTAGCAATGAAATCCCATTCATCTTCCTTTCCATTATCTTTAGCAAACTCGTCATCGATCACTACTTCTTCAGCAAAGTAGCATCTCTTTTGGAATCTATACTTTTTAGGATTAGATCTAGCAACTCTTTTAGGACATCTTGATGCAAAATGACCTATTTTACTACATGAAAAATATTTAATAGGAAATACATCTTCATACTTACCTTTTCCTCTACCTTCTTGCTTGGCAATCAGTGCTTCCAGTTCTTTGACCTCTCTTTCTTTATCTTCAAGTTGTTTTAGTTCTTCATCATACTTGGATATCTTTCTGGAACTCTCTTAGACTATATCTTTGTATGTTACTTCTGGATATAGTGGCCTTGAATGCAGACTTAGTCTTTGGTTGAAATTCACCAAATTCACTTATTTCAAAAGCAGCAAGCTTCTCGATTAATGTGTATCTTGTTATCTTGTTTACTGATTTGAACTCTTCAATAGTATGAACCTTCATCTTGTAGGAGGGAGGCAAGGATCTGAGTACTTTAGCCACAATTTCATCCTCATCCACAGAACCACCAACACCTTTAATACCCATCACAATTTCATTTACTCTCTACATAAAATAAGTGATATTTTCATCTCCGCCCATCTTCAAATTCTCATACTTGTATTTCAAGTTCTATAGCCTATCCATCTTCACCTGTGCATCTCCTTCATACAAAGTTTCTAGTTTTTTCCAAATCTCATGAGCTATCTCCAGACCTAACACATTATCCATCTTTGAATCTATCAAAGCACTCACCAAAGCTTCAATAGCCCTAACATTATTTTCAGCATTTTTTATCTCATCAACAATGGAGGGACCATTCTGAGGAATAGTAGATGGATCTCTTGTAATATTCCAAACAACTTCACCAATACACTTTAAGTGACATTGCATTCTAACTTTCCACATTGAGTAGTTGGTACCATCGAATCTCAGAATATCCTTCTTGAATGTTGTTGCCATCTCAGATCACCTCAAGCTTTTAGACTTCTTAAGAGGAACCTGCTCAGATACTAATTGTTGGAAAAATAAGGACACACAACTAAGAGGGGGGTTGAATCAGTTGTGATAGAAACTTCAACTTTTCTAACTAAGCTTAACTTTAATCTTAGATTTGATGAATAAGAAAACAATCACAATCAATTAACACATCAGAGAGATAAATAACACCAAGATTTTTTACATGGAAACCTTGTTAGGGGAAAAACCACAGTGGATGTTAGTCCAAAAGATTATACTCTGTTAAAAGTATAAAGAGAAATAATAAGGGGAATGCACATGCATTCAAGCACACTGCCTAGAGCTCACTGCTCAAATACAAAGGAGGACTCACTATCCAACAATATAGAAATATGGATTAGATCCACAAATTATGAACTGAAAGAATAGCTTCTACACAAGCCTAATTATAGTTCCAATTAAGCTCAAAAAACCTTCTTCACACTTTCCTTAATCTTCTTCACTCTTTGCTCAGTAATCGAATGATAGAAATACTATTCACACACTCACACTTTCTTTGGCATACATTCACACTTATGCACACTCTAACTTCACTCAACCAACTGCTCTTATATATCTGCTTCATGGGATTTCATCACATCTTAGTTGGCCAGAAAAATAAAACATATTTTCAATGTCAGCCCAAATTGACAAATAAATGTCTAATTCAAAACCACCAAGGTCGTCCACAACATAGTGGTGACCAAAAATAATATCTCCAACACAAAAATACTTTAATTAATTTCTCCAAAAAGATTCACAACACACTACCATCAACATGTCGGCCAAGAACATGAAAAACCGAGCATGCGCAAGAAAATATCCTTAACCATGAGCTCACCAAGTAATGTGGACATACCACAAAGATAGAGAATGATCTAGAGACATCCAAGAACACCAAGAAACAATAGAGAAGCATTCACAACAACTGAGATTACCAGAATCACACAATCTTCATTTAGGAACACTAACAGAGACCATAGAAACACTGTCAGGCCACAACATAATCAAAACTTCACATGGACCTCTAAAAATTCTGGTAGATAATCTAGAAACATTCAGAAATAAACCCTTTAATCCACACAAGATAGTCTTCAACATACAAAACAAAACACCTTCATGACCTACACAGTTCCACTGGGAACCTAGAACACTTCCTTTTACAGTTTTCTCAATATCCTCGACATATACAGCCTCTAATAAACCAAATGTTAATAGTGTTGACATCAATGACAACCACATATTAGAAGCCATATCTACAACATCCAACATGTTCAACTTTTGTACTTTTATTTTTGTTATCATTTCTCTAGAGCAACTCGATGATGTCTCGAACTAGAGGAGCTAGGAAGGAGAATGGCATTTTCTTTGTCTGTTGTTTGTGAGTTAATCATTGCTACTATGCAAATTTTCATGGGATGTACTCTACAAAGTATGACTGATGACATTCCGGATTCACATAGGAACATGATTAACTCTTGTCTGTTTATGTGGGAAATGCTCAGGTCATTTCAGTTTAATTATGCCTAGATGCTTGTGTTAACTTGCAATATCAAAAATCATGAAAGTAGTACTCAGGTCATCATGGTCTAATTATACCATTGATGTTTGTACTCACTTTCAACAATTCAAAAGGCTCAATGATGATAAAAGAACAACAAATTGGCTGATAAAATGAAAGCTTTGCATATTTAGATTTGCATGGTTAAGTTAGATTGCATCCATATTAGTTTTGCATCTGTATTTATGGATTTTCCAAGGCTGGCAAGATTTTTAAATGATGTTATCTCTATCATTAAATGATTGAGTATACTTGAAATTAGCAAAAACATATCATTCTCATGTAATTGCATAATCATTTACATATCATACACACATTAGAAAGCATTATTACATCATACATTCATTCATGCATTGCATCACATATATTTGCATCTGGAAAATACAAAAATAAATTGCATCACATATCATTTGCATAATCACATTCATCTCAAATAACATAAAAACATTATCCATAAAGCATTTAGAATCATAATCTATGCATTATCACATCATCTTTGCATCCATACATCAACCATAGCATCATCATATTAAAAAATCACATAACACATAACGTAGAAATAAAATACATCCATCATTGGATCATATAGATAACATATGGGTCACTAATCATTGTTGCATATCATATAAATCTCAAAATCATAATGTCAAGTATGCAATGATGTCTGGAAAAGTGGAGAGATACAACATCAAAATGGCAGTGAATCAATGTCTCAGCATAATCAGTGTATACATCATCAAATGTTTCAAGTACATCAAGGATCATCATAATGGCTATGTGCTTCTAGCCCTAGACAATGTTGGCCCTATACCTCCTGATGTGCCACTCGACAGCCATGCCCCTAGATCTCTACAAGGTGGTGGCCCTATAACACCCCTACTAGTGATCCTAGAATGATTGCATCCTGACCTGGTAGACTCGTTGTAACTCACACGTTGTTTTGCAAGCACTATATCATAATACCATAGTCGGTAGTACTTGGCCTCCCTGGCAAAGCGTTGTACCTCTCTGAGGTAATCTATTATTGATGTACCCTTAGCCACTCTCTACTAGTCCCTCTTCCTACTCACACCATTGCCTCAGGATATCTCTCTCTCTTGTGATCATGGAAATTTGTGCTTGTTCCTACATCTGTGCTTGAGCTTATGTCTGCATCTAACCCTGCATTTGAGCCAGCTGACTTTGTAAGGCCTGTACCTATGATTGTAATGTAGTTATCTATGTTTGTTGTTGCTTTAAAGGCAAACGAATCTAAACATGCTATTGTGCTGCAACCACTAGTGATCTCCTCCTCTGAGGCACTCTAAGAAATAATGTTGGCCTCCCACCTCCACCATCATCACCTCCACCACCATCACCTCCATCACCATCTCCCCCATCACCATCTCTGCCACCTCCACTATCTCCATTCCCGTCTCCATCATCACTACTCTCTCCCTCCTCCTCCTCATAATCTCCTCCATTTGTCCTCCACCTAGGTGCATGCGTTGGTTCCCTCTCATCATCATCCAGTGAGGTATCGGCTCATCTAGACTAGATATCCATGGGAAGGGATGCACAAAGAAGTAGTAGGCATACTCATGTGATAATTCAACCTCTATAATCTCTAGGTGATACTCCCATATCATTGGCTGGAGTCCCTGGTACTCCTAACATGTTGCATCATAGGATAAAGTGGGTCCCCACTCTGGTATATCCACCTGTCTCTATGCATAAAGATCCACTCCTTGGGGCATACCCTGTACTCTGCCATACTATTGCAGCACTCTCCTAAGAAGGATCCCAATCAGGTATCTAGCTGTGAACACATAGGGCAACTCAATGTCATCCTCTAGCCACTGCTCATAGTCAAGATATGGCCACCATGTAATTGTATCGAGATCATCCAATACCCTCCTCTAGTACTCCATTTTTCCCAGGTTATGCTAGACAACTAGACCTATGTATTCATGAACATATGGACAACTGGTTGGCCGATGTCTATCTGCAATGGGACGAGTGACAACTATATGCTCCTGTTGTGCATTTTTTTGCACACACGCCCCACTAAAAGTAGGGACCCTCTTTCTGCTCTGACTTTTGGTGCCTTTTTCTCCTTTGATTATTGAATTTGGCCACTTTCAGGAGTGCTTGAATGTTTATCTTGCTCGCCTTAGTGATTCCCCTCAGTTGCACATCAAAAAACTTAAGTTATGAACAAAGTTTGGGTTTTTACCTAATTTCAGGATTTTCCGCTCCATTTGGATTTTCTCGGATTTCACTCAAACTATGGTGAAAGGGGCTTCAGTTCTGTAGTTCTGAAAATTTGGTACTTTGCGGAATTCGTCAGGGACCGAATTTTTCCGGAAATTCGTTTTGCCATCGGATTTCCAAGTTTCTTTGGTCTATCTGGCCTGCCTGAAGAGCCTGTGTGCTTAATTCGATTTGTCATGAAAATTCTAAGGCTCTTGAGATTAATTTATTCTTTGATCATTGCTAGTGTTGTCTTGGAAATATAATTTTTAGTCACTATTGCACTATTGTGTGAGAAAGTTGGTTTATGTGCATGTGCACTTCACCTCTTTGATCTCTGGTTTGGCTCTCACTACACACTGATACTGGATTGGAGTTTGTTGTAAATCTATGCTTGACATGTGAATATAGGTTGATTGATTGTCCACTTTTATCTTCTCATGCCTTGTGGTGATAATCTTGTATAAATTGATGTTACTCAAAAAACACTTGCATGATTGGCATTTGTCGAAGATCTGAGTTTGGAAGGTAGAATTTTTATGGTTCATTAGTTCAAGTGAATATTTTTGTTCGATGCTAACCATATTTGGCAAGCTCTTAGCATTATCAGGAGTGGGGCCTTGAATGGGACACAGTAGTGAAGGGAAGATTACATAATTTGGATTGCACTATGTAAGAAATTGATGAAGGTGGGCGACATTCAGAAAAATCCTTCCACATAGGAATTTCCCAGGGTTCCTAATTCCACAAAGTTCCAAGGTGGTGAAGAATGGGAGTCCATGAGAACTATGACAGGCATTGAAACTCAGTGTATTTCGAGTGCAACAAGGTCTTGGAGATTCAAATACCAATATTGCAAAGGCAGGATGTTGATATGCAAGTTTTTGAAATATGGTAATTACTTACAGGGGTAGATACATTGAAATTGAACTCAGCGAAATCAAGATGATGGCATTGACCTATTATGTATGGCATGTCAAGATTATATGAAATGGTAGCAATTTATCGAAGGAGCTAGTGAAAATGGCTTTGGAGCCGTAGATGGTTGAGAATCATGAGATCAAAACTTTGCAAATTGGTGCATATCAAAACACCTAGGCTCGTTTTGAATGGTGCATCAACTAGTAGACGCATTTGTAGAATCATAACACTTGCAGTGGATGTGGGGCTCCCTTGATGAAGTGATAGTTTGAAATTAGAGGAGGCATCTAAAACGGTACAAAGGAGATTCGCAATGAGGAACAAATTCTAAAGAAATCCTTTCACGCAAGAAATTCCTGAACAGTGACAAGTCCTCGAAGTCTCATATTCCCCGAAGCACTAAAATTCCCAAAGAAGTTTAGTTCCCTGAAGATTTCCAATATGCACGAAGTAGTAGAAGGGATCGACTGTCTAGCACCCTGAGATTTGTGAGCTATGTTCAAAGTGTAGGGAGTACTCATACGACTTCGGCCATTGACGAGAAAACAAATAAATTAAAGGGGCCTGATTCAGAGCATTTGGTAAATGATTACAGTCCAAAGAAAGAAATGACAAGCAGGCCAATTGCTTTGAATATGTGATTCTACTTATACAGTCTCAGTGCCACCAACAATGCTTTCATATGACAATATTACTATCAAATTGAAAAAGTGTTCGCAGTTGATTGAATGAATACTCATGCCAAAGGGTGTTAGATATCGTTGGCCGTTAAAGAATAAGTGGAATCCGTGTTCTTTGCACCAATTCATAAATTCTTGGTGCAAACTGATGGTTGTAGTCATGATGCGTCATAAAAAAAATCATTCTTGAGTCTCGAAGATGGTTAATATGGAGGTACGACAGCGTGAAAGCATTCAAACTTTTCCAAAAGTTGAATGACGTAGAGGGCCAATGAATGAATAATATCGATAATCATATAGGCTTGATCATTGCGCCTGCAATGTAAGCATGAAACTTCTTAGAGGAGGTAAATCATTATCGCTAATGATGGCCCAATGGTATGGAGGATGCAGAAGATAAAATTTGAGACATTCTAAAGCATAATGTTGTGTGGTATGAAGCATTCAAAACGTGGATCATTGAAGATCTCATGGCTCTTGTATGGTGGGTAGTGACTTCATGCAGAAGGCCAAGATTATAGTATGAGGAAATATTGCAATGAACTTCACAAGGGAGCCTTGTATTAGAAATACCATGTGTATGGAAGGATCGGTGCAGCTGCGGAATTTGAGGCAATGAGGTGGGATAAATTAGGTATTTCTTACAATTGTGAACTATGCGATGGGTGAGATCTCCAAGAGTTTGCAATCCATGGTGGCTTTGTTACCACATTCGATCATGAATGCAACTGACATAATGAGATGATTCTCAGGATTGGTAGAGAGAAGCAAGAATACAATAAAGCGCAAAGCGGCGAACTCAATGACTGATATGATCACGGCTCTGCATTCTAGAATTCAACCAAGACCAAGGGAGGTATTATGACAAGCATTCTATATCATGGAAAATGGGAGTATATCGGTTTTCATTTGAAAGGATTCTCAAAGCAGTGAAGGAATAAGTTTCATGGAGAAGCTCACAATATTCAGAACGTCTCAGAGAATCCATGGTGATGCAGATTCAGCAAGAACATTAATTCCCCGAAGGAACAAAATTCTTGAAAACATGAAAGTTTGGATATTTCCAGAGTCACCAGATATCCCTGATAGCATAAAATCTCATAAAAGTCCGCTATAGTCGAATTTCCCCGAGATTGTCGATTCCCCAAGAAGTACAAATTCCCAGAGTTGGAGAATCCGCAAAGTTTTTATCATGAAGTGGAGACCCACTTTGAATGTTGGATGGTTTACAAAGGTGCTAGTATTCAGAGGAAAATGGAGGAAATGACTAAAGATATCATTGTGTAGCAAACAATAGAGATATATTCATGATACAAGTGAAGTAAGAAGGAGATATAAATGGCACATCACGATGACCAAACCTTCGTCTGCAGCAAGAAAAGAGATTAAGTAAAGAAATGGCTCAATATGTTATGTTGTTGGATATATGGTGATGGGATTGAATACACAGATCAGTTGGATCTTTCTGCAATGGCATGAGATGGCACTTCTAAGATCTCATTAGAGGAGGATCACAATGGACATGTGTTTGTATATAGGCACAACATATAATCTATATGCACGGGGATGGTGAAACTCCAGAATAAGACCCGATTGTTGTAGGAGAGGTTTGTGATGGCACAATGAACATTGGTTCACACAATATTACATTCATATTAGGAGGGAGGAATTGTTTCATGATTGATAATTAACCCTTTCAAAATGCACACAAAACTTGATTTAAAGGGAACTCGAGGTGTAACGACCTAGTTGTTCGAGGTCTCCAGTCATACATTTGGAATATGGTGATCTCGTTTTCAGGGTGTTTTGACTGACCGTAATGATTAATGATTGACATATTGCACAACTTAGATGAATAAGGGAGAGGGCATAAAGTGTAATTGATTTAGGAGGGAATTCAGATAAATATGATTCCAAGTGGAATGCTAGTCCGATGTTACTGACAATTCTTTGATTTGTATTTCATTGGAGCATTATGTGGATTTATAATTTGAGGTTTATTTAATGCGACTTATTTTAATATATTTGAACACTAATAATTGTCTCATATGATTGAAGGAGTAATGCAATGACTTACACTGCTATAGGATTTGTATACAAAAGGGAGAAGATCTCTAGCATAAGAGAAAGTGCTCCAAGGTGGTTGAAAATTCAAACGGTCCAAGACACTCCCTCATAAGAAATGGTGTTAAGGAGGGTAATTCAAATTAGTCAAATACCATCACATATGGAGACGTGCACTTGGATGCTTGATCTTACTTACACCTTAATTTTAAATGTAGGCTTGCCTGAGAATCTATGCCGCCAGTTGTATGCCAACTGGAGGAGTTTTCTAGGAGATACTTGCAGTGTGTGAAACTGTTTCTTTCATCCAATCAAGATTTTTGTTGATTTCAAGGTGGCAAAGTATTATTTTCTCATTGCTCCAAATTTGTGGCTGATTTAATTTCATTGGATGATGATGTATCTGGATGCCAGAACCCTAGTGTAACTGTCAAATGCTTCTGGAGCTGCAATCTTAGTTGTTGGATTGATTTGATCATGGCCATAGATTCGAAGATGTAGAAATTTATAAAATGCCAAGGCCTTCTCATTTGAAGGGGGTAGTAGAAGTCAGAAGATCAGGAGAATTAGAAGCAGGTAGAATATTAAAGCAAGAATTAGAGCTAGGAGTTAGTTCATTCTGGGCAAAATGTTGTAACACAGAACATTGGAATTGTTGCTGATATTGGATGATTTAATACAATTGCAAACATTGTGATTTTTGGTGATCTCTTTGTGTTGATTTATCTTGCATGGTTCTTATGATTCTATCTTTTGAAATTTCTCATGGTTATTAGATATATGTTAGATTTAGATTTAGATTTGATTCAATGGTGTTCATGATTTGATGCTTGAAGTGTTTGCAGTAATCTCTAGTCTATACTTTTTGCAGCTAGTTGATTGTTAGTTGCTTTGCAAAGTTAGCCTGGACCTTTTATTTTCATTGTGCTTAATTCACTTGTGGAGATTTATTCATTTCAATTGCAGTAGGGTTGTTTTGAATGAATGTTCATGATCTAAAAAATCTTATTACCTTAGAAGATTGCACTGTTCTTGTGAAATTGCAGATTCATATGGGTTAAGCAGGAATTGGTTTGTGTGGGATTGGTCCATTTTGAGTTTTTTGTCATTTGCATTGTTAATATTAGGAGTAGTTAAATCTAGAAACCTCTCTAAAACCCTTACCCTTTTGTTATTTCTTTGATTATTGGATTAAATTTAGGATTGAAGTATCATCATATTGTTAGATCTGATAAATTGAGATTCTGTATTTTTCTTGTAGTAAGGTCCCCTTGTGATTACTAGCATTTTCACATTTATCACCGAGTTGTTTATGCATTGTCAAGACCTAACATTAGAGACCTTGGGGTTATCTCTTGAGGCTTGCTGATAGAGATTTACCTTTCAAGAGAGATAGGATTTCATATTATGTCTGAGTTGTTGTTGTGCAGAAAAAATCATCAACAGATTGGCTCTAGAAGGATGGCCTGAATAAGCAAGTTGGATCAATTTTTGTCTGTCATCTCTCCTGAAAGATTTTGAAGAAGAACTAGATCTACTTCGGGAGAGGAGGAATTTCAAGAATTTCCAGTCCCTACCAGGTTAAGAAGGACCAATAGAAGGGGAGAATCATCATTCACCCAGCCATCTCCATCATCCCCATCTTCATCAGGTTCATCTGAGTCTGAGTCTGAGGACATTCCCATTCCGCAACCTCAGCCAGCCATATATCAGTCATTACCACCTCCACCTCCACCAATGGCTTTCTTAGTTGATAACCCATCTCCCTTATCTTTCAACCATTACAATCCTATGCCTAAAAAACCTGAGCTTTTCTACTCTAAGTTTCACATTAATGATCCCAAAAGGACTGCAGAGGAGCATATGAGGATTTTTAAAACCACCCTTAAGGATAGGGGAATTAATCATGAAGATGTTGCATGCAGAATTTTCCCATTTTCCCTTGGGGATGAGGCATTTCATTGGTATAACCACCTTCCTGTTGGGTCTATCACTACTTGGTTGTAGTTGGAGACTATATTTTTACAAAAATTTAAGATCCTAATCAGTGCTAATGAGTTACTTCTGCAGTTTACTAGGATCAAGAGGGAGGAAAATGAACCAATAGTGGCTTTCAATAATAGATTCCATAGGGCTTATGCTAGGCTACAATCCCCTTATGTTATAGATGATGCCTCTGCTAGGGAGGTTTATTATGAGGCTTTGGATAGCTTAACATCTACTTTCATCAAATGGAAAGCAAACCCTCCTGGTAGCCTATTTGAAGCTTATGATGTGGCTATTAAAGTAAGTACATATTTGAGACAGCACTTGTCTGGACCCTTGGCCAACCAAACACTTATGATGAATTTAGTCCCTTAATCACCATTGGTTTCACACCCAGGTCCAATTACCCTCCAAATATGAACTAGCCTACATTCTTTCATCAGCAAGCTAATATACCCAGTTACATGCAAAGCTCTGAGATATTTAATAAACCCTTGAACCATGGGCTCCATAATGTTTATATGCATAATTTAGCTGGTATTGTTCCTCCATCAAACAGTGAAGACAAGCAGAGGTTGGATGCACTCATAGAGCTAGTTGAGAAGCTAAACACTGAAGTCACTTACCTAAGGAACTAGAATAGTTAATCCCAGGTAGCCCAAAGGGTGGTTCACTCTAATTATGATCAAAGCAACAAGGATATGATGCAAGCTCAAGGGTAGAACTTTGATAGAGGGCAACATCTTGATAAAGATCATGGAAGGAAGCCACCACGATAGAATAGGACTTGGCATACAAGCCATGACAATGAAGGAGCCTTAACCTCTCTTGATAAGCCGAACAATAAGGAGAAATCTAGTGAAGTTTATTTGGAAAAAACGGCTTTGACAGGATGGTGTAGGCTTCATAACACTACTCAGCATTCTAAATCAGATTGTCAAGAATTCTAGACTGTTGCATCAATTTTCCAATAGAGGGATCAATATGCCAGCAACAGTTCGAGTGGGCTAGAGATAGTGCCATCTAACCCTTATGACATATCATTCATGGTGGTGAATCATGTCCCATTTTTGAGAAGTGAAGAGAATGAACCAAAAGAAGAACATGATAAAGGTTTTGAAACAGGATATGTATACAGTGGAGAATTTGTAGCTCAATCTTTTGAAGATAATGAGGAGAATGATAATGGCCCATTGGATGAAGAAGAGTATACAACTGAAGAAGTTCAAGCATTCCATCATGTGCCTATGCATTATTTCATAAATGGAGGATGATCTGATGCTAATAAAGGAAGAAGTGTTGAAAATAACAGTGATGAATTTATGGCTAGCTCTGAAGACAACTGTTCTTCCATGACTGCAGAGCAAGTAGGTAAATATGTGGTAGAAGAACTCAAGAAAGTCAAAATAAGTCTCTCTGCTCATGAGTTGTTAAAGAATCTTACAATTAGGGGTGCATTACTAAAGTCTCTTGAAAGAGATATGCTTTCTGAACAAAAGGGTGCTTCAAGCCATGTTGATACAGATATTTTTAAGGAGGTATTTTTGTCTGAAACAAGCTTGGGAAATTATACACTGACAGTTAACCCTCAAGGATGGAAGACTAAGGAAATCCTCATGTTACATGATATTCCTATTCATAAATTACATAGTGTTGAAGTATCAGTAGAATTAACAGTAGAAGTGGAAGAGAAAGTATGGTCGTCAAATCATGTGCATCAAACTATGAAGAATGAACTTCCAATAAAATAATTTCAACAAGCTACTGGCGAGTATCTAGTAGTAGAGTCAACTAGCATTGGATCTAAGAAAGTCATAGCAGTTAAAGCTGAAGTAGTTCTGGAGGAGATTCCAATACAGGAACTTCAACAACCTACTGATGAATGTCCTAAAAGATGTGAAAAAGAACTTAATGAAAGAGTTGAAATTATGAGCAGTCACAATCCAGAACCAGACCAAATTCCAATAGGAGAGGAATTAAGGGAGTCCCTTCACTCATCACATTCTATTTTTCTTCTTTCTATTGATGAATTCAGTAAAGAAAATTCATAGATTTCATGTGTTAATGACAAGATAGTTGATGTGATTCATATGGATATGTGGGAAAATCCAAATGGTGTTGAGAATAACAATGTTGTAGCCATCACTAATGAGCTTGATCATCCTACTTTAGGTAAATATGTGCTTGAAGATCATTCTATGAGGCCTCCTGACGAACATCATGATTGGAAAGTTTCTATATATGACAAGGCTTCTGCATTTTCATCATTGACCCCTCATAAAGACACTCCAATAGGTGAAAAGTTCCATGTTTATACTTCTGAATCTGTTCAATCTGATTTTCACCCTGAATTATTCATTGAAGACTCCAATTCTATTTTGCATGCAAGAGGGATATTGCATCATCAGTGGACTAGACCTCCTAACGACATGGGGATCAGCTCTTCACAATTGAATAAGGATGAACATAACATTCAATCTACAGCCATACAAAATCAGGTTGTTTCTCTCCTTGCTATGAATTTTGAAGCTTATCAATTTTAGTATGGGAATTTGGGGAAGGAAACATATGGATTAATCATGGTCCTAATGAGTCACCTTAGTTATTGATTATTCTTGATTATGAGGTTGAATTTGAATGCTGCATTTTTGAAGTTTACTTTGCTAAATATAAAGATAATTTTGCATTCTTGAGGACTATTACCATTACCTTATTGCTTGTTCATGCATTGATGAATCGTATAGGGGTGGGTCTCAGTTCACCCTGTCTGGTGATGTGTTGTTATGAGTCTTTTCTACATACTACTGATTTGAATAAATGCAGCTTGCTCTACTTTTCTTTTGCTTTAGTCTATTTTGTTTTCTTTAGGATAGATTGCTTTAGAATTAGTTTTCTTTGGTTAGTTTAGGTTTGCTTTGGGTTTTCGTTTGGTTGTTGCTTTGCTTCTCTGGCTTGGGTTTTCTGCTTTTTGGACTAGGAAGTGTCGTTCCTGCATAAATATGCTTTTATCTGGGACTGTTTCTTAGTGATTCGTTGATGAACTTTAATCATGTCTTTGGAATTAATGGTCAAGATCTTCTATTAGCGTCAAGTAGTCTAAATGTTTGATTCGAAGAGGATGGGTCATTGGTTTGATTTCAACGTGAAGTATTTTGAAATCTTATCTCTTATACATCCTAAAAAATCATGAGGTTGCAGTAGGGTCCTTGTGAGGTCATGGTAGGTGAAAAATCTTATTTATGCTTCAGCTCCATTGTGGTTCTCAGACCTGAGTGTGAACTTCATTGTTCATAGGTTGAAATGAAAAAGTGAAAAGAAAAGAATATCAAAAGAAAAGAATAGTGAAATATTGAAAATCAAAAGAATGAATTCAACTTATCAAGGGTATTCAAGTATCTCTACCAGTGCTATGGATGCCTAACTGGAAGTAGAGATATGCTTGAGAGAGTCACAATGATAACCTCATTGGGGCTATGGATGCTTCACTAGCAGTGAGGCTCTATCCAAGTTGCTTCTAAAGTAAGAATCTTTACATAGCCTGCTTAAATAAGCTTAGTTTCTGCAGTAGCTCAAGGAAGGAAATGAACTCATGTGCACACACTTAGATTTTTAGTTTATGAAAGGTTCAGTCTGCCTTTGATTCTAATTTTCTTTCATCTTGCATTTTGATTTGTTTCTCCGATATGGAGATCAAAACTAGAGATTTTGGGTTCTTCATTCCTGTTCGTCATAAAATGCTCTAGAGCATTTTCTCAGCGAGAGTCACCATTTGTTGTGCATTTTTTTCCACACACGCCCCACTAAAAGTAGGGACCCTCTATCTGCTCTGAATTTTGGTGCCTTTTGGTCCTTTGATTATTGAATTTGGTCACTTTCAGGAGTTCTCGAATGTTTATCTTGCTCGCCTTAGTGATTCCCCTCAGTTGCACATCAAAAAACTTAAGTTCTGAACAAAGTTTGGGTTTTTACCTAATTTCAAGATTTTCCACTCCATCCGAATTTACCCAGATTTCACTCAAACTCTGGCAAAAGGGGCTTTAGTGTTCTAATTCGGTAAATTTGGTACTTCACGAAATTCGTCGGGGACCAGATTTTTTCGAAAATCCATTTTTTCATCGGATTTCCAAGTTTCTTCGGTCTATCTGGCCTGCCTGAAGATCCTATGTGCTTAATTCGATTTTTCATGCAAATTATAAGGCTCTTGAGATTAATTTCTTCTCTGATCATTGTTAGTGTTGTCTTGGAAATAGAATTTTTAGTCACTATTGCACTATTGTGTGAGAAAGTTGGTTTATGTGTATGTGCACTTCACCTCTTTGATCTCTGGTTTGGCTCTCACTGCACACTGATACTGGATTGAATTTTGTTTTAAATTTATGCTTGACATGTGAATATAGGTTGATTGATTGTCCACTTTTATCTTCTCATGTCTTGTTGTTGTAATCTTGTATAAATTGATGTTACTTGAAAAACACTTGCATGATTGGCATTTATCGAAGATCTAAGTTTGGAAGGTAGAATTTTTATGGTTCGTTAGTTCAAGTGAATATTTGTGTTCGATGCTAACCATATTTTCTAGGCTCTTAGCATTATCAAGAGTGGGGCCTTGAACGGGACACAGTCGTGAAGGGAAGATTACATAATTTGGATTGCACTATCTAAGAAATTGATGAAGGTGGGCGACATTCGGAAAAATCCTTCCACATAGGAATTTCCCGGAGTTCCTAATTCCATGAAGTTCCAAGGTGGCGAAGAATGGGAGTCCATGAGAACTGTGACAGGCATTGAAACTCAGTGTATTTCAAGTGCAACAAGGTCTTGGAGATTCAAATACCAATATTGCAAAGGCAGGATGTTGATATGCAAGTTTTCAAAATATGGTAATTACTTACAGGGGCGGTTACATTGAAACTAAACTTAGCAAAATCAAGATGATGGAATTGACCTATTATGTATGGCATGTCAAGATTATATGAAATGGTAGCAATCTATCGAAGGAGCTAGTGAAAATGGCTTTGGAGCCGTAGATGGTTGAGAATCATGAGATCAGAACTTTGCAAATTGGCACATATCAAAACACCTAGGCTCATTTTGAATGGTGCATAAACTAGTAGACGCATTTATAGAATCATAACACTCGCAGTGGATGTGGGGCTCCCTTGATGAGGTGATAGTTTGAAATTAGAGGAGGCATCTAAAATGGTACAAAGGAGATTCGCAGTGAAGAACAAATTCTGTAGAAATCCTATCACGCAAGAAATTCCCGAATAGCGACAAATCCCCAAAGTCTCATATTCCCCAAAGCACTGAAATCCCTGAGAAGTTTACTTCTCTGAAGGTTTCCAATACGCACGAAGTAGTAGAAGGGATCGACTATCTATCACCCTGAGATTTGTGAGCTATGTTCAAAGTGTGGGGAGTACTCATAGGACTTTGGCCATTGACGAGAAAACAACTAAATTAAAGGGGCCTGATTCGAAGCATTTCGTAAATGATTACAGTCCAAAGGAAGAAATGACGAGTTGGCCAATTGCCTTGAATATGTGATTCTAATTATATAGTCTCAGTGCCACCAATGATGTTTTCATATGACAATATTACTATCAAATTGAAAAAGTGTTCATAGTTGATTGAATGAATACTCATGCCGAAGGGTGTTAGATATCGTTGGCCATTAAAGAATAAGTGGAATCCATGTTCTTTGCACCAGTTCATAAATTCTCAGTGCAAAGTGATGGTTGTAGTCATGATGCATCATAAAAAAATTCATTCCTAAGTCTCAAAGATGGTTAATATGGAGGTACGACAGTGTGAAATCATTCAAACTTTTCCAAAAGTCAAATGACGTAGAGGGCCAATGATTGAATAATATTGATAATCTTACAGGCTTGATCATGGTGCCTACAATGTAAGCATGAAACTTCTTGGAGGAGGTAAATCATTATCGCTAATGATGGCCTAATGGTATGGAGGATGCAGAAGATAATATTTGAGCCATTCTAAAGCATAATGTTGTGTGGTATGAAGCATTCAAGACATGGATCATTGAAGATCTCATGGCTCTTGTATGGTGGGCAACAGCATCACAGAGGCTAAGATATAGTATGAGAAGATTTACGTGAACTACGGGGCACTTGTATTAGAAATACCATGTGTATGGAAGGATCGGTGTGGTGCAGAGGAATTTGAGGTAGTGAGGTGGGATAAATTAGGTATTTCTTACAATTGGCGAACTATCACGATGGGTGAGATCTTCAAGGAGTTTAGGTCCAGTGGCTTTGTTACCACATTCCATCATGAATGAAAGCCCGACACATAACAGTTGATTCTTAGGATTGGTAGAGAGAAACAAGACTACAATACAAAGCATAAAGCGGTGTACTCTCAATGACTAGTATAGTCATGGCTCTACATTCTAGAATTCACCCAAGACCAAGGAATTATGAAAAGCATTCTATATCATGGAAAATGAGAAATTATATGGGTTATCATTTGAAGGGATTCTTAAAAGCGATTGAAGAATAAGTTTCATGGAGAAGCTCACAATGAGGAAGTCTGAAGAATCCATGGTGTCACGGTCCTTAAAGAACATTAATTCCCCAAAGGAGGCAAGAAATTCCACGAAAACATGAAAGTTCAGGATATTTCTGGAGTCACGAAATCCCGAGGCTTATAAAATCTCAGAAAATTCTGTTGTAGTCCAATTTCCACGAGATTGTTGATTCATGAAGTACAAATTCCCAGAGTTGGAGAATCCGCAAAGTTTTTATCATGAAGTGGAGACCCACTTTGAATGTTGGATGGTTTACAAAGGTGCTAGTATTCAGAGGAAAATGGAGGAAATGACTAAAGATATCATTGTGTAGCAAACAATAGAGATATATTCATGATACAAGTGAAGTAAGAAGGAGATATAAATGGCACATCACGATGACCAAACCTTCGTCTGCAGCAAGAAAAGAGATTAAGTAAAGAAATGGCTCAATATGTTATGTTGTTGGATATATGGTGATGGGATTGAATACACAGATCAGTTGGATCTTTCTGCAATGGCATGAGATGGCACTTCTAAGATCTCATTAGAGGAGGATCACAATGGACATGTGTTTGTATATAGGCACAACATATAATCTATATGCACGGGGATGGTGAAACTCCAGAATAAGACCCGATTGTTGTAGGAGAGGTTTGTGATGGCACAATGAACATTGGTTCACACAATATTACATTCATATTAGGAGGGAGGAATTGTTTCATGATTGATAATTAACCCTTTCAAAATGCACACAAAACTTGATTTAAAGGGAACTCGAGGTGTAACGACCTAGTTGTTCGAGGTCTCCAGTCATACATTTGGAATATGGTGATCTCGTTTTCAGGGTGTTTTGACTGACCGTAATGATTAATGATTGACATATTGCACAACTTAGATGAATAAGGGAGAGGGCATAAAGTGTAATTGATTTAGGAGGGAATTCAGATAAATATGATTCCAAGTGGAATGCTAGTCCGATGTTACTGACAATTCTTTGATTTGTATTTCATTGGAGCATTATGTGGATTTATAATTTGAGGTTTATTTAATGCGACTTATTTTAATATATTTGAACACTAATAATTGTCTCATATGATTGAAGGAGTAATGCAATGACTTACACTGCTATAGGATTTGTATACAAAAGGGAGAAGATCTCTAGCATAAGAGAAAGTGCTCCAAGGTGGTTGAAAATTCAAACGGTCCAAGACACTCCCTCATAAGAAATGGTGTTAAGGAAGGAGGATAATTCAAATTAGTCAAATACCATCACATATGGAGATGTGCTCTTGGATGCTTGATCTTACTTACAACAATTTTTAAATGTAGGCTTGCCTAAGAATCTATGCCGCTGATTGTATGCCAGCTAGAGGAGTTTTCTGGGAGATACTTGCAACGTGTGAAACTATTTTTTTCATCTAATCAATATTTTTTTTGATATCAAGGTGGCAGAGTATTATTTTCTCATTGCTCCAAATTTTTGGCTGATTTAATTTCATTGGATGATGATGTATCTGGATGCCAGAACCCTAGTGTAATTGTCAAATGCTTCTAGAGCTGCAATCTTAGCTGTTGGATTGATTTGATCATGGTCATAGATTTGAAGATGTAAAAATTTATAAAAGGCCAAGGCCTTCTCATTTGAAGGGGGTAGTAGAAGCCAAAAGATTAGGAGAATTAGAAGCAGGTAGAATGGTAAAGCAAGAATTAGAGCTAAAAGTTAGTTCATTCTGGGAAAAATGTTGTAACACAGAACATTGGAATTGTTGTTGATATTGGATGATTTAATACAATTGCAGACATTTTGATTTCTGGTGATCTCTTTGTGTTGATTTATCTTGCATTGTTCTTATGATTCTATCTTTTGAAATATCTCATGGTTATTAGATATATGTTAGATTTAGATTTAGATCTGATTCAATGGTGTTCATGATTTGATGCTTGAAGTTTTTGCAGCAATCCTTAGTCCATACTTTTTGCAGCTGGCTGATTGTTAGTTGCTTTGCAAAGTTATCCTGGACCTTTTATATTCATTTGCTTAGTTCAATTATGGAGATTTATTCATTTCAATTGTAGTAGGGTTGTTTTGAATGAATGTTCATGATCTGAAAAATCTTATTACCTTAGAAGATTGCACTATTCTTGTGAAATTGCAGATTCATCTGGGTTAAGCAGGAATTGGTTTGTGTGGGATTGGTCCATTTCGAGTGTTTTGTCATTTGCATTGTTAATCTTAGGAGTAGTTAAATCTAGAAACCTCTTTGAAACCCTTACCCTTTTTATTTCTTTGATTATTGGATTAAATTTAGGATTGAAGTATCATCATATTGTTAGATCTGATAAATTGAGATTCTATATTTTGCTTGTAGTAAGGTCCCCTTGTGATTACGAGCATTTTCACATTTATCACTGAGTTGTTTATGAATTGTCAAGACCTGACATTAGAGACCTTGGGGTTATCCATTGAGGCTTGCTGATAGAGATTTACCTTTCAAGAGAGATAGGATTTCATATTTTGTCTGAGTTGTTGCTTTGTAGAAAACATCATCAATAGCTCCCATGCCCATATCTATAGCAATGTAACTCTAGCTGATAAATTGAATGCTCTAAGGTACACAACCTGATGTAGATCATGGTACAAATGTGCAAGCATGCAGGATTCCCATGCATATTTGGTACCCTGCATAATCACGCTCTCCAAAATATGACCCCAACCAACTACGAAACCCTTCGACCTATGGTCAGGACATAGAAATCCTCCAATAAATCTAGTAAGAACACATGGAAATTTCATGTATACATCAACATCTCTCTCCATGGAATCTCATAGCTACAAATCTAATCATCCTCAAAAACTTTCCACAATGCATCTGTACCTCCCTTCTCAGTGGAATCATACACAACTAGCTCTCTAACAATAGGAATCCTTAGAATTTGGTAAACATCCTTTGGTGTCACTATCATCTCACCGGTGGGTAAGTGAAAGGTGTTGCGGTCACTGTGTCACCTCTCTACCAAAGCAGTTAGAATTCCCCTATTAATCCTATGTTGGGGCATGTCAAGCAAAGAATTCAATCTGCATTGTCAAATCACATTTAGATCAGCTTGATCCAAATGTGGAATCAAATCCTATGTCCTCTAGAAACGCTCTTGCGACATGAGGACTGTCGAAGGCTCCTATCATTATAACATATCGCAAATTAGCAATCTTATCAATCAATCAACCTATCAATCTAATCAGCTTTGATGAGATTTTGATCATATCTCATGAGTGTCTATCATTGATCCTCACCTATCATGAGGTCAATTATCAATCTATCATTGATCCTTACCTATCATGAGGTAAATCATCAATATATCATTGATCCTCACCTATCATGAGGTCAACCATCAATCTATCATTGATCCTCACCTATCATGAGGTCAATCATCAATCTATCATTGATCCTCATCTATCATGATGTCAAATATCATTATCCTATTATTGAATCTCACCTATCATGAGATCAATCATCATCTAATCTATCAACATCATCAAACATCATTAAATCAAAGGCTGTTGGGATCAACAATCATCAAAATCAAGGAGTCTACTCAAAATTACATCATTATGTCCTAGATGTGCTAAAACAGTGTCTCAAAGCACTAAAAACATGGATGCACCAGATAATTCTACCAATATTCCATAACAGGGTTTCTATGTGCTAAATTACCAAATGCACCATCAAAATTCATCAATGCGCTATTTCATTTCATCAATGCGCCAAATGACCCAATGCACTAGAGAAATAACCTTATGCGCTAATTCATGACATCCATGTGCCAAAACCTAATGTGCTAGAAAATTTATCCTATGCACTAAAACTTGACCTACATGTGCTAATTTGTTGTATGCGCTACAACTTTGCATGAATGTGCTAAAAACTTAACCCTATGCACTAAAAGTCCCTATGTGCTAAAACAGGCATTCAATGTGCTACACCAGGGTCTAAATGTGCTAAAACATGAAAATCTAAATTTTAAACATTAAAAAAACATGGGAAAAATCAATTCAAATTTTACGAGGAGGTTCTTGGGGTACATACTAGAGGTCCATACACTGTCGGGTGATTGTGACATTGCATGCACTTGAATTGATGGGTTTGGATTGGAATCACCATCTTGCTAAATTTGCACAAAGTTACTCAATCACTCCAATTTTTCAAAGTGAAAATGACACAAATGAGTTGTTTTTCACCTTTTTCATCTTTTAAAGGAGTGATTAAATGGGATTAAAGTGGGATTTATTTTATTTTTCAAAGGGGTCTTAATTAATCAATCAATCACCTAGTAGGTTTGGTATCATTTTCCAGGAGATAAATCGTATCAGCATCATAAAATTTGAAAATCATCATCAAATCATCAGAAAATCATAAAAAATTCAAAAAATTCAAAAATTCGTCAATTTATCTCCCGAGTAGGCATAGATCCATCATCACTCGAAAAACTAGCATATAGGGAATATCGAATAAAAGAAAAGTGTCAGCATCACCAGAAATTTTTTCTTTGAAGCAATGTGTAAACACATCACTTCAAAGAGGGGAAAAATATATACACCTAAAATCGGTCAAGATAATTAATTAATTAGATACAAGGTATTTAATTAATAAACCTCTCATTTCATCTACTTATAAATAAATTCTAAATTTATTTATATAGTTCATATTTTCTAATTCTTCTTATCTTAAATTATATTCCTCTAATTTTAATTAAATAAACAAATTCAAATAGTTTGTTTTATTTAATTAATATCTTCTTACTAAATTTGAATAATTCCAAATTTAAATTTAGTCACATTTCTACAACTTTTCCTCTTGCCACCTCATCATGCCATGTGTCTCATGAATTTAAATATCCTTAATATTTAAATGGGATTTTTCCTCAACAAATTCTGAAATAGAGTTGAGACACTTGGCTCCCTTCCTCCATTTATTCTCTCTCACACTTGGAAAAGTTTTCTATTAAAGGGAACACTCTCCATGATTCCCTCTAACTTCTTCATCCTCCACCCTCGATCTTTCTAGCTAAAATCCTGACCATTAGTTGTTGCCACATCAAAATATGCCTTGGAAATCCTATAAATACAGCGTCATTCTCCAGAATTTCATATCCAACTTTGAGCAATCTTACTATGCAAAAATTTCATTTGAGCATTTAGCAATTAGCAATTAGAAACATTAGTTTAGCATAATCATGGCTTAGTTTGGTAGCTGCATTTTACTTATCATTGTACTTTTCATACATCATTTACATCATAGCATTTAGCATCATATCCTTATCATAGCATCATTATCATATCACTCATCTATCATGTAATTCAATCAATCATGTAGGAATAGATTTCTTGCATCTTTCAGCATTCCATTCCTCATGTTGTCATTCTAAACATCATAGTGCACACACAAATCTAAGAGCCATTATGATTTAATGAATCCTTGAAGATAGGAAAGAATGGGATGATTTTAGAGAGTTTATCTATTTCAATTCAATTAGTTTTGTGATTTGAATTCTCTAATGCATTGTCTCATTGATTGTGTTGTATTTATTGCTTTTAAATTTACACATTTTAATACTTCACAACACAGTCCCCATTCTTCTTTTGGACCAAAAGCAGGTTGGAAACCTAGGTACTATGCTTGATTGAGAAGACAATCTAGTAATGGATTAGCTTTGTCAACTCTTGCACCATTAATGCCTCAATCTTTGGATTTACTGGCCTCTGCTTCTAGTGGACAAGTTTTTCTCCTTTTGTCAGTTCTATAGTATGTTGGATGACGTTGAGATCATATCCCTTGAGGTCATCATATGACCAGGCCACTACTCCTTTTCATTTTTCACAAAAATGCATGAGTCAGTCCTTATCATGTTGTGGAACATCCTTTCCAACCTTAAGCTTCCTTCTATCAGTGACCTAAAGATCAGCATAGTCACCCTTGTCAGCTACAAACTTCCTCTTGTCATTCCTCACATCGTCACAATCGAATAGATTTTTGAGAGTGACAAGTCCCTTCAGGAGCTTGTTGGATCTTAGCTGAATAATTTCCCTTCATAAGCTTTTGCAATTTTTGGTTGGAGTTGATCAGCAAATTCTCCTAAATGTTGAATGAATGAGGTGATGTGTTCATCACTTTCAAACACTTGTCGGCTTTGGTCATTATCTAGGATTGTAGGTCATACAATCACTCACAAAGAGTGTATATTATCAATTAGGTTGGAAATAGGGTCAAATTGAGATCCTATCATCGCCAGGTGATCCGCAGATGTATTCTACTCTCTAGGGACCATTTGGACATTGAAGGCTTCAAATCTCTCAATCAGGTCCCAAACCCTATGTCTATAAGATTGCATGTGGACATTCTTTACTACGGAGACCCCTCAGAATTGATTAACTATTAGCTCATAGATTATTATTTTAATACCCATCTGCTCTGCAAGACTTAGACCTTGCATGAGGCCCTCATATTCAGCTTGATTATTTGAACAGGAAAATTGAAAGAAAAAAGATCTTAGTGTATTTTCATTAGATGGGGATGTCAAACATATCCTGGCTCCTACACCAACTTTGCATCTTGCTCCATCAAAATGTAGTGTCCATAGCTCTGAGGCATGGCCACCCTCAAGTTCTTTCACTACCTTCAGAATCACTTGATCTTCATCATAGATGACATAGGTTCCCAATCCAATGGCATGATAATTGTTGAAAGGATTAATGTCTATAAATTCACTTAAGAGGGCCTCTTCTTCTACTATTGTCTCTAATCACCTTCTCATCCTCAAATAATTCAGTACAATACATCTCATCTTTGGTAATAGAGGTATGAGTAGCCTCAAAGTTGATCATGGCTTCATCTACTACATGTTATGAATGCAAAGGTTCGAACACTACATTCATTTTAGCTCCATGCTTGGTCCTAAGAATCAAGTGTGACCAGTCTAAAGAAATATATCCACCTATCTTGGCAGTGAACTCTCGAGATAAGCAAAGACCAAACATGGGGGGGATGTCAATGATCATGGTATCTTATGGAACAGTGATACTAGGGTAGGAGAATAAAGTCAAGGGGAGGTTCTTAATGACACCTACAGTTTCCACCTTATTCCCATCAAACTACATAACCCCTCTATTTAAAGGTTCATAGCTGAGTCATAAGGCTTCAGCTATCTGCTTGGGCATGACTGTAGTGCTAGCACCACAGTCAATCATAGAATTATGTAACAATTTCTTACCCACAATGAGAGTTAGGAAAAAGGGTTTTAGTTTCGGCTTGCCTTTATTTTTGATATAGGCTTCTTCTCCATTGTTTGTGAGGACTTTCTCCTGAGACGATCAATCAACAGCCTTTCCCTTGGATGGTTGATTTGTTGGCTCAATGCTTGCATCTTTCATTAGGTCCTTCTATAGTAATGACTTCTGCTCTAAAAATAGCTAAGATATCCCAAAGGGATACACTAGAAAAGACTTTCTTCAACTATTCCACCACATTGAATGGAAGTGGATTCAAATACTTATGTTTCTTAGACTTTGTCATAACAATCTCCTTGTGTGGTTGAGATTGTTGTACAATTTCAAAGGTACTAGGAGCTTGGTCGGGAACACTTTTGGGTTGTTGAGTGACTGGTTCTCTCATGAATCTCCTCTTTGATTGATTTTTATAATCTAATTGCACTTGTGGGGCCTTTTATGTGGATGCATCATTTGCAAACACTACCTCTTCTTCTTCCATCCATGAGAAGAGTGCATGATCGAGAGCTATATTTGTTTCTTGCTCCAAGGATATTCCTTGCATTTGTGCAATGAGTACCACATTTTCCATTTGTGGAGAGGCATAACCTCCTAAATCTAACACAACGCCTTGACTGTGTTGTTCTACCACTCTTTGTTGTAAATTGACATGCATGCAATTTTGGGGCATATGTGCTTTGTTGCAGGGGAAGCACCAAGGATTCGTATCATCAGTGAGATTATTTTTCCCCACTACTAGCTCTCTATTTTAACTTGGGTGAATGTTTTCTAGTGGAGTAGGTATCGGCACTATCTGATTATTTGTTTGAGTCTACGGATTCATGCACGCACCTCTTTGGAACCGATTTTGCTAGTAGGAAGATCTTTCGCCTTGGTAATTTTGGTAAGTCAGCTTTGGAGGCATGGACTGTTGACACTTGATACTAGTTATTCCATTTGAGATGTTCCACAACAACTCCTTAATGTCACTCATCTCATCTTTTGAAGAGTTAGATGTAGAGGCAATGTTTTGTGGTGTGCTCAGATAAGTGTACATTGATTAGGGAGGAGGAAACACACTGGTAGAAGCTATCTCCTAGATGGGGGCTGACAACTCTACAAATATAGGCCTAGCAGGTCAAGGCGGTAACTTTTTGACATTGATCAAATTATTCTCTTCCTTAACAACAATGTTATATGCATCCAGAAAGGGGTTCCCACCAAGGGACTGGATCATCACTGAAATTTTGGAATTGAGATATTTTAGATAGAACAAGAATGCAAATCGGCAGGTGGATGGATAGTAGGTTGGATCCTTTTCCAAGTTGTGCAAAACTAGGCATTAAAGTCATTCATGGCCTCCTAAGGATCCCAATTTATGGTAGCCAGCTACTGAAATAGCAAAGACCGATCTCCATTGTTTGAAAATTTCTCATAAAAAGGCTCTCTGAGCTAATCCCAAGTACCAATGGTAATGGCTTCCAAAGTGCAGTACCAATCTAGTGCCTTTCCTTTTAAAGACGTTGCCAACAATCTCAATGCTAAATTTTGATTAGTTATGCCATGCACCAAACACACATCTGCCACATCTTACAAATGATTGGATGGCATTTTTGAACCTTCACTGGTAAATTTTGGCAAATTTTTTAAAGCAGATGATGGGATAGGATCCCAAATGGCCGATGTTATTAGTACTATGAGATGGCTTTTGGCATCCCATGTTACAAAATTTCTATTAGCCATTGGTAACAAGACCAGAGGAGGGATCGAGATGTTTACTGGACGGGTTCTTGCTTGTACTGTTACCAGTGGTGGCACTAGCAGAACAAGGTTGTTCATTGTTTGGGATCTAGTAATAGGTCTATAGTTCATACACCCACTTTAGATTTAGATACATTCAAACAGGTCCCACCGAGCATGCTACAAAAAGAACTGTTAACGCCTAAAATTGCTAGACACACAACCTTATAGGAAACTCAATTAATGGGGAGACCAATTGTGCTAAACTGAGTGAGCTTTAGGTTTTAAAGACCCCAAATTTTCCTATATTTGGGGGGGTTGGAAAGGGAAAAGGAAGCATATATATAAAATAAATTCTAATCTAAGTTGATGCACCAAGATGTAAGTAAGTAGGCATAGGAAATCTTCCCTTTTAGATGAGATTTGTGGACCTATTCAACAATTTGCATGCCTGAAAATAACATAAAGCAAAGATGAAATTCTAAATAAATTAATCCAATAACATAATATACCTTCCATACATTTACTGAACAAGAAGAATTCAAGACATAATTCGAACATCAAATTTATATTGAAATTGTAGAAATCTTGCAGATAAACTACTCGGTACAACAAATAGCACAGTATAATATCTTACCAATTAGCTAAGAAACAAAGAGGCCAAAAAAATTGGCATAATCTATGAATCTTAATACAATAATTAAAAACAATACAAAGGCCTATAGTCTTTCAATACTTTTTGTGTATTTTTGAACCATTTTTCATAGATTCGAAGCAGTAAATATAGATCCCTCCACCACATGAAATCCACTAACCAAAAAAGATTCCCCAAGCATGGACTATGTCACCCGTCACAATGAGTCTCAAAGATCATTGCAACAAAAAGATTCTGAAACATGGTATTCAATTGCCTCAAAAAAAATGTGCCCTCTTGTGATGATGAATGCAGTCCAAAAGCGAAAGCAGGAGAAATCTCCAGATGACACATGTCACCCACCCACAAATTTGGTTAGGACATGTGGCATAGTGACAAGGCTTCACATTCATTCATCCTTCCCTTGCAATCAAAATCCCCTCAAAGAAGACATGTGGCATAGAGAATTCATTAAGCTTTGACTGTAGGCCCCACCCAAAAAGGTCTCTGTGAAATGATGCAATGTGGCTTATTAGTAAAGTTTGGGGTAAGAAAAAGGAGAGAAAATCCTCAAAGGCATGTGCTAGAGACACGTGGTGCAAGGACGGTGCTCAAAGGAGACACAAGGGAAGAAAAATTTCAAAGGTGTGCACAACTGACATGTGGTGCAAGTGAACAAAGGCACTACAAAAAGGGGCTCAAAAATATTAAAACATATGAAGCGTGGGTCATGGCCAATGAAAACCAACAATAACCACCCAGAGGGAGCTTTAAGGATTTTAAATCCATAGTATGCAATGGGAAATTTTGAAATATGTTTCAAATATGAATTTATTATTCAAAGGAAAAGAAAAAATTTATTGCTCTTAAAGGTTAGATGCATAAATTATTCACTTGTGGGTTAAACATAGAAAAAATTACTCTATAGAACAATGGGCATGTTACACATGGTATCAAAGCTACCAGGTTTAGCTTTGGAACCTATGTGCTCACTATATTTTCCAATCCAACATTATATGAGTCTAATGTTGGTAAATTCTTGTGTCAGGAGGGTGCATCTCAGGTTAACTATAAGAAAATCAATAATCGGGAATGGGGGCTACCTATAGACTAAGAAGGAAAAATAGCCCGTGTTTGAACCATTGAGGGAACCAATCATGAAAATTCCATTTGGCTAAGTGATACTAATACTATCGGTCATTCCCTTTCATGAATCAATCAAGAGAAAAGGAATATGAGAGAGGCTACCAACTTCAACCGTCTACCTTATGTTTCCCCAGCTAAGTCAAACTCTTGGAAATTGAAATCCTTATTAAATAAAAACATTTTTTTTGGAAAAACTTGTGTATAGGTTCTTTATGAGATTCTTTATATGAATGGTTGTTCTTATAAATTCTTTTAGAAACGTTAAGTAAACTTTCTTAGATCTAATTAAGTGAAACCTCCAAGTAAACTATTCTTGGGAAAATGGTTAAGACACGAACTAACATGGGGGAAAGTCATGAAGTAGGACAAGGTTTTGAGAATACTAAAGCTAAGTTGGACCACATCTTGTCTATAATGGGTGAAACAAGAACAAGGATAGGAAACCTTGAATAGGAAGTAAGGGGTAAAGAAAGAGTGGAACAAGAAGTCCCAAATAATAATGAGGAATTTCCCAACAATGAAGAGAAAGGGGACAATTCTCATGATCACACCCATTCTAGTGAACAAGAGGATGAGGAGTCAAGTCAAAGTCAAAGGGAACTAAAAGGAGGTGCCTAGACAATGATCTATCCCATGACATGAATAAGATTACACCTCCAAAGTTTGAGGGTAGTGCTACTGGGGATGCAACTGAAGCATGGCTTATGGATATGGAAAAGTACTTTGAGATTAGAAATTACTTTGAAGTCACTAAAGCCATATGGGGAGATTTCTAGTTGGCAGGTGAAGCATCCAATTGGTGGATGAATAAGAAGATGGAGTTAGGACTTAGTTCCTTGAGGTTGACATGAAGCGATTTTGTAGATATTTTCTAGAAAATATGGTTATCACAACTCTTCTATGATCAAAATCTCATTGATTTCCACAATCTAAAACAAGGAGATTCTTCAATGAATGAATATTCAGAAAAGTTCACCCGCCTCCTGAGGTATGTACCAATGTACCAAAAGGATGAATGATTTGGGATAAGGAAGTTTATTATAGGTATTAATGCCCAAATAGGTGGTGAAGTAGATGTGCATGGTCCTACAACCATGGACTTGGTGTATGAAAAAGGGATTAAGCAAGAACAAAATCTTAATTCTATTTCAATCTACTGAGAAAGGAATGGAAATAAGTTTAACTTGGTGCGGGCTAATCAAGCTCCAAGAAGACTTGATGAAGGGAAAAAATTTCAAAGGTAAGGGGACAAGGGACCTTAGAAAAAGTGGAATGAACCAAGAAGAGACCAAAGAGGAAGTAACCACAAATATAACAATAACTTCAACAACAGTGCTGGTGGAAATATTAATAACTTGGGAAGACCTATGAAGAAAGAAGGGACCAATGAATGGATGTTTTACATGTGGAGGGGATAACTATGCTAATTGGTGCCCTAGCAAGCTAACATAATCTTAACCATGTGGGAATCCTCTTCCTCCGCAACAACTTTCATTCCAACAAAGGATACATGTAGTAGACAATTGGCAAGTTGAGTACCAAATTACTCTAGTAAAAGTCTTAGGTACTTTGTTTGGAATTTCTATCTAAATTTTAATAGATATTGGTGCCATAGAAAATTTAATTTCTCCTAGAATAGAAATTCAAATATCTAGAAAGGATGGTTTTATGTAAAAATAATAGGTTGTTGAGTATGCAAACCGGACAAGAGTTGTGGTGAGTCAATGTCTATTTGAAGCAAGGTTAGAACTTCCAATTTTCTCTACGGAGATGAATTTGTACATAGCCATCTTAGGTTATTATGATGTCATCCTAGGAATGAAATGGCTATGGAATCATAGACCTAAAGTGTATTTACATGCTAAAACCATAGAATGCTTAGATGATCTAGGTAACCAAGTGTCTTTACAAGGAACACCTAGAGAAGTGAAACTATGACAGATTTTAGCTGTGCAAATGTATAGGGTGAAAAAGAAAGGTTGTCAATGCTTCAAAGTAAAGATGGATAAACTTTTGGAATAAAACTAATTCATCCTTGAAAATGATTTCATGTATTATAAACCTCAATATTCTCAAGAATTCGAAGAAGTGGTGGAAACAGGGAAATTAAATATGGAGAAATTTCCTATCCTATGAAAATTTGTAGATGTATTTCCAAATGAACTACCTAGATTGCCTCCCAAGAGAGTGTTTGATTTCTCTATTTACATAGTTCTTGGGTTGGAACCTATATCGAAATTACCCTATAGGATGACAACAATGTAATTGATGGATTTGAAGGCACAATTAAGAATTGTTGTCTAAAGGATTAATAAGACCCAATGTTTCACCCTAGGGGTGCCAATGATCTTTGTCAAGAAGAAAGATGGTATACTAAACTTTTTTATTGACTATCAATTTCTTAACAAAGCAACCATAAAGAATAAACATATGTTGCCATGTGTCAATGATCTCTTTGATTATATGTGGGGAGTGGTTGTGTTTTCAAAGATTGATCTACATTCTAGATATCATCAACTAAGAATCAAGGATGAAGATATTTTCAAGAAAAAATTTAGAACTAGATACAAACATTATGAGTTCAAATTCCTACCTTTTGGACTCACGAATGCACTAGCAGCATTCATGAACCTAATGAACAATGTATTTAGAGACTGCTTGGATAGGTTTATGTTCATTTTCTTGGACAAAATATTAATCTACTCCATGAATGAAGAAGATCACAAGAATTTGGAGATTGTGCTTCAATGATTAAGAGAACATAAGTTGTATGGGAAACTCTCAAAGTGTACCTTCTTCCAAAAAAAGGTACAACATTTGGGTCATGAAATTTTGGTAATTGGGATTGTAGTTGATCCTGCGAAGACAAAAGCAATGCTTGAGTGGCCGGTGCCCAAGAATGTACCAAAAGTTAGAAGTTTTTGGGTTTGGTTGGGTATTATCGTAAGTTTCTTGTAAACTTTTCAAGGATAGCTTTTCCCATAACTTCTTTGTAAAGGAAACATAAGAAGTTTGAGTGGATAGAAAAATATCAAGCAATAGTTGATCTACTCAAAGAAAAGTTGACCATGACTCTAATACTGAAGGTACCAAATCTGGATGGTAACTTTATTATTATCATCGATGCTTTAGGAGAAGGATTGGGTGGAATGTTAATGCAAGAGGGGTGATTCATATTTTATGATTCAAGGAAGTTAAATCAGTATGAACAAAACTATGCATCACATGATTTAGAGTTAGCAGCAATATTTCATGCATTACAAATGTTGAGACATTATTTGTTGGGAAAACCCTTTGAACACAAGACTGGTTGAATTACCGCTTTTACAAAGGGATATGAAAATCACGACAAAACCTATCCTGGGAATTAGACATTCCAGCAGGTGACTAATACCTCTTCATGGTTGTTCATTTACTTGTCAAACCAGGGAACATAAACTTTAAATGAAGCAGCACTGTATGTGCACTAAGAACCGGTTTCAATCATAATCTAATAAAATAAATGCTTGGAAAGATTACCTAAGCTGGGAAGGGTAATGCAAAGTGTTCTTAACTCAACCTGTAATCTAGCAAGCTTGAAATCACATAGTAGCTACAATTGAGAGACAAACTATAAACTGGCCTTATGCTGCAGGAACAAACATAGGGATGGATTCCCGATGCTGTAGGAACAGTATAAGATTGAGCTTGTGCTGAAACTTCTAAAATGAAATCTAACTTGAATTAACAAAGGATAAACAACTACGCTCCTACAGATACTTACTAAGTGGGCCCCCTTAGCAAGCATCAACTAATTTACATAGAAGATTGTGCTTAGAACTCCATCAACTTTTATTCATAACATGAAATCATTTACATAGACTATTTTGCTTCAAAAAACTAGCAAAAACTCTGATTCATATTATAACTCTAACTCTTTATGAATTTGGCTTCTCCTCTCCTATTTCTTTGTTCTCTTCTTCTGATGGTTCACCCTCTGCTTGGAGGAGTGCTACTTATTTTAAATCAAGGGCAAGCTATTAATAACAGAGAAAGACATGGATGTAAAATGTATCCCAAAATTGAGGAACAGACTTCATAAATGAGTTTATTCATTCAACCCGATCCAGAGAGAATCTAGCACTCCACTCTTTCCAGATTAACTATCATTTAAAATCCATCCCATGATTTTGGTCAAAAATTCTTCACTAGAACTTCACTCAAAATTAAAATTGTAGGAAATGGAGCTTTACTCCTGAGGGCCGAGGATCATTCACAGCTTGACTGAGTGTACTTTCTTCAACAACCCTCACCCGAAACACAAGGTAACAAATGTGAAGAAAAGGATTGCATAGGGCATACATAATATCCATTCATTAATCACATATTTAAAATTATTTCAAAGCTCATTCAAAAACTACATGTGTTATACCAGTCATTTGGGGAGTCAAACGGGGTAATAAATATAGACATATCAACATGATAGGCTGTAGGAACATGAAAGTGTATTGCTACAGGATATCCCCCAATAAAAGGTTTTAAAAGAGTTAAACAACCAAGACAACAAAGTAAAGGTATTAAAGGAGTACACCATGATATCAAATTATGAGCATATTTTAGGCTCATCATTACTCCCTATAACCCAATGCTAGTCCTCCGGTACGTGCAGAACTTCCCTAGATAGCCTCTGAAATCGGTGGTTGAGGCATGACCCACAGTGAGTTTAAAATTTGCTTAATAAAACCTCTCCCCGAAACTTCCGCCACCTTTCATACCTACGGGCTTATGTATCTTCATTAATATTTGTAGCCTGGTAGGGATAAAGGGGCCACATTAGCATAGGAGGTCTAAATGTTAATGGCAACCACAATTCAAACCTCTTTTGAAGTCCCAACTGTATGTATCTGCTTGATCGTTTAAGAGCTACCGTAAAATTTAGGGGACTGTGAGGCTTAGACTTTTTTAACCCAACAGTTAATCTCTCCCACCTCTTTTCAATTCTGGAGTATGACAGTCTCCAAAATGAGTATGTCTATTCTTGAAATTCATCATATACCTATTTCCTGAGATCAAATATTTTCATCCTGGCTGTATCATTATTAAAACCATATGCCACAGTAAGCTAGGTTTTCAACATTGTGTGGGGGTCTGAACTCTCAGGGCACAATGGAACAGGCTCATTCCTTTCGGTTTCTTCATATGCTTCCCATTGCCTGCCATAATTTGTTTCATTTTCTATCCAAGACATAAGTGATCTCAAATGGATGTCACCAATATACAGGAGGGGATTCCACTCTGTTTCAAATGGAATTAAAAAGCCATGTAAATAAAATTCACACAAAGAATTTCTTAGCCAATTAGGGGTTTCCTGGTATGCATCGTAGAATTCTTTAGCAATGTGAAGAATAGGATCTTGATTTCTAGAAATTCTCATTAGTTGGAACCACAAAAATTTTTCCTTGAGGCACAAAGCATAAACTCTGGGTGGTGGTTTGCATTCCATAATCTGACCAGTTACCTTCAGCATTTCATCCATTTTCTCCTTTAACTACTGAATTTCCTGTTTCTGCCCTTCAATTTCCTTTTTCAGTTTCTTCTTTTCTTCCTCCCAAAGACTTTGTTGCATTTCAGTCTTGGCCAAGTGGTGGGAACTCAGGGTTTGCAATGTAACCGGTCTCCATGTAGCTTTGAAATATTCCAAAAATTCAATTAAAAATGTCTTTTTATAAACAACAATGGCTTGACAACTTGCAGGGGGAAATGAGGCTTCATTGGCCACTTCCAATTGTTCAGTCTATTCTTCCTCTTGCTGCAGGATAAATTCCTGTTGCTGCAGTGGAGAAGACTATGCTTCCTCTGAAATCTGCATAGCCACAGCAACCAAGTCGTCGAGACTTGGTGCCCCCTTTCATTATGCTCAACTTCCCTTGTCTCAACTTTCTCTTCTTCAGGAATAACAAATGAACTTTGTGCAGCACTCTCAGACACATTCTGAGAAACATCATATTCAAACTCTACAGATTCTTCTGAAATTATAATAACCTCAGGTTGAGGTGAAGCAGGGGATACTTTACATTGTGTTCTTGTGGAAACTCTTCTTGGCAATGTTGCGGCTGCCAGAGGTGCTCTCGTAGCCTTCCTCTTTTTGAGCTGCATAGAAGGTTCTGCCTTGTCAGAGGATGATGGTGAACTAGTGACAGCAATAGGTGTTGTTGTAGGAGACAATGTTGCAAGGGAAGATGTTGCAGGAGAAGAGCGTTGCCTTTTCTGAGAACGAGGGTCAGATTCTGGGGTTTGTTCCACCCCAGATGACTCTCCGGCCTTTGTTTTTCCTCTCTCCTACTGGCAGCCCTAGTTTGCACCCGAGCAGAGGACTCTGGTGTGAGAGCTGCAGGACTAGATGCTATAGGAGAAGATGACCCTTGCCCTATTCTCCTACTGGTAGACGCCATTTCCTCTTTATTTTTCTGAGGCCATGGGGTAAGTGCCCTAGGGGGTTCTGGATGTTGCAGGCTCTTCTAGGCAACAAATTCTTGCCAGGAAAGAGGTGATACATCTCTCAAAGAGTGTTCAATCAACAATTTTATAAGGCCATGGTGAGCAATAGAATTATCCTTCCCCTGTTGCGTTCCGTGGGCACATTGTTCCAAAAATTTTAACAAAAAGTTCAGAACATTAACAGCTAATCCATGCCTCATATGACTTAGCAATTTGAAGTGGTAAGAATGCAGGTAGGAGAAATGGCCTTCACAAGTTAAATACCTGATTATGAAAGTAGTGTATTCTGGGTATGGAGGAGGCAACGACACTTCGTATCCCTCAGCGGAGACTCTGGTTGTGCTGGTCCATCAATTGGCATTGTAAATTTGGCTCCTTTGGCAGAGACGTAAAGATCCGGGTTGTGCAATCTTTTCTCCAACGGATGAAGCCCTGCTACTGCAAGTAATTCTTCTTCGGGACATATCAACCGTGACCCATACCAGGCCTCCCTTCGTAGTATTCTCGTACTGGCACCGCAGCCTCATTGAGTATTTAAATCCTTTCGTGCATCTAACCAATCCGCCAGAGGGTCGGACAAGCTTGATCGCTTTGAGGATTTTATTAATAACTCATGAGCTACAGGCTCATGTTTTACCAGCTGACCACCCATGTTCACAGTTTTTCCTTAGCTGAACTCAACTCTTTTCTGAAAATCCAAAAATTTCCTTTTCCGCTTTGGTTCTTTTCTATCCCGCCGTCACTTTTCTCCTCTTTTCCAAAAATGAACTTTTTAAACAAGCAGTTTTAAATTGTGATTTACAATGAAAAACATGCAATAAAAAATACATGTGATCATATTTGGAAAGTACCAGAAAATAATAAAGAAAGATTATCTGAGCAGTTGTGACAGCGGCGAAAGGACAGGTTTAAAAAGTGGATTATCCCACCCCCTACTTAAAGTATGACATGTGTCCACACATGTACTAAGGAATAGGCAAAGATCAGGTAATAATGACTGATACAGACATAGTAATAAATGAATAAAATGAAATAAATCAAAAATGCGATAACAAAAGATATTGTGTACCTTTCATTAAATGTTTGTACATGTTGAGAAAGATGATGGCTTCGGCATGAGATGACAGTTGGGAATGAGATCATAATTAAGGGTGGTGCAAATGAATGAGGTGGATGGGTGACGTGGGTGGACAAAATGAATGAATGGAATGGATGGATGGGATGGAAGATAAAGAAGTGAAATGTGGCGACAAGTGGAAATGAAGAAAAAGGGGTTTCCATAAAAAGGAAACCTTTATTATGAGCATGCATTACAAAATTACGGCAAAGCTGCAGGAGAAAGGCTAAATCCTTCAGCTACAGGAAGATTAGTGGCAGGATCCTGAACGAACTGTTGCATGAATTCTTATTTTGAGACTGGTTTATGGTACAACTGGAGGCGGTGTCCATTAACTAAAAGCTTGAATCTAACATGATCAATTGTAACAAGTTGAACTGAACCATTAGCAAATACATTCTCAATTTCATACAGGCCCAACCATCTGGTTTGTAATTTTCCTGGACTGTCCTTATATCATGAGTCATAAAGCAAAGCCCAATCTCCTACTTTGAATTTCTTTTCCTTAATGTATTTATCATGCCACCTTATTCTCTGATTTTGTATTATTTCAGTGTGCTGCATGGCATTCTTTCGGAGCTCATCCAGAGCATTGAGCTGCATGATTTTGTCCTTTTGTGCATTTGTTAAATCCATGTCCATCTCTAATGCTATTTTTAGAGTCTTATGTTCAAATTCTATTGGCATCACAGCTGTTTTACCATACACCATTTCAAAAGGTGTATATCTTGTAGCAGTCTTCCAGGTAGTACAGTAGGCCCATATAGCTTCTGGTAACCTTGCGGGTCGAAGTCCTCCTATGCAAATCTACGCTTTTAGTCGTTCTATCTCTATATCTCTATTAGACTCCTCAACCCGCCATTGGCCCGGGGTGTTATTATCGCGCTATATATTGTATTCATTGACTAAAAGTCAGATAAGTGTAGAAGTAAATCGAAATTTTGATCCACACTATTCCTAGGGCACAATCAAACCTAGTAAATATTTCCTCATAGAGTAATTCAACCACTTTATTGTCCCTAGCATGTTTCATAGGCTTAGCCTCTACCCATTTGGTGACATAATCTATGCATACAAGGATGTAGGACTTACCATTGGAAGGTGAATCAATTGGTCCTACAAAATCTAGTCCCCATTTGTCAAGGTGTTTACAACTTTGTGGAAATAGAGGCATCTCATCGATCGAAGTTGGTCTTCCCATCCTCCTCGGGTATCTCCAAGACTTCCTCTAGTATATCAATGATTCTATGCAAAGTTATCAATAGTAACCAAAAGATTTAAAAATTTTCTCATCACGTCCTCTCCTTCCTTTTGGTGTTAAAATGTTCAAATCATTAACGTCGCGGTGCCATCTCCTCATAACTTGATCTAGCCCTGTGTAAAACATGCAATCTGCAATCCAAGAAAAGTTAAAGCTTTTCTCTACCAATAATCTCTTTTCCTTAGGGGAGAATTGAGGAGTTCTTCCTGTGGCCAGATAATTTGCTATATTAGCATACCATGAGTGAATAACCTTGATTGCAAATAGGTTCTCATCAGTAAATGAGTCTTCAATAAGTGTAGAGTCATCTTGCCTTTGAATTCTAGAAAGGAAATCAGCAACCACGTTGGCTTTACCTGGCTTGTCCACAATTCTAATGTCAAATTCCTGCATCAGCAATAACCATCTTGCCAGTCTCCCAGATATTGAGGCTTTGTTCATGAGATACCGGATTGCTGCATGATTAGTATGGACAAATATCTGATAACCAGTGATATAATGCCTGAATTTATTGAGGGCATAAATGATTTCCAATATTTCTTTTTCTGTAACAGTGTAGTTTAATTCAGCCCCTTCCAGATTTTTGCTTATGTAATAGAGTGCATGTTCTATTGAACCATCCTTCTGCCCTAACACTGCGCCAATGGCATAATTCGATGCATCAGTATGAATATGAAATGGGAGTGACCAATCAGGTCCTTTCAGAACAGGTGTTTGTGTAAGGGTGACTTTTAAGTCAAGGAATTCTTTTTCACATTCCTCAGTCCAAGAAAAATCTGCATCTTTATTTAGTAGACTATATAAGGGGCCTGTTGTTTGGCTGAAGTCCTTGATGAATCTTCTATAGTATCTGGCATAGCCTAGAAAGCTTCGTACCTCTTTTTGCTTGGCAGGAGAGGGTAGCTTAGAGATGACCTCAATCTTAGCAGGATCAACCTGAATTCCTGCAGCAGAAATATAGTGACCAAGCACTATTCCCTCCTGCATCATCATGAAGCACTTTTGACTATTCAGCGATAGGTTGTGATCTTCACATCTCTGTAGTACTTTCTCCAAGTTGGCTTGAGCTTCCTTAAATGTCATACCATAAACAGTAAAGTCATCCATGTATATTTCCATGAAATCATATGAGATGTCTGAGAAGATACTTATGACTACCCTCTAGAAAGTTGCAGGAGCATTACAAAGACCAAAAGGAAAAACTGAATAGGAAAACATTCCCAAAGGGCATGTAAAAGTAATCCTTTCTTGATCCTCAGGAGCAATCTTGATTTGATTGTACCTACTGAAGCCATCTAAGAATGAGAAGTACTTTTTCTCAGCTAAATTATCTAGAACTTGATCAATGAATGGAAGAGGAAAGTAATCTTTCTTTGTTGCCAAGTTGAGCTCTCTATTATCTACACATACCCTCCATTTTCCTCCTTTCTTAGGAACAATGACCAATGGGGAAACCCACTGACTATCGAAGATTAGGTAGATAAAGCCAACTGCTAACATTTTTTGCAATTCTTCTTTAACAATTTCTCTCAAAGCTGGATTAATTCTTCTTTGAGGCTGCCTAATAGGTTTGAAGTCACTGTTAATATATATGCGATGTGTACAGAGTTTTGGGTCTAAACCCTTCATATCCCCATAGTCCCATGCAAAAGCTCTTTTATGGGCTTGCAACATTGTGGCTAAGGCAATTTGTTGAGACTGCGGCAACTTATTATTAATATGCAGGCAGCGGCCTGGAGATACTTCCATCTATTTGGTGAGATCATTTATTGAGGTGGCTGATAAAGGTGGTGCATGTATATCACATAATAGCAAATCATGATGGCTCTCAGGATCTAGTTGTTGCAGGAAACATTGTTGAGAACGGCTGTCCAAAACAAATGGGCTATTCAAACCAGAACTAAAGTGTAGAATGTGTAGAAGCAGGTTATCTTCACTCTGAAGCTGGGAAAATGGATCAGTTCGTAGCATCATTAACTGAGCTAATGAATTGACTTCTTCAGACTCCTCTCCTAGATCTGGCCAAACTAGTTGAGACAAATTTGGCAGAGGTTGTGCAGGTGGGTATAAAGCCAATTTCTTCCTTGACTGACCATCAGAAATTGTCATGTCTCCTGAACGGCATCTTATAAGGGCATCAGCTGTAGCTAACTAAGGTATGCCTAGGACAATAGGATATCCTCCTAAGGTTGCCTTAGTGGACAATATGGTGAAATCAGCAGGGTATTCCCAAGACTCAAGAGTGACAATGACATCTTCTGTCACTCCATCAGGTGTAACCGTGGAACTATCAGCAAGCTGCAGGACAGTGGGTGTAGACCGAATGTTTGGAATATTCAAACACTCCATAAAGTGTGCTCGTCTATCACATTAATGGCCGCACCGTAAGGCTGTCAACCAAAACATTTCTACTACTTGACCCCATTGATATTTATTTTACTATAGGACTTCCGTGATCGCTTATTTTGAATGACAACCTTCCCCAACATAGAGCGCCACGGCTAACGGTCCTGGTATCAGTTGACAAATAGTTTGGGGATCCTTTTCTTTCTTTCCTTGTTTTAAACAAGCCTCTAATGTTTTTCCATAGACTCCGGAACATCTTTAATAGCTTGAAAAAGAGGAATTTGAACTTGTACATTCTTTAACTGCTCCAAAATATCAAAGGTAGGCTCTTCAATGGTCTTGGGTGTAGTAATTTGCAATCTCTGAGGAAAAGGTGGTGTAGCCTGAGGTTGCAGGATAAGTTCCTTAGAGGCAGTAGCTGGTACAGGTATATCTTCTGCATGATCAGGAGGTTGTTCAGCAGCAGAGTCTGGAATCTATGTAATTACGGGTGACTGTGGAGCAGGGAGAGTGGTTCTAGACCTGAGATGAATATCATTGATATTCAGGGCATAAGATGGATACTGTTTGGCTTCTGTAGAATACATAGGTTGTTGTTGTTGCTGCTACTTATTATTAGGATTTGGCAATGGTTGAGTAGGCATAGGCATTTGTTTTGGAGGGCCAGTATTTGCTGCAGGTGTTGCAAGAGGAGGCATAAGGGCCGAAGGTTGTGGCTATTGAGTCTACAGGAATCCAGGGGGTTGGTTCTACCATTGCTGAGAACCTCTCCATTGCGGGTTCTGCTGCCAATTACTTGGAGGTGGAGTCCATTGTCCTTGTGGGTGCTGCCAACCTCCTTGAGGGGGTTGCCATTAAGGGCTCTGATAGTTAGGCCAGTATGGTTGAGGGGAATTCCAAGTTGGAGATGGGCAATATATAGGTTGCCATTGGTTATTATAATTAGAGTAAGGATTACCAAAAGTCAAAGGATCTTGAGGCATACCTTATCTTGGAGCCCATGGTCTCCTTTGTGCAACAAAGAAGACTCGGTCATCATTGCCTCATCATCTTAAAAATCGTAAGAGGGTAACCATTTTAGCCTCCATATTGGCCACACCATCTTGCATCTATAATCACGTGCTTCTTCAGTTTTGCCAATGTGGGATTTAACTCTCAGCTTTGTGTGATTTCGTTTCTAGCCTCGCGATGTTTCTTATGTAGCTTGTAGCTGTATCCACCAGAAGCGTTGTTGCGATTTCTTACTTGAAATCAGACAGCAAATTTGTGATCTCCATTCGGGAAACTCCGCTAGAAGAAGACTTTCCCACTGTAGCTTGATGACCTCTACCCTTCTTCACATTTTCTCGGGAGTAATTGAGACATATCTTCATGAGATCATCCCAAGATGCTTGAGTGATATCTCTGCCTCCCATCAGGTCCAAGGCATATATACAGGTATCATTGATTCCCCTTAGAAAAAGTAATTTCTGAGATTCTTCATTGAGAGTGTGGTCTGAATTCTTTTTCAGGGAAAACAGGAATCTTGATATATAATCCTCCAGACTTTCATCCTCCTTCTTTTGAATTTTGAATATATCATCACCTTTACTACCACTCTTACAATATTCATTGTATTTCTCAAGAAATTTTGTTTGCATGGCTTCCTAACTATCTACAACACCCCTTCCTAAACTCATGAACCATCTGAGAGCTCCCTCCTTCAAGGTAGCAGGAAATTTTTTTAGTTTGTCAGCATCTGAAGTGTAGTCATAACTGCGACAGAGGATATCAAACTCGAACAAGAAGGTCTCTAGGTCTTCTGTAACTAAGCCAGAGAACTTGGGAAGTAATGAAGAAGGATTATTCTTAAGGTTGTCATTGTTTTTTTGAGCAATAATGGGGAATTCAAAAGCAGGAGGTCG
>VDFB02056351.1:30044697-30248327 GCA_007258455.2 Sequoia sempervirens
AGAAATGTGTCTTCGGTGTTACATCTGGAAAACTCCTAGGGTACATTGTTTCAGAAAAGGGTATAGAAGTTGATCCAGAAAAGGTACAAGCTATAATGGATATGCCTCCACCACGAAATATCAGTCAATTAAGATCCTTGCAAGGAAGATTACAGTCCATCAGAAGGTTTATAGCTCAACTAGCAGACAAAAGCTTGCCATTCACACATCTATTGCATAAAAATGTTCCATTTAAATGGGATGACAAATGTGAAGCAGCATTCAATCAGATTAAGCAATATCTTACACATCCACCAGTTCTAATTCTGCCTATTCCAGGAGAGCCGCTTATACTCTATATTTCAGCAACAGAAGTATCTTTGGGTGCATTGCTAGCACAAGAAGACTCTACAGGTAAAGAAAGGGCTATATATTATATCAGTAGAACCTTAACAAGACATGAGTTAAACTACAGTTTCATTGAAAAAGCTTGTCTTGCAGTAGTGTTTGCTTCTCAAAAGTGGCGACATTATATGTTGACTCATATAGTTAAGCTGATAATAAAGATAGATCCATTGAAATACTTATTAAGCAGAGCCACTTTAACAGGAAGACTTGCAAAATGGGTAATGATCTTAAGTGAGTTTGATATTCACTATATAGATCGAAAAGTGATTAAAGGACAGGTCATTGCAGATCAGTTAGCTGAAGCTCCTTTACAAGAAGACAATCCAATGAATATTGAGTTTCCTGATGCAGATGTCTTTACAACAACAATTCAGAGACCGTGGGCATTGTACTTTGATGGATCTTATACACAATATGGCTCGGGGGCAGGGATTCTTTTTGTTACACCTAAAGGACATACCATTTCACGATCATATCGGTTGATGTTTCCTTGCACAAATAACATAGTAGAGTATGAGGCATTACTCATAGGATTAAAGATAGCTTTGGAATGGCAGATTACAGAGCTGGAAGTTTATGGTGATTCACAACTTATCATTAATCAAATTAATGATGACTATCAAACCAAAGATGATAAGTTGCTACCATACAAAAACATGGTGGATGATTATAAGAAATATTTTGTGTCAATCAAATTTTCACAAATATCAAGAATTGACAATAAAGCTGCAGCTGCAATGGCTACCATTGCTTCTTTATTACAAATATCAGAAGATCAAACCAAGTATGAATTCTTGGTGGAACAATTGTTTTCTCCTGCATATGATAATCCTGAAAACCAAGTTATATGTCATTTAACCGGTTCAGATTCACTTTTATATGGCAAAACTTATACCTATTTGAAAGATAACATCTTGCCTTTAGATTTATCCCGCAACCAAAAATGGAATTTCATACGCCAATCATCCCGTTATACCTTAATTGCCAATATCCTTTATAGACGTGGTCTTGATGGTACACTCCTTAGATGTCTTGAACGTGACAAATCTGAAAAAGCCTTACAAGAGGTTCACGGTGGTATTTGTGGAACTCATTCGAGTGGTTTGACCTTAGCGAAGAAACTTGTCAGAATGGGATACTATTGGCCTATCATGGAGCAAGATTCTTTTACTTTTCTTAAGAAGTGTTCTAAATGCCAGATCCATGGAAATCTTATTCATGCACCTGCACAAGAATTACAGCCTTTTATTTCAACATGGCCTTTTTCTCAGTGGGGATTAGATCTTGTTGGTAAAATACATCCTTCATCGTCAAATGGTCATAAGTTTATCATCACAGCTACTGAGTATTTTACAAAATGGATTGAAGCTGTTCCTCTAACACCAGTGACTGGTAAACAGATATCTTCATTTATCCTGAATTACATTATTTGTAGATATGGAATTCCTAATTCTATTGTTACTGATAATGGAAGACCTTTTAAGAATCAGGATGTTGATGAACTTTGTGAAAGATTTCATATCCAACATAGGTACTCTACACCTTATTATCCACAGGGTAATGGTCAAGCAGAAGCTTCTAACAAAACCATTTTGAAGATATTGAAGAAGACAGTAAATGATGCTGGACGTGATTGGCATGTTCAACTCAACCCAGCTTTGTGGGCATATAGAACTAGTATTCGCACACCAACAGGAGCTACACCATATGCTTTAGTCTATGGAGCATAAGCGATCTTACCATTGGAAGTTGAAATACCTTCGCTTAGGGTTTCACTTAAGGGATTGATAAGTGATGAAGACTACCGAGTTTCTCGCCTTCAAGAACTCGAACTGTTAGATGAAAGACGCCAACATGCAGTTGATCACTTGAAAGGTTATCAACAAGTCATGTCTCGTAGTTATAACCACAGAGTTAAGCCACGGGCATTTCAAGTGGGTGACTTAGTTTTGAGGGAAAATCCACGTAATCAACAAGATAGAGAAAAGAAAGGCAAATTTGAACCTAATTGGCTTGGTCCATTTGTTATTGTAGCAGCATATGGTTCTAGAGCATATCAGTTATCCACATCAGAGGGGGACCTGTTTGAAGAGCCAATCAATAGTATTCATCTTAAGAAGTTCTATGTCTAAAAAGTCCTGAAAAAATTAAAAAAATCATAAAAAGTCCTGAAAAAATCAAAAAAATCAAAAAAAAATCCTGAAAAAGTGCAATAAAAACAAGTGGTGAAAACTTGGCAAACAAGCGCTACTTGTGATCGAAATGGGCTCCTCCATTTATTAGTTTATGTCTTATTTTCACTTTAGGCATCATTCATCCATGTCTATCATCTGTATATATCTTTCATTATCCATACCGTATAAATGGGAATCTTTAGGTTTCATCATGGCTTGAAGGAAATTTGTACATATTTTTATCTTAGGCTATCTCAAGTATAAGTAATGGTCTGCCACCCCGCCATTGCCTAGTCAAGATTCTCTCGGCAAAGGATACCCACCCCGTGAATCGTGGAAATCGCGTCTGTGGCTCTGTGATAGCCGAGCTCGTAAGTTTCCGTATCAGGCTCTCGCAGAAGATATCCGACTTCGCTACTATCGGATTCACCGGGATGGCCAGAGTGCCTCATCCGCGGGTCCACCTTCGTTCTACTCTCTTCTACTACTCTTTCTCCTGCCACCCCTACCATCATCACCATCATCTCCATGTGAGTCATCATCTCCACTACCCTCCTTGTCATCACTGTCCTCTGAATCGTCATCACCTGACTCTGAGTCTCTCTGTCGACGTCTCTGTTCAATGACAGGAGCAACGGCCTCATCAGGATCAAACATGCGTGGAGGTGGATGCTGTAGAACATACTGAACATACTCTGGTGTCCCTCCTGCATCAAGAACATCCCCTAGTAATCCCACATCTGTGCTCCTAAACTGATGAACTCTGCAACAGCTGCATCATAAGAGATCCGTGGGCCCCACACTGCAAGCTCTGCCTGTCGCCGCGCATAAATAGCTGAACCAACAGGCATACCCTGAGTCCGACCAAACTATCGCAATACACGTCCAGGAAGAAATCTCTCCAAGATCCATGTGGTCCGTCCAATCAAAAATCTGGAAGTGCATACAAAAGGCATCTCCCTCGCATCCTCTGGCCATGGCTCACAATCCAAATATGGTCTCCAGCATACTGTGTCCAAACTATCTAACAGCCGCTGCCAATACACTAGTTTGCCTAGTCTAGGCTGAGCAATAATATGTGCATATCTCCATCTGTATGCTCGACCAGCTGGTCGCTCTCCTCGAGTCAATGGACGTAACACTGCAAAATGCTCCCATGCCCATATCTGTAATAATGAACATCCGACAGCAAAACTCTGGCCTCTACCATATACGATATGATGTAGCTCGTCATATAAGTGGGCTAGCATACAGGTACCCCATGCATACCGTGTCCCCTGCATCACCATGCTCTCTAAGACACGACCCCATCCGATCGCGAACCCCTTCGACCTATGGTCAGGGCACAACACACCTCCAATGAATCCTGCAAGTACAGCTGGTAGTGGTGGATAGGCATCTGTAATCTCACCCCATGGGATGAAGTACCCAGCAATCTGATCATCTCTGAATATCCGTCTCAAAGCAAGAGTACCTCCAGCCTCTCGTCTGTCAAAAACAACAATCTCTCCCATCACTAGGATCCGTAGGATGCGATATACGTCCTCGGGAGTCACTGTAATCTCGCCGGTCGGTAAATGAAAGGTGTTGGTGTCGCTATGCCACCTCTCTGCAAGTGCTGTCAATAGAGCCCTATTGAGGCGAACCTCGGGCATATCAAGTAATGAAGTCAAACCACAAGCATCAATCACATCTCTATCAGACTGTAATAAATGAGGAATCAATGACCATGTGCTTGGGAAAGTCTCTCGTACCTGCAAGACACCTAGTCTCTCATGTTCACATACATCATCAAAACAACATCAATATCAAATCATCTTAACGTATCAATCCAAAATGAATCAATCAAATTATTTGTTTTTCATTATCATGGAACGCAAATAATCAACATCAAGTTTCTTTCTAAACAACTTTAGGAGAAAACTTATCTATCCTATTTATTTTTAACAACTTTAAAAGCAAATTTATCAGCTACTATTTGTTCTCCAACAATTTGGGAAACAAATTTATCATGTGGAACAAAAAGCGCTATAGAACTAATTGTGGGCGCTACAAAATTCCTTATCAGCGCTAAAGAAAATTTTGCGCTACAGAATTAATCAAGAGCGCTACAAAACTTATCATATGCGCTATGAAATATTTTGCGCTACAAGACATATCAAAAGCGCTGTAATATATTTCAAGTGCGCTAAGAAATCAATCGCGCTACAATACATATCATATGCGCTACGAAATAGTTCACGGGCGCTACGACATTGTATGCGCTATGGAAAATTTCAAATGCACTACGATACGCCTTAAGGGCGCTACAATATTAAACGCGCTACGAAAATTATTGCATGCGCTACGATACACTTTAAGAGCGCTAAAACTCAATGTTTTTAAATTAAAACATTAAAAACGTGCGCAAAACAAAATTTTCGAAAGACGGGAATTTGCGAGACACATACCGGAGGTCCGTAGTGCGCTGGCCGCTGATGACGTCGGATACGCTCGAAACGGTGCAGGTGAACTGGAAGTGCCATGATTATCCACTCAGAGCTCAATATTTGCAAATTTTACTAGGTTAAAATTGAAAATGACATGGAAAATGACATTTTTAACCTATATAATGGAAAAATTGGAGCATTTTATCATATTTTCACATACCAGGGGCAATTTCTTTATCAAATTTTCATTTCATATCTTATCAGGGCAATTTCTTCATATCATAAGTTTCAAACGATAAATCGATATCTTTAAAATCATCAAAAAAAAAAAAAAATTCAAATATCGATTCATCGTCATGGGCATACATCATCAACATTTCCAAATCAACATTTAAAGGGGGCCTTCAAAATTCTTTTCAAGTAATGCGAAAAACACATCAATTTCCAAAGAGGGGCAAAATGTATACACTTAAAAAATGGTCACATCATTATCGTTCGTACTACTCACAAATAGTTTTAATATTTAATTAAAATCTTCAAATTCTATCTGCGTATAAATAAATTTAAATAATTTATTTATATTTCTTCATTCTTTCATTTCGATTAAATAAATAAGTTTATTTAATCATCCTTTCGTATTCATTTCTAAATTAATTAAATAAATATTATGATTTATTTATATTAATTATCAATAATCTTCGTTTGAATATCTTATTCAAATAAAATATTATTCTTCTTCTAAATATCATTTATAATTAAATATTCTAAAAATATTTAATTATTTCCTCTAATTTGATTCTTATATCTATTCATAATTAAATATTTCCAAAAATATTTAATTAAATTCTTCTAAATATTTCAAAAATCTTCTAAAGCCACATCATGATTAAATATTACAAAATATTTAATTAATTCTTCTATAGTTTTCAAAAATTAAAAATCAAATATCAAAAAGCAATAAATGAAATTAAATAAATTTAAATATTTATTTAATTTGGGATTTATCTTCAACTCCCGGGAAGCAAACGGCCAAAACAGAAAATTAAATTTCTTCTATTCCTGTGCAGGTTTGTTCTCGTGGGTTGAAGACAGGATTCCATCCTTCTCTCCAACCTCTCAACCTCCCCCATTTTCTTCTCAACCTCTCAATATCTCACCATTCAAATTTACCAGACAAATTCATAGCCGTAGATTCTTGCCAGCCGGGATGGAGCCTGCAAAAAAATCTATAAATACAGCTGCCGGGAGCTCCAAAATCATATATAGAATTTGAAGCAAGTAAATTATAGGCAAATTGCAAGTAGCATTAGCATTCATAGAGAATTTTCATAGCAATAGCATAGAATCATAGCATAATAGCAGTAGAATCATGACATTTTCAATTCACAGCCCCTGTACATAATCTACAGCCCCTGTCCATATTCATCTGCATTTTCACTTTCATCAGCATCTAGAATAGTTTTCCTTTGCATACTCGTTCTGCAGCAGCCATTTGGAGAAGCTTACACAATCTGAGAGCCAAAAAGCTTCAAAAGAATCTCTGTGGATAGAGAAAAATGGGACGGCACTAAAGAATTTTGTTTGTTTTAATTTAGTTCAATTTCTTTAGAATAATGTTTCATTTAGTGTTTTATGTTTTCATTTAGATTAACAATTAAACATTTACACAATTAGCACACCTGCAACATCATAAAGATAGCTCCATGTAATCACAACATCTCAATAGTAGCTCAACTATACATGCACAACCTACAATATCATGTATTGTGTTGACATCAGTGACAACATTATTGATAACACCACCAAAATCACTCATACTTGCAACAATTCCCCTTTGTCATTGATGGTAACACATGATGTGAAAAACCATCAAAGACAACATCCATTCCATTCTTGCACTCTCCCTTATTTTTAGATTAGACAACCTACACAACATTCATGCACTCTCAATACTCTCTCCAATTTCTTTTCCTATTTTTCACATCACTCTCTCTCCCCCTTTGACATCAATGGAAAATACCAAAAGCTATGATCACTCCCCCTTAGGAGTGTACCCACACATCTCATATTGCAACAATGAAAACTTTCTACTCCCCCTGCAGAGTAGACCCATTCATCAATCCAAACAAATGAAGAATATGTAGATCAACTGGACTGATGCACCTCCATGTGCACCTAGTTCGAAGGAGTGCCAATGACCCCCAATTCGCCTTGAGATACTCAAAAGTATCCTTCGGAAGAGCCTTAGTAAATATATCTACAACCTAATCCTTTGCAGACACATACTCCAACCTAACTTTATTCTCCAATACCTTCTCTCTCAAGAAATGATATCTGATAGACATATGCCTTGTTCTTGAATGAATATTTGGATTCTTTGAAATATTTATAGCATTTGTATTATCACAAAAGATAGGGATAGGATCACCACATATCACTCCTATATCCTTCAATGTTTGCTTCATCCACAAAACCTGTGTGCAGCAAGATTCTATAGCAATATACTCAGCTTCTGCAGTGGATAAAGACACTGAATCTTGTTTCTTACTTAGCCATGAAACCAATCTTCCTCCAAGAAAGAAATCATCACCACTTGTACTCTTCCAATCATCTACACAACCAGCCCAATCTGCATCCGTGTAAGCACTCAAAGTGAAATCATTATCCTTAGGATACCACAAACCATAATCCAGAGTGCCTTTTAGATATCTGAATATCCTCTTCATAGTTGTAACATGTGCTTCTTTAGGTTCTACTTGAAATATAGAAACCAAATATGATGCATGCATGGTATATAGTATAGTAGCAGTAAGATACAACAGTCCACCAATCATAGATTTGTACATGTTTTGATCAACCTTAGGAAATTCATCATCTTTACTCAGCTTGCATCTAGTCACCATAGGGGTACATATCGGTTTGGAGTCATCCATTCCAAACTTCTTCAACAAATATTTGACATAATTTGAATGTAAAATCAATATCCCCTTATCAGTTTGATTCACTTGAAGACAAGGAAATAAATTCAACTCACCAATCATGGAAATTTCAAATTCTTTTTGCATCTCCTCTACAAACCTTTTGCATATACCTTCATTTCCTCCAAAAATGATATCATCAACATACACAACTACTATCAACATTTTGTTTCATTCCACCTTGAAATAGAGATTGTTGTCTACAGAACCTTTGTTGAATCTTTGTTGTGTCAAATATCTATCCAATCTTGCATACCATTGTCTCGGAGCCTATTTAAGTCCATATAGTTCCTTTTTCAACTTACATACCATATCCGCTTTATCTGATAACTGAAATCCTTATGGTTGTTCCATGTACACCTCTTCTTCCAATTCTCCATTCAAGAATGTAGACTTAACATCCATCTGATATACCTTGAAATATTTATGAGCTGAAAACTCCAAAAACATCCTAATTGTTGGAACACAATGATCTACTCAGAGGGGGGTGAATCAATAGATATTAAAATTTATCCCTTAGAAAACTTATGCAGATTTCCACTTTAAACTTTTAATGTGCAAATACTTTATGAAGAGAAATAGACATGCATACACACAAGAACATCACATAACACCATATATATGTGGAAAACCCAAGATGGGAAAAACCACGGTGAGAAATGTTGCTTGAGTCTGCTACTTAAATCTAGCCTCATAATCTAAATCTTTGTTACAAAGTTTTAGGGCTACAACCCAAGGATGCTACAACACCCTAATTTAGAAGCTACCACTTCAAGGATGAAACAAAAACCTAGTTTAGGAGCAAGAACTCCAAGGAGACTACTATCCCCTAAGTTGAGTTACAACTCAGTACAATGAGGCTACAACCTCCAAAGGATAACAAGTTCATATATGCATATGACTAGTTCTTCATGAACCTAAGATGCATCATTACATTATGCTCTTTGTTGCACATACTGCAACTAAAATCTTAGTACTAAATCTACACTCTCAGTAGCACACCCCTGCTCTACACTCTTCTTTTCTACACATAGAACAATCAATGTTCTATCTCTATCACTCTCTTTCTACTCTTCTACTCTCTCACATATGTTACCTAAATGATTATCTGCATTACAGTCTAGGTTACTTCTTCACACTCTGTCTACAAAAAATTAGTTATTCATCTCTCTATACAGCTATCTCTACTTGCAAAATCTTCCATCACTCTATCTCTTCAGCATACTTCAACCCGATTTAGCTCTATTGATCTCTACATACAATTGCAAACCCCTCATAATCTCTTCTACTTTTCTACAGACCATATACTCATATTGCCAACTTCAATTCTGTCAACCATACTTAGGATATCTTCTATCTTCTTGACTCCGCACATCTACAATCTCTCACCTCAAGCTTTGCACATCGTCCAGTTGTCCAATGGTTACTCAATTTTTAGGGTTTCTCCTCCAAGCTATTAGTTTATCTCAAGCCTTGCACCATTCATCCAGCTCATCTGATAGAGTCTATCAAATATCTTCTTGATTGTTCTAGCTCTACATCAAGCCATTTTTTCATTAACTTTTATCGCATAGAATTTTCCCAAAATAGCTTTTTGTTTGACCTCGAAATCTGATTTTCATTTTATTTCTTTATATGTTCACTTGATCATATATGATCTTAACCGATCATGTCTCCTTTTTGGAACCGTCTTCATTAAATGTTCACTGGTTGATCAGTTAGGCTATCTGACCTTGATCACATATCGGCCACCAACCTGAAACCCCTATTCACACTAACCAGATCATTGTAAATATTCAAGTTTAAACACTAGTCATTGATCTTCTCCTTCTATGCCTTGATCAAGTGTTGTTTTTCAACAAGGATGCAAAAAAATGAATTAATGATTGCCATATGTCCTTCACTATACACATCATTATATTGGGTCCACATGGCACTTTATCACTCTGTCGGGGGAACATCCATCTTTGTTCTGCTGATGTGCCTATGTCACACCGATGAAGACACCTCAACATCCTACCATGGTGGATTTCATTTGTCCAAGTCACTGCCACGTGCCTTTGTTCTATTTGTCTTCTGATTTTACATCATCCTCATCACACCGGATCTCATTTCCACGTGCACCTTACTAGGTTCCACATCTGGTATCACACTCATCATGTCAAGGAGACATCTAAAGAAGTCCTATCGACACCACATGGTCTCATCAAAAAATCTCAATGGCTTGTTATTGCAATATCAAAGAGACATTGCTCAAACTCTTACTAACACCACATTATTTTGCTAAGAAAGGCCTTCTAGGAGCAATCTTCATTCACGATCCAAATTTCTTCTTTTGAACCACCAAATCATAAACCATTAGAGATGAAGACACATAACACCATTACCAACTTAATTCCAAAACTGTAAACCAAAAGATTTAAATGCAAAGCATTGCAGAGGAGAATACATTCTCTCTATCACCACCAAATGTACAGATAAAGCAATTTTCACCCTGGTGAACATAACTCATTCAACTCTTCATACTGGACACTCTAACTTGGAACATACAATCTTCAGACATGCCTCTAAATAACTTCCAATCCGCAGAAAAAAAAAATTAATATGCAAGAAATGCGGAGCAAGCTACTAGATCATTCTTATAGGAGGTCAAACTTGGATCATAGCATACCGAAGGCCCACTCAAATATTCATATCAGAGCACCAAACCATGAGCAATCTTGATGGAACCTAGATAACCCCATTATTAACCTTATTCTAGATCTGCAAGACTTGAAGCAAATCAGTGGAGGACTGCAGAGTAGATACATTTCTCCTAGTCCATGGATAACCAACACTACTAGACTAGTTCACAAACCGGTGAACTTAACTTTCACCCTTCATCAGCCCAAAAGTTGTAAACTAGGATATATCACCCATGGATGTCCTTGAACAACACTTTATATCCACATATGCATAGGATCAGCATAGTATAAATTTGGAGCACATACCAGAGTACATTATGAACACATACCAGAGCATATCTTGGACACATACTAGAGCATATTCTAAACCTGCAATCACTTGTGTCCTTTCACTACAATAACCTATATTGTGTTGAAATCAATGAAAACCTTAATGAACATACCACCAAATTCATTCATACCATCAACACATCATACATATATAGGTACATTACTTGAGACCACACCCATTTAATCTATGAGGAATGCCAAAACCTTAATCATGATCTACACTTTTGACATCAATGACAGCTATATGCACTTCTGCACTAGATCAACACACTTCTCCTCTGATCTCCTTTTGAAATCAATCACAACATATTCCAACAATCTCCCCCTTTATCATTGATGGAAAAACTTGAATGCTCAAAGATACCAATTGATCAATTCAACATTTGTACCGGTATCATCTTTACTTCTACTTATGTTGCTTTCACCAATGCTCCTCTTTAAGCATTTGCATATTTTCTCCTCCTTTGAAATCAATTACAAAGGGTTGACTCCTTCTTGACCACAATATTTGTATCATTTAAAACTTTTCTTGACCATAATAGCATCTTCTCCTTAGACTGTTCTCAATTCCTTTTACCTTCATACATAATATTTTACTCTTCGTTGGGCTTAGTATCAATTTACAAACATTTCTTTGATTGTATTTGATACCTCTCTCAACTTTACTTATTCCCATGAGCACTTTCTCATCCTTTCTCCTCTTCTTCTTCTCAAGTCACCACACTACTGCAACCATCACATCTCCTTAGCAATGATAGAGGAAAATTCCTCCTCCTTGAACTGATACCAATTGAAAACAACTTTTTCTCTCAAGCCAACTTATTGCATTCAACCTTTTAATGCTCATCTCCAACCAGATGTGATATCAATTGTAGATTTTCTTATTCATTCTCTATGCTAATTGAATCACTTACTTGACACTAACTGATGATATCATTCCCTGATACCTATTATCAATTTGATACCAATTGTGAATGTGTTTACTTCACACTATGTACCAAATGATATCCAGGACTACATTGTATCAAGTATAACACTTATTCGATACCAATAACAACTCCCCATTAGACCTTGCTCCATACACTTATGCTGGCCTACTCATGCATTTGCATCATGTATTTTAATATTTGTTCATTTCATCATATATATATCCTCTGCAAGCCTTCAGACCATAATCAAGTAAGCCTAATTGCAAAGGCTAGTCAAGTAACTTGTAGACCCAGATAGGTCAAATTTAAACTTAGGGCATTGCTCCACTGAAGCTTAGATCTTCATGCAGATCCCCATGGAGGTTGGTCAGGTCCTATAATTCATTGAATGATGTTCCTTTAAGCTCCACAAGACATGTACTTGCTCCGCAAGCTTATTAGACTTCACTCAACATTGACGGCTCTAAACTATGAAAGACAGGTATTCTTCTGCAAGCGATATCTCTCTAAAATTGAAACCAGATGTTCTGAATTTTGACTATCCTGAAGATGACTATGCCTAGATGCTAATTCCAACTCTATAGCTTTTGTCATGCAAATTTGGTAAAACTCGGTATTCTCCAAGGTCGCTCTCTCCGGTGCTTTACAACAGAATATACACTGTCCCAACTGATTTGAATCTTTCGGATGCTCTTGCATCATCTTCATTTTGTAGGAAAGAGGTATCTTTCTTAACAGAGCATCTACACTTTTTTATTCAAACACTAATACCCAAGGCTGATAACAATTTATGCAGCTAACTATCCACTTCTACTAAATTTCTTACACCTTGACAATAATTTCAATGATCAAGAATGTGATCATAAACTTGCAACTATCAAGTCGTTAGAAATTTGTAAAACATGTTTTACTTGACTTTATTTCTTTCTCCATTTCTAGGGATGAATGAAGTATCAATTTAGCTCCCCCTGGACTCATGGCCCATCACTACAAATTAGTGATGTAAGGCAGAAGCAGCCTCATGGAGTGTTGCCTTCCAATCCTTCTCTCTCCAAACCATCTTGTGCTTCTTCTCTGATATATTATCCTTCTTCTCAATAGCATGCAAAAACATGTTCACTTTAGAGGGCATATTATTCTTTGTACAATTCATCTTTCTCTATACTACAAGTCTTACAAGTGTTGGAATCAAGCAACACTGAGAGGGGGGATGAATCAGTGTTGTGAAAATTTTAACTTTATTAATCTAATTCTTAAAGTGCTAATAACATTCAACCAAAATAAAGATGCATGCACATAAGAAAAATAACCACAACACCATAACACAAGTATTTTTATGTGGAAACCCTATTAGGGGAAAAAATGGTGGAGAATCCACAATATTGTTCTGAGTATACTCAAAAGAAAATATTACAAATGGGAATGCACTTGCATTCAGGCGCACTTCCTAGAGCTCATTGCTCAAAAATAGAAAGGTTCACTACCTTACAAAATTTTGGAATACTTCCAAGGATTTTAACTGATAGAGTAGCATCTACAAATTCCTGAATACAATTTCGGTTAGGCTCAGCAATCAAATTCAAGACCTTTTGACTAATTTTGCACTTTGCTCTGCTCTACCTTAATTCACTTCACAAAAATACTTAATGCACAAGTGAAACTGTGCATAATCACTCTATTGACCTTCTAAAATTTGTAACATACATCAACTCACATCAAGAACACACCAAAATGACACAATTGATCACTTATATATATCTGCTAGCAAGAATTCAATTACTTCAAGTCAGTTTCAACAAAATAAGAAAATATTCACAAATAGTCAGCTCAAATCATCCATAATATTCAATGCGTATCCACAAGAGTTGGCCATGACATAGTGGGGACCCAAAACAAAATTTTCAAACATAAAACCACTTTAACAATAACTCCTCAAATATTCGCGATGCACCATATTCACCAAGTCAGCCTCCAAATACTGATGAAAGAAAAATTAGTTCACTAGACCTTCTAACTTCCACCAAAATTGTTATGAGGCACCAAGATTTACAGATAGCACATATTATCCATCAAACAATACTCCCTAAGATCCACAACATAAAATGATAACATAAAATCTGCATATGAATTGAAGAATACGAAACTACCAGATGCTTTGTTCCATCCAAATAGATAACTACTAGTCTTCAATCTATCTACTAGTATGAGTAAACGATGATGTGTGGATCCACTAGCTAACAAGGGTTTCCATCAATGACAACACCTAAAAAAATTTGCAGTGTTTCTTGCCAACAATCTCCCCCTTTGGCATTGATGGCAATACTTAGTGAAAATGACTAAGTGTCGAATCAAAACCAACAAAACTACACTACCAACCAAAACTCCAAAAAGATAAAGATATTTATCCACAACTCAAAAATACAACTCCCCTTTAGATGAATATAATTTTTTCACTGATCTATTCTCCCCCTTTGAAATCAATGGCAAAGATGGGGAATCTACATACAAAACTCCTATAAACAAACAAAAACTTCAAAACTGTATATGTACAAACTTTGTTTCAAGCAACTTACAAAAACTTGAAGATCTTTGTAAAAAATTTTTTTAACATGTTCAAGCTTATGTCCCAACACTTCTTGAGACTTTCAAAAATAGTTATGTGACCACAGAGTAAATAAGATTGCACTTCTACATATACAAGACTCACTGGTTCACTAACCACCATAGCATCTTGTGCTTCTTTCAAAGAATTCAACATAGTTTCCATATTTGGACCAATTAGTCCTCTAAGTTCACCATCTCTTTCCACAACTCTGTCATTATCACGCTTCGGAATCTTTATTTTTTCAAGTATGGATATAACTTGAACTTCATGCTTTCTAATAGAATAGTTAATAGGTAAAAAGTATCAGAAATATTTGCTAACTCCTTTTCATAATCCTTAACCTTCTCATTTTCCTCAGTAAGTTTGGACAGAGACAAACACAACATATGAATCCTTGCACCTTCTGATAATGCACTTTGAACATTTTTGACACAAGTAGCTAATAGAGATTTATCCTTACCTATCAATCCTTTCAACCTGCTGATCTTCCTAGCATCAAATTCCTTCTGCAGTTTGACTAAAGCTGACTTCTCAAGTGACTCAAAATGAGTACTTATCAAGTTTATAAGTTTCTTTACCTCACCAGAGGAGGAACCAGATGGATCTTTAACATGTGTAGGCATGATCTTCTCTAGAATTCTAGATGCAAGATTCAATAAATCACTGTCCTCGATGTGAGACTTCAGAATTTCTTCACTATCCTTACCTTGTGCAAATGATGCGACTTTCATTTTCTGGATTGGGAATAGAGTGGATAAATGAATAGGGGCATCTCCCAACTTGAAATACAATTCTTCCTTTTACTCTTCAAGAAACTTCATCACTACCTCTGCAATGTATCTTGCTTCTAGTGTAACTCTCTTAACTTCAACCTTCTCTTCCTTGAGCATTGTTTCCTCAACCACAAAATTTTGCTTGTCATTTGCAACTTCAACTTCTTCAATTGGTATCTTCTTTTCTTCAATCGATACAATTTTGGGGGCTTCGGTCTCCATAGGTTCTTCTAAATCATGTACCTCAGGAGGAGTCTGAATCAACTATAATTTCTTCATTAACCAAACTAGATGAAATGTCTTCCACATGTTCTTCTTTGTAAAAAACATCAATTCTATTCTTCAATAGAACTTTCTTCAAAATACCTTCAGTTTTACCCAACATAAGCTTGTTTATTCTTGTCTTGCTCTAGATATCTATTTTTTCTTCTTTTAGAATTTCCTCCATCTTCTCCATAAACATTACCAGACATAGATTTGCAAGAACTCATCCTCTCAGCTGCTCTTCTTCAGTTCTAGCACTAACTCTTCTCATCTCCAAAATGTCATACAATTCCTTAGGAAATTGTGTCATTATCTCAACAAGTGTCATATTGAAATTGTTCAAATATTTTATGGTAGCTTCCTCAAGGACTCTTTGACCAATAGTGTCAAAAGAACCATACACTTTACATAGAGGGTTAAGATTTCCATCCTTAATTATACCTCATTCAACTTCCTCTACTGACATACCAGATTTTCTAGGCTTCATCTTCTTCTTAGCTTTCTCCTCATCACCGGAGGGTTTGACTGTTGTTGTAACTTTTATTTCCCTGAATTCTTCATCAAATTTTGTCTCTTCATCTTTTGAAACAACTTCATACAATCTTGTTCTCTTGTCCTTCTTCCTTTCATTGAAATCCTTAACTTGTGATTTTGCATGCATGATCGGATAGGGGTACTAAGCTCCTTGTTGATCTAGTTCTAGCAGAAGATACTGTCAGACTAGCAGATTTAGTTTTAACAAGCTCTTTACCTTTTTCACTTTCAGTGTGTTCTCTTTTTCTTCTTGCTTCTCTTATAGCTTCTATAGGTATTACCATGCACTGTAAAAGATAACACCTTGGTGGACCTTCAATTCTACATAAATACTTTCTAGAATTGTTTAATACCATCAATAGATCATCAATGAAAATACTGGACTCATCCACATTCCGGTGTCGATCACCTTCAAGGGGTTTGAAGGATTTTCTTGACAGTTCCCCCTAGGCCAGAGGCCTTAACCTAATTCCCAAAAGAATTACCAGAAGCGGATTCTGGTGCTGGCTCATTTCTTGTAATAGAGGGACTCTTCTTTACCCATTTTTTCTTCATCTGCTTTTTGATTTGATCTATAGTGACTTTCCCTTTTCCTTTTTCATCATTTTGCATGTTTCTTCTCTGATTTGCTAGACCTCTTCTACATAATCTAGCAATATGACTAGTTTTAATGCAATTGTAGCACACCACATCTCTTTGTCCAAACCAGTTGTTCCACTGACTTCCTCTTGATCTGCACTGGTTAGCAATATGGCCAAATCTATTGCATCTATAACATCTAACATTCTTATAAATGTTTTTCATCACATTTATGCATTCATTTGACTTATGACCATACTTGTTATAGTTAAATCATTGACCGGAGAATTATGGACCATCTAAATTCATTCTACTTCTGCATTGAGCTGCCATATGACCAAATTTATTTCAAATATAACAAACACCATTGAATATTTGAGCATTAGGTTGTCTTACTAGATACCTTCCAGTGTTTTTCATCTAATTTCCTTGTCTAAATCTCCTTTGTCCAAATTTCCTTTGTCCTTGTCTAGATCTAGAACTTTTTCCTTCTTCATATCCAAGACCTCGCTTGTAACCATTAGTCCTCTGACTTTTAATTAGTTCATCAAGCTTGGTTGAGCTAATCTTGAACTTCTCCTTGAATTCATTTGTTGTACAAGTTCATCTTTGAGATCAAAAATGTGCTTTTCAAGTTCTTCCTCATTGTGTTTGGTTTGTTCTAACTCTAGTTCCAATTGAGTAATTCGACTGCATTCTTTAGATTTCTCTTTCAGGGATTGGGAAAGATTTTCTTCATTCTTCTTCCTATCTTCAATTTCCTTAGTCATCCTCATCATGATCGATTCCATCTCATGCTTCTAAACTACATTATCCCTGGCAAGCTTTTCACATTCTTCTACCTTTTCTTTCAGGGTATGACTCAGTTGCTCATCTACAATGCGTTTATTGTCTTCCTGCTTGATTTGATCACAAAGTTCTCTTCTCCTCTCCCTGGATTTGTTGATTTTATCTTTCAATGACTCAATGAATCTCTCAACATTCATGAGATTTGATTGTAATTCCTAGACTTCAACTTTTTCCTAATCAAGATCATCTAGGGCCACCGTAAGTTGATGTTGAAGATTGCTTGAATCCATTGAAGCACTTTCCAAGATCTTCCCCAAGATTTTAAACTTCTTCTAAATCAAGCAACACTGAGAGGGGGGGTGAATTAGTGTTGTGCAAATTTTAACTTTATTAATCTGATTCTTAAAGTGTTGATAACATTCAACCAAAATAAAGATTCATGCACATAAGACAAATAACCACAACACCATAACACAAGGATTTTTATTTGGAAACCCTATTAAGGTAAAAACCACAGTGGAGATTAATCCACAATATTGTTCTGAGTATACTCAAAAGAAAAGATTAAAAATGGGAATGCACTTGCATTCAGGCACATTGCCTAGAGCTCATTGCCTTACAAAACTTTGGAATAATTCCAAGGATTTGAACTAATAGAGTAGCATCTGCAAATGCTTGATTATAGTTCTGGTTACACTCAACAATCGAATTCAAGACCTTCTGACTGATTCAACACTTCGCTCTGCTCTGCCTTAATTCACTTCACAAAAATCCTTAATGCACAAGTGAAACTATGCATAATCGGTCTACTGACCTTCTGACATTCACAACATACATCAACTCACATCGAACACACACCAAAATGACACAATCAATCACTTATATATATTTGTTGCCAAGAATTCAATTACTTTAAGTTGACTTCAACAACATAAGAAAATTTTCACAAATAGTCGGCTCAAATCATCCATAATATTCAATGTGTATCCACAAGAGTCGGCCACAACATAGTGGGGACCCAAAAAAAAATGTTCAAACACAAAAACACTTAAACAATAACTCCTCAAATATATGCGATGCACCATATTCACCAAGTCAGCCTCCAAATACTAATGAACAAAAAAATAGTTCACCAAACCTTCTAGCTTCCACCAAAATTGATACGAGGCACCAAGATTTACAGATAGCACATATTTTCCACTGAACAATACTCCCTAAGATCCACAACATAAAATGATAACAAAAAATCTGCATATGAATTGAAGAATACAAAACTACCGGATGCTCTATTCCACCCAAACATATAACTATTGATCTTCAATATGTCTGCCGGTATGAGTAATTGATGACGTGTGAATCCACTAGCTAATAAGGTTTGCCATAAATGACAACACCTGAAACAATTTGTAGTGTCTCTTGCTAACAACAAGATGTAGTTTGCAATCTTTAGCTATGTGACCCAAGTTGTCACACTTGTAGCATACCACATGCATATTCCTTATCGGAGTAGATGAATTTCTATTTACGTATTTTGTACTCCTTCTAGGTGCAACTCTACATTCTCTAGCTCTATGACCATACTGATTACAAGCATGATAGTAACCATTAAAACATGGGAATTACCTGGTCATAGCATTCCTTTGAACTAGATGGGGTCTTCTTTGATTTGACTTCTTTGTATATCTCATCCTACTAAATATTTTTGCATCAACTCCCTTTGTGTAATAATATTTCTTCCAGTTTCTAAGATCTGGTTTCTCCATCTTCTTATCTATTGCGAGCTCCTTCGACTTGGAAATAGTATCCTTGTCAGGTTTCTTCATCTTACCAGTGATTCCTTTATCTGATCTTCCATTTCTAGAGGTACTTCCTCTAGAGCAACTTGTGCATGCTTCCTCTTTCTTTATGCAACAACTTTCTTCTGCTCTAAATCTGTCATATAAGTTCGTAGAAGTACCGGTGGAAGAAATAATTCCTTTCTCAAATACAAGGCCAACCTTCTCTTTAGGTTTTGATGGCTTTTGTGATCTAACTAATTCATCAAGTATCTCAGAGCAACCCTTAAACTTTAGGCCTTTTTCAATATTCTCTTTAGAAATTGCTAAATCTTTTCTTAAGGCCTCTACTTTTTTCAACATTATGCACTCTTCTAATTTAGATTGTAGTTCAGTGTGAACTACATCTTTTTTATCCTTTTGCTTCTTCTACTTGTGTCTTCAAACTGACTATCATTTGATCAGATTCTTCAAGACTTTTTGTCAGTCTATTTATCCGTTTCTGAGAATGCAACTTTTGTTCTTCATTCTCTTTTTTCAAACTTTTAATCTCAATTAGAGCACAAATGAGTTTTCCTTCAAGGTCTACTTCTCCTTCTTCATCTCTATCAGACCTCTCAGAATCTTCATCAGAGGTCATTGGAAATGGGTCAACCCCATGTAAACTTCCACTTTCATCATCTAATCTACCACAACCAACAGATGACACTTTTTCTTTATCAACCTGTAGGTCCTTCTTGTCATTTTCCTTAATGTCCACTTCTTCCTTATGACTATCATTTTTACTATGAAAACATCTATCAGCACCAAAATTTATTCTACTGGAATAAAACCTTTTGGTGGATAGCTTACCTCTGTATCTTCCAGAGCCTCTTTTCAATCTTTTGATGAACTCGGCTTCCGCTTCATTAGTCTTCTCTGATCTGAAAGTGGATGTTCCTTCATCACTTCTTGATGCAGCTTCACCTCAGAACCACCTTACATATTTTTGATCTTCACTTGTTTCGAGCCATTTTGATTCACTATGACATCTCTCAATCACTGACTACATCTCAACATCGCTTTCCTCATACATCCTTTTCATCTTGTTCCATACTTCTTTTTCATTCTGGAAGTGCATGACTTTGACAAATATGGAGCTTGACAACCTATTAAGTGTTGCATCCATTTCCCTAGCATTATCATCATATTCCTTCTTTTCAACCTCAATATTTAGAGGTGTAACAGGAGCTATATAACCATATTCTACTCACAACCATACATAAAACCCTATGTATCCCTAATGCAACTTCAATTTGAAGCTCCACCACATATAATCTGATCCATTAAAGATAGGTACCCCTTCTACAAAAGAGATTTCCTCATTATCCATAATGTGTTCACACACCAAGATCTACCTGAGCTGATTAAGCTTCTCCTTGGGAACCTGTTGCTCTAATACAAATTTTTGGAACACAATGATCTACTGAGAGGGGGGTGAATCGGTAGATATTAAAATTTATCCCTTAAAAAAATTTCCCTTAGAAAACTTATACAGATTTCTACTTTGAACTCTTAATGTGCAAATACTTATATGAAGAGACATAGACATGCATACACACAAGAACATCACATAACACCATATACACATGGAAAACCCAAGATGGGAAAAAACATGGTGAGAAATGTTTCTTGAGTCTGTTGCTCAAATCTAGCCTCACAATCTAAATCTTTGTTACAAATTTTTAGGGCTACAACCCAAGGATGCTACAACACCTTGATTTAGAAGCTACCACTTCAAGAATGCAACAATACCCTAGTTTAGGACCAACAACTTCAAGGAGACTACTATCCCCTAAGTTGAGCTAAAACTCAATACAATGAGGCTACAACCTCTAAAGGATTACAAGTTCATATATGCATATGATTGGTTCTTCATAAACCTAAGATGCATCATTACATTTTGCTCTTTGTTGCACATATTACAACTAAAATCTTACTGCTGAATCTACACTCTCAGTATCACACCCCTGCTCTACACTCTTCTTTTCTACACATAGAACAATCAATGTTCTATCTCTATCACTCTCTTTATGCTCTTATACTCTCTCACATATGCTCACCTAGATGATTATCTGCATTACAATCTAGGTTACTTCTTCACACTCTGTCTACAACAACTTAGTTGTGCATCTCTCTACTCAGCTCTCTCTACTTGTAGACTATTCTATCACTCTATCTCTTCAGCATACTTCAACCAGATATAGCTCTATTGAGTTCTACATAAAAATGCAAACCCCTCACAATCTCTTCTACTTTTCTGCAGACCATATACTCATATTTCCAACCTCAAGTCTATCAACCATACTTAGGATGTCTTCTATTTGCATGACTCTGAACATATGCAATCTCTCACCTCGAGATTTTCATACCATCCATTTGTCCAATCCAGTTACTCATTTGTTAGGGTTTATTCTCCAAGCTATTAGTTTATCTTGAGCCTTGCACCATTTGTCCAGCTCAGCTGATAGAGTCTATCAGATATCTTCTTGGTTGTTTTGGGTCTGCATCGAGCCACTTTTTCATTAACTTTTGTCATAGAGAATTTTCCTAAAGTAGATTTTTGTTTGACCTTGAAATATGATCTACATTTAATTTCTTTATTTTTTCACTTGATCAGATATGATCTTGATCAATCATGTCTCCTTTTTCGCATCCTCTTCATTAAATTTTCACATGTTGGTCAGTTAGGTGATCTGACCTTGATCACATATCGGTCGCCTACCTGAAACCCCTGTTCACACTGACTAGACCATTATAAATATTCAAGTTTAAACACTGGAATTGATCTTCTCCTTTGATCCTTGATCAAGCATTGTTTTGTAACAAGGATGCAAAATAATGAATTAATGATTGCCTTATGTGCACCTTCACTGTACACATCACTATATTGGGTCCACATGGCACTTTATCGCTCTGTCCGGGGAACATCCACATTTTTTCTATTGATGTGTCTATGTCACACCAATGAATACACCTCAACATCCTACCATGATGGATTCCATCAGTTCAATTCACCGCCACGTGCCTTTGTTCTATTCATCTTTTGACTGTACATCATCCTCATCACACCATATCTCACTTCCATGTCCACCTTACTAGGTTCCACATCTGGTATCACACTCATCATTTCAAGTAGACATCTGAAGAAGTCCTATCGATACTGCATGGTCTCATCAACAAATCTCAATAGCTTTTTATTGCAATATCAAAGAGACATTGCTCAAACTCTTACTGGCACCACATTGTTTTTCCAAAAAAGGACTTCTAGGAGAAGTCTTCATTCACGATCCAAATTTCTTCTTGCAAACCACAAAATCATGAGCCATTGGAGATGAAGACACATAACACCATTATCAACTTAATTCTAGAACCAAAAACCAAAAGATTTAAATGTAGAGGAATGCAGAGCAGAATACATTCTCTCTGTCACCATCAAATGTACAGATAAAGAAGTTTTCACTCTGGTGAACATAACTCATTCAAATATTCATATTGGATGCTCTAACTTGGAACATACCATCTTCAAACATGCCTATAAATAAATTTTGATCCATAGACAAAAATACTCAATATGCAAGAAATGCAGAGCAAACTACTAGATAATTCTTATCAAAGACTCAAACTTGGATAATAGCATACCGAAGGCCCACTCAGATCTTCATACCAGAGCACCAGACTATGAGAAATCTTGATGAAATGTAGATAACCCCATTATAAAACTTATTCTAGATCTGTAAGACCTGAAGCAAATCAGTGGAGGACTGTAGAGCAGATACATTTCTCCTAGTCCACAAATAACCAACACTGCCAGACCAGTTCACAAACTAGTGAACTTAAATTTCACTCTTCATCATCCCAAAAGCTATAATCCAGGATATATCACCAATGGATGTCCTTGAACAACACTTCATATCTTCATATGCATAGGATCAACATAGTAGAAATGTGGAGCACATACCGGAGTACATTTTGAACACATACTAGAGCATATTCTGGACACATACCGGAGCATATTTTGAACCTGCAATCACTTTTGTCCTTTCACTTCAAAAACCTATACTATGTTGACATCAATGAAAACCTTAATGACCATACCATCAAATGCATTCATACCGTCAACACATCATACATATATAGGTACATAACTTGAGTGCACACCCAGTTAACCTATTAGAAATGCCAAAACCTTTTGCATGATCTGTACTTTTGACATGAATGATGGTTATATGCACTTCTGCACTGGATCAACACACTTCTCCTTTGATCCCATTTTGACATCAATGACAACATATTCCAACACTAATGGCCTCCATTCTTGCCATCGGGGAAAATGTGTCCTTAAAGTCAATTCCTTCAACCTATGAATAACCTTTGCATACAAGTCTTTCTTTGTTCCTTACAACTTCACCATTCTCATTTAGCTTATTCCTAAACACCCACTTTGAGCCAATTACATTCTTATTTATAGGTCTAGGAACTAGTTCCCATGTATGATTCTTCTCTATCTATTGCAATTCCTCTTTCATTTCTCTAACCCAACTCTCATATTTGCATGCTTCACACACAGATTTAGGTTCTATCTTTGAAAGTAAACATAAATTTACCTCAGCTGCTACCACTTTTCTTCTTGTCTTCACACCTTCACTTTTATCTCCAATTATCTATTGTTCAGGATGATTCTTTTGTACATACTTTGGGGTTTTAGGAGCACGTTCTAGATTTTCTTCTTCTTCAATATATATTATTCTTCTTCTTCCTTATTCTCTTCTGGTATTGGTTTGTAGATAGTCTCATCAGGTTCAACTTCACTTATCTTGACTAGTCTATGAATATCTTCATCAACCTTCACATTTGCACTCTCAACAATATTCCTCAATCTTTTATTGATGCATCTATAAGCTTTGCTATTAGTTGAATGCCCAAGGAAAATACCTTCATCACATCTAGTATCAAACTTCCCAAGATTCTTATCATCCCTTTTAATGTAACATTTTCTTCCAAACACCTTAAAGTAGTTCAGAGTAGGAATATTGCTAGTCCATAGCTCATAAGGAGTCTTTGTGCTATTACCTCTGATCTAAACTCTGTTAAGAATGTAAACAACAGTGTGGATTTCCTCTCTCCAGTATACATTAGGTACATTTTCCTCTTTCATCATATTTCTTTCAGCCTCTTGAATAGTTTAGTTCTTTCTCTCAACAACTTCATTCTGCCGAGGAGTTCTAGGAGTAGAAAAATGTCTTTTTATGCCATGCTCTTCACAAAATGTATTAAAATCACTAGAAGTGAATTCTCCACCTCTATCATACCTTAAACATTTTATTCTTAGGTTCACTTCATTCTCTACCCTTTCCTTAAACACTTTTAATCTATCCATAGCTTGAGTTTCTCTCTAAGAAATGTAACCCATGTCATTCTAGAATAATCATCAATCAAGAGCATGAAATACCTATCACCATTAAGACTTCCTATTCTTGTTGGACCACAGAGGTCTGTATGAACCAATTCTAGCATTCTAGTAGTTGATTGATCTTTTCCTTTAAAAATGCATCTTGTTTGCTTTCCCAACTAACAACTTATGCAAAAAGTATTGGTAGGCTTTATGATTTTAGGTAGATCTAGGACAACCTCTCTTGAACTAATTATAATTAGATTATCAAATTTTACATGTCCCATCCTTTGGTGCCATAGCCAACTTTCATTGACTTGAGATACAAGACACTGACAATCAACACCCTTAAGCTAATAAATGTTTCCATATGTTCTCCTTCCTACAAAAACCAAAGGTTCAAACCCTTTTCTAATCTCACGGGTTTTATCTTGAAACAAAAGCTTGAATCCTTTGCTACACATTTTTCCAATGCTCAAAATATTATTCCTTAAGCCCTTTAACATAATAGACATCATCAGTACTATGTTTTCCATCAAAACTAATTGTTCCTTTTCCAACAATATTTTCCTTAGAATCATCTCCAAACATGACTAATCCACCATCATAATTTTCAAGTTTAGTGAACTTACTTTTGTCTTTGGTCATGTGATTTGAACAACCACTATCAATCACCCAATATTCTTCATCATGTCTAGCATGAAAGGCAATAACTAGAGTACCTTCCATCTCATCCTTCTTATTCTCTAGACCACTTTCCCTTGCACATCTTCTAGAGTTAGCAGGCACAAATTTATTCTCTAAGGCTAGAAACAAGCATTCATCATCATAAATCCTAGCATCTTCTTTGACATAATACAACTTCTTGAACTTCTTATCCTTTTTGTCTTTATTATCTTTGTTCTTCTTATGTACAACTCTATTTGGACACCTTGAAGCATAGTGACCAATATTTCCACAACTCAAACATTTAAAAGGTAACATACCTTTCTACTTACTAGTTCCTTTCTTCAACTTCCTTGTAAAGTTTTCTTCAAACTCATCTGAACTATCACCATTCAGATTATCTTCTATCTTTGTAGCTTTAAAGGCTGATTTTGTCTTCTCTTTTTCTTTTCCAAACTTTCTCATCTCAAATGTAGTCAAGGTGCCAAATAGTTGTTCTTTAGTAAAATTCTTAGGATCATACACTTCCTCAATAGCAGAGACCTTATCACTATAACTCTCTAGCAGAGTCATCAAAATATTCTCCATCACGTCTTCATTAGTCAGAGTACCACCTTGATTCTTAACTTCATTTACTGCAATATCAACCCTCTATAAATAGCTTGCAATATCTTCACCTTCTTCCATTTTCAAGTTCTCATATCTACGCTTAGCTATTAGCTTCTTTGAAAATTTCACTCTTTCATTTCCTTCATAGATATCTTCCAACTTTTTCCAAACTTCATAAGCAGTGCCCAAAGAAATACCTTTTGTTTGCTCAGTCTTACATAAAGCATTGTAGATAGTATACCTTTCTTTTTCACTCTCCTCGTAGGCAGAAATATCATCAGTAGAAGAAGGACCACTTGCCGGTGTAATATACTTTGTCTCAATAGCTTTCCAATTATTGTAACCAAGAGAGATTATGTAACCTCTCATATGCATTTTCTATTCACTGTAATAAGATCCATCAAACATAAGGATTTCCAATTTGTGTGCCATCAGATCTACCTCAAGTGGTTAAGCTCTTCTCCTAGGAACCAAAGCTCTGATACCAATTGTTGAAAGGCACAAGAAAATTGAGAGGGTGGGTGAATCATTTGTCACCAAAATCAAACTCAAATCTCAAACACTTATCAACTTCATAATCACTTTATTTTGTTATTAAGTATGAACATGAAATGCAAATAACATAAAGCAATATCAACACAAGAAACACCAGATTTATGTGGATAATCTAATAAGGGAAATACCACGGTGAGGATTAGCTCACAATATAAACTAATTCCAAAACTAATTACAAAGAGGCTTACTTCCAAGGGCTAATTTCCTAAAAGGACTCACTGTCTGGATACAAGGCTCATTGCCTACAGATAGGACTCACTATCCAACAAGGAGGCTCACTGCCTACAGATACAAATGATAACAGAAAAATCCACCACAACAAGTTACACACATCTGCAGCCTTAATTAGAAGATTACAAACACCAACAGCTCACTGCTATCAGGAATCATGCACATTAAAATACTATTGCCTCAACTCACTTTCGCACAAATCTGCTTCTCAAACTTGTGGAATTTGATACATCAATTTGTAACATCTCGACTTGTATTTATACCATCTTCAACCTTAGAAAAATTCTCCAAGGTTGGCTACACACGCTTCAATTTACAAATTCAAATTAGTTTAGAAACTCAACATTCCCACGGTGGGAGAGAATGAGAGTGGACCAAGCTAACACTTAACCAACACCCAAGAAAATGTCTCGGATCAAACACATGCTTCCTCAATTGATACTTATCCTTCGTATAAAGTGTAGACACCAGGTCATCCAAACCTAATGAAAACATAAATGAACTTGTAATTACACACTTCCGCAACAAGAAGATAACACATGGATCACATAACATGTTTCACCATGCATGAGAACACATGTTAGATACCTTCAAATTCATTTGCAACAAATGCAACAACTTTCATACACAATACTTTCCATTAGTTCTTCTGGACTGTACAGACACACACAATAATACTAGAACTCATCTTCTAGAGCACCAAACCATGCACGCCTTTTTTAAAACATAGATAACATCATTACAAGCCTTCATCCAAATCTGCAAGACCAAAAAAATACCAGCAGAGGACTACAGAGAAGAAACATTTCTCCTAGTCCACAGACAAACAATTTTTCCAAACCAATTCACACACTGGTGAACACAAATTTTACTCTCCATCAAAATAGAAACTAAAAAAATAGGATATATCACCATCAGATGCTCATAAACAATACTTCATATCCATGAAAGGATAGGATCAACAAAAAATAAATGTAGAGCACATACAAAAGCACATTCTAAACACATACACAACTATGTCTTCACTATTTCTCAAAAAAACTTGATAAATCAGCATATCAGCACACCTACAACATCATAAATATAGCTCCATGTACTCACAACATCTCAATAGTATCTCAACTATACATGCACAACATGCAATATAATGTACTATGTTGACATCAATGACAACATTAATGACAACACCGCCAAACTCACTCATACTTGCAACAACTTGTTCTTAGATTAGAAGAGGAAGTTGGCCTTTTCTAGATACTCAACCTCATTCGTGCAAGGTCCCACACCCTGAGGTTTTCTTCATTGTGTCATTAGAACACTGGAATCCTTGTTCAGTAGGGTGAATTTTTATGTGAACAATTTTTGGGATGCCTAGTGGGACCTCTCCAGAAATTTCACTTCATCTTATTGCCAGAGTGGTGTTGCTCTTAACATTTTAGCCTTGAAGAGGCCTGAACATATTAGCCTACAAGAGGCATCCAAAAAATTTCCTAGCAACTTTGCAATTAAGGGAGAACTCTACATTTGAGTTTGTGACTCATATGCTTCCTAGTGTTAAGATATTCTTGTCATTGATGTCAAAAGGGGATAAGGAGTAATATGCAACTGATCTTGGCAAGACAATTATGTCATTGATGTCTAAGGAGAGGCATATCATAGTGTGAATCTAATTCTGGAAGATGTAGGGAAAGGTTGCAAAAGTTGCTTAGGATGTTCCATTTTTGTTATGCAACTTTGTCACAGTGTTGTAGTAAATTATTTTGGTGTCCAAAAGTAAAATCAAAGGTCATATTTGGCATGGGTTTTCTGAGAGCTTCTTAGAGAAGTACAATGTTAGTGTCAAATATGTTGAAAAGAGAAGAGGCAGGAGTAGAAGTCAAAGCCATCATAGAGAATGCACCAATGATGTGCCTCCTCCTCCTGCTGAAAATGATGTAAACCCTTTATTGTCTGAATATGTACTGGAAGGGGTCAATTTAATAGATCTAGATGATACATCGAGTTCTGATGTGAATTTTCCTTACCGTGACAATGTTTTTGGAGACATTCACTCCTTGAAGCAGGAAATACAAGAGCAAGCTAAGCTCAAGGTGAAAAGAGAAAAAGAAAGGGAAGAAGAGTTGAGGAATGTTGTGATTGAAAGGGATAGGTTGACGAGATAGTTGCAAACAATGAAGTTCCTGAACCAAGAAGAACCTAAACCAAGTGTTGAGGGTTCGGTTGTTCAGAAGATTGCTAATAAGGAAACAAAGTATGTGTCTAAAGAAAACCCAGTAGGCCACATTGATGTCCAACCCAAACCTACTAACCCAAATCCCTCAAATCCTGTTAAGTCTCAATCGAGTAATACAAACCTTAAGCCTACCTTGGACAAAGGAAAGCAAAAGGTTGAGGGGATTAAAATAAATGAGAAAGTGACTCCCCATTCCATTCAACAAGATCTCCAGCCATGTGTCATTTCAAATAGAATCTACCTTAGAAACGGCTAAAAGGGAGAGTGAAGCTCTAGCAGAAGAGTTGGAGAGAATAGAAATTGAGGCTGCGAATGCAGAAATGAAGAGGAAAATAAGTTTCCTAAAAATTTCAAGCACGGATGAGGTTGCACAAGATAAACCTCATCAAATCACTAGGATGCCTTAAAGGATAGTCCTAAAATTAATCTAGATCCCATAAATAATTCTGGCCTGAAGACTCATGCAACTAGGTTTGTAAATCCAAATCAAGACGGTCCTAGGACAAAAAATGTAGGGTCGGGTGTTGATCCTTAGATGAATGAAGGATTATTTCAACGGTGACCTATACAGTTGGAAAGGTATAGGCCATTGTTCTTTGATGGTATTCCTGGTTATCCAAATTCCATCCCTGCTGATTTGAGAGAAAAGATGAGTAAGTTTGTCGACAATAATGTTGTGACAATAGAGGAACACTTAAAATCTTTCATGGATATGTTAAAGGATTATGAGGTAGAACATGAAGATGTTGTAATGAAATTGTTTGTACAATCTCTAGTAGAAGATGCAAGGGATTGGTATAGAGGTCTATCTAATGCTAGTATTGGTTCATGGGATGAGTTTGAAAAGTGTTTCAAGGAGCAGTATGGTGATAAAAATAATGCAAGTTTCATGCTAAATGAGTTTGATAACATCAAGAAGTCATTGAATGGGCCTGTGACAGAGTTTAATTTAAGATTTCAGAAAGAAATGTATAAGTTGTTCCAGGTTTTAAGGCTTGATGAAAATGTTTGTTTAACTACATATTTCAATGCTTTTGATGCTAAAATGGCATATCTCCTCATAGATAAAGACCCTTGAACTATGAGGGATGCATTTAGGGTGGCTATAAATATTGAAAGAAATAGAAGAGCTTTTGGGAAATATGGTAGGAGAGAAGAACCTACACTTTTAAAAAATCCTGAGAATAAGACTAAGAAGGTTTCGGTTGCAAAGCCTAAAGATGATGAAAAGTGGGAAAAGGTTTACAGTACTTTGAAAGACATAAATCAAACTATTGCTAAGCAAGAGAAGGGATAGGAAATGAAAGGAAATCCTATAATAAAAATGATGGGCCGCCTAGATTGAAAAATTATCCTTACAATACAAATTGGAAAAATGGAAAACCAATCTTGCCTAGCCAGAAGTTTAAAAATGATTAGCATATGCCAAACCCCTTGCAGAAGCATTCAGTAAATCTAGTACTGGATAGACCATGGTGTGAAGTGTGTGAAAATCCACATGATCAAAATTATTGTGGTGTTGCTCAATTGCTTGTTGTTGAGGAAATAGAGGAGGATGCTCATGAGCAAACATCGAAATATGAGCAGGATGATGTAGATGTTTGTATGGATAGATCATACATTGATGAGGTAGAATGTTCCTCTGATGATGAAATACAGGAAGCTGATGTGGATAATCAGAGGCAGAGAAGTGAGATGTATCATCAACAAGTTTTTTCTGATGAGGAAGGTGATTTTGATCATAATGCTTGCAATATGGAGCAGGTTGAAAATTCAGTGTCCTTAAAGAGACTATCAAAAGAAGAGATTGCAAGATTGACTGAAGAAATGGATGCTCAAATGAGGAGTTCACTTCAATTGAGAAATAGGACTGTGGGTGGTGAGTAGGGTAAACCTGTTGGCTTGTTTATTAAAGAGAAAAAGGATAAAAACAAAGGTGTTAAGATTGACAACAAAAAGGATGTCATAAAAGTCAAAGAAGTTAAGAGTGATAAGGTTTGGGAAAAAAAGAACGAAGTCCCAAAGCCTCAAGAAGGTGTGACTTCGTCACTAGTGAAGAAAAAGGTGATTACAAAGGTAGTTGAACCTGTTACAAAGGATAAGAAGAAAAAGAAGCTAGGAGGAAATCATCAACCAGAGAGAAAGGAAAATGATGAAGGTATGATGTCTAATTTTCCTAAGTATACCCTTGTGGATATGTTTCATGTTCTTTCTCAAGATAAGGTAACTATACCTTTACTAGAAATGATGAGAATAAATGAACACAAAGAAAAGACAATAGCCTTGATTACAAATGTTGCTGGTAATAAGACTAAACATGAAAGTGGTAAAGAAGCAAAGGATAAAGAGAAATAAAAGGAAGTGGAGGGAATTCTGTCACAAATTCCCCCTGTGTATTTAGGATATTCTATTAACACGTGCCTTGAAAATATAACCCCTTTTTTCTTAAGTGTGGATATAAATGGGAAAACTTTAAGGAACTGTATGATAGATTCAGGGGCATCAAATAATGTTATGCCAGTCAAAATAATGGAGGCAATGGGCTTGACAGTAGATATTGCTTAAGGTAAATGTTATGCTATGGATTCAAGAGAAGTGCCAGTTATTCAAACTATCAAAGCATTTCCTTATAAATTGACTTAGTACCCTGAAAAGGATTTAGTCATGACTGTATTAGTTGCAGACATCCCACCTCATTTTTGAATGCTCTTGTCAAGAAAATGGAGTGCATCAATGGGGGGTAACATGCAATGTGATTTTTCATTTTCTAGTTTCTTTATTGATGGTAAGGATGTCAAAATTGAAAGAGAATCAAAAGTACCTCATATGATTGAGCATGAACTGATTGAGAATATGACATGTTTTATTAACAGTGGTATAGATGAATTTAGGGTTGAGGAATTCCCTAACAATTGTGATAAGCCTACTGCATTGATTGATATAGAAATAAAACAATTGTCAGAATCTGATGACTTGTGGACTATGTATTTTGATGGTGCAAGTTCAAAAGAAGGGTCTGTCCAGGTGTCATGTTATGATCACCAAGTGGAAAGACATTCAAGTTTTCTTTCACTCTGTTATTTGAATGCACAAATAATGTGGCGGAGTATGAAGCCTTGTTATTACGGTTGAGATTGGCTGAAAAACATGGGATCAAGAAGCTCAAGGCAATTGGGGATTCTGAGCTTGTGGTCTCCCAAGTTAGATCCAAGTTTGTATCAAAGAACAAGAGGTTGAAACAGTATAGGAATGTTGTTTGGGATGAATTGGAGAGCTTTAATTCATTTGGCATAGGATGGACGGAAAGAGGTCAAAACAAAGTGCCAAACCTATTAGCCAACATTGCATTAAAACCAGATGATATGACTTATGCTGGAATTTCAAAGATCGAGGTGCAAACCAGGCCATCTGACCCTGATAATATAAAAAATTGCCAAGTTTTTGAATTGTGTGGGAGAGTATGAAAATCAGGCAATTGACTTTGGAGCTTTTGTTGAAAATCTTGATGGTAAGGATACTATATTTGGAAATGAGGTCATTCAGTTAAAGACAAACACAATTCCCAAGGGTCTAGTTGTACTAGAAAGAGTGTTTGATAATCAAGATAAGACAAAGGCTAATCATACTATTTCTCATCCTAATGACTTGGAAGAGATAAATCTTGGAACAAAAGCACCCCCAAAGAAGGTGTATATTGGAAATAAAATGTCACCAAAGGTGAGAAGGATGCTAATTGACTTATTAAGGAAATTTAGGCATGTGTTTGCATGGTCCTATGATGACCTTAAGGCATACAGGGAGGATCTTTTCCAACATGAGATTCCTTTGTGTGGTGATGCCAAGCCATTTAGACAAAAGTACAGGCCTATTAATCCCACCTTGGCCCCCAAAATGCAAGAATAATTAATGAAACTAAGGGATGCAGGAATCATCAAGCCAATCAGACATTCATCTTGGGTATCAAACTTGGTACCAGTAAGGAAGAAAAATGGAGACATCAAGTTGTGTGTATATTTCAAAAATTTGAATGTGTCTTCATTAAAAGACAATTATCCGTTACCCAATAAGGAATCCATGTTGCAAAGGGTGACAGGTTGTGAATTGATGTCTATGATGGATGGTTTTTTTGGTTATAACCAGCTTATGGTCAAATAGTCTGAGCAGTTTAAGACAACTTTCACCACACCATGGGGAAAATATGTTTATGTAAGAAAGCCATTTGGTCTAACAAATGCAGGGGCTACTTTTCAAAGAGCCATGGATGTGGCGTTTTCATATTTCATTAACTTGTTTTTGGTGATCTACCAAGATGACTTGACAACATATTCTAAAAAAGAAGAGGATCATTGTGAGCATCTGGAGAAGATATTCATTAGAGCCTTGGAGTATGGTTTTTCTTTGAATACAAAGAAATGTGTGTTTGGAGTACTAGAAGGAAAATTATTGGGACATATAGTTTCCAAGGATGGAGTAAAAATTGATCCAGAGATGGTAATTGCAATTGATAAAGTTCCACAACCCCGAAGTGTCAAAGGAATACAATCTTTCTTTGAACAAATAAATTTCTTGAGGAGGTTTGTGACAAATTTTGCTGAGATAATTCGCCCTATTTCCAAAATTCTCAAGAAAGGAACCAAAGTTGAATGGGATAAGGAGTTTGTGCAGGCCTTCCAAGCCATTAAGCAATCAATAAAGGAGGCTCATGTGTTAAGAACCCCTAATTTTTCCAAACCTTTACAGATTTTCTCATTTGCTTCTTTCCACACAATTGCAACTGTGTTGTTGCAAAAGAATGTAGAAGGTTTTGAACAACCTATAGCCTTTTTCAGCAAATCTCTACAAGTTGCAGAGCTTAAGTATGATATAAATGAAAAAATGGCATATGCATTTGTAAAAGTAGTAAAAGCTTTTAGGCCTTATTTTATGGGAGCTACTGTAATTGCATATGTACCTAGTGCTATTGTTAAGGACATTTTCACATAGCAGGAAGTGTCAGGAAGAAGGTGTAGGTGGATAAATAGGATCCAGGAATTCAATATTGAAGTCCAAATTACAAAACTAGTAAGGGGACAAGGATTGGCCAAGCATATGGCCCAAAGTAATTTGGAAGCAAATCAGATAAATTTTCTAGAAGAGGAAAATAGATCACACATATGTGATATGGAGCATTCAAAATGGTATAGAGATGTGATATATTATTTGCAAAAAATTAAATGTCCTAACAACTTGAGTGAAAATGAGAAAAGGACATTGAAGTTACATGCTATCAAGTATGTTATTATAGATGGAAAGCTCTGGTGGAGAAATGGAGAAGGTGTCATGTTGAAGTGTGTTGACCAAGATCAAGCAAAAGAACTTCTGAGTGAGATGCACGGTGGAGTTTGTGGAGGATATTATATGGCTAAAACAACTGCACATAAGATAATGAGGGTTGGATTTTGGTGGCCTACAGTTTTTAAGGATGCACACCAACTAGTGAAGACATGAGATGCTTGTCAACATTTCTCTGGTAAGTTAAAGTTTTCTGGTAACTTTCCTCTAAAACTAATTATAGTACAAGCTCCATTTCAGTAGTGGGGTATTGATTTTGTAGGAGAGATAGCATGTAAATCTAGTGGAGGTCACTCATGGATATTGGTGGCCACTGATTATTTTACTAAGTGGGTGGAAGCAATTCCAACAAAGAAAGCCACTAGTAAAGTGGTAATTGACTTCCTGATGAGCAACATATTGACTAGATTTGGATGTCTAGAAAGGATTGTATCAGACAATGCAATGTGTTTTAGATCTGAAGAATACATAGAATTTTGTGAGAAGCATGGCATCCAAATTTCTTATTCATCACCATACCACCCACAGGGAAATGGACAAGTAGAATCAAGCAATAAAAGCTTGATGAAGATGATTAAAAGAATCCTAGATCAGAATAAAAGGGCTTGGGATTCTAAGCTGAGATTAGCAATCTGGGTAGATAGGGTAACTGTGAAGAAGGAAATAGGTTGTGCCCCATTTGACTTGGTTTATGGGATAAATTCCAAGTTGCCCAAAAACAACTTAATGGAAATGTACAAGTTTTTCCATATGTATGATAATGAAATTGATGATGAGATGCAATTGAGAGTGGAATCTCTTATAGAATTAGATGAAACCAGGAGGGAAGCACAAAAGAGAAATGCTAAGTTGCAGTTGCAAGTAAAGAATTTGTATGACAAGATGGAAATTGCTAAGAGTTTCAAAGATGGAGATTTGGTTTTAATGTGGAATGCCAAACTCGAAGATAAAGGGAAACATGGGAAATTTGATGCAATATGGTTGGGTCCATTTTTTATTAATGGTAAGTGGGGTGAAGATTCGTACTTCCTCCAAGATATGATAGGGGATATTCTTGAACTGCTAGTTCATGGACAATTCTTGAAGTTATACTTCACTTGAAGTATTCTTTTCCATGAACAGTAGTTTATGTTTGTATATTTTGTATATATCATATACATAGTTTGGATTGTTTTGTCCGAATAGTCCCTTTTTGGTCATCTCTACATCTTGGTCTGCTCTTCCTGAGATTCTAAATTCTCGCTTCATTCTAGTGGAATGAACGTCCCCAACTGGAGCCACTGATGGAACTTTATTAATTTTTGCTCCTTATGTTTCACTCATGCCCTGCCTTTTGTCACTGGTCTTTCATGGTGTTGGACATTTCTTAGGGTTGGGGGTTTTAGCCTTATTTTCATGTAAAACCCTTGCATTTAATTTATGCCTTGGTTGGGATCTATTTTGATGTTAAATTTTTAGGGGTTTTAAAATGACTTATGTCCTATCGTTCCATCTAGGCTGGGTCCCTTTGGTCTCAAATATTTTATTTCTTCCACGAGATTTTTCATTTTCTTAAGTCCTGGTTGGCCCTAAGTTTCTGATGCAGAGGGTATGGGAAATTTTGGAAAACAACACAATGATTTCAAAAATCTCAACAGTGCACTCTCAAACACCCTTATAGAAATAAGGCTCAATGGCTCACTTACAACTTATATGCTTCCTTATAGACATAAACTCTAGGAGTACTTTTTATAGACTCATAAAAACTTTTCTTGAATGTTTACAAAGCCCCAACCCTCTATCTTAAGCAAAACTCTCTTTTTGCACCTTGACTAGGCTTCTAGCCCAACTAGGCCTCCAGCGGTGAATTTCTTAACTTCCACTCAATGTTCCCAAAGGACCCTCCAAAATAATGATTGAACTAGATGTGGTTTTTGATGATACATAACATACTAGATTCTTGATGGCATTTGTTTTGGAGCACACCAATCAAAATCTGTTGTTTCCTCCAATTTATGGCCTAATTAGCCCTCTTTTTCAAAGCAACCCCTCTCTAAACTCAACCCCTGACTATGAAACTTTCAACAGTCCCTTAAAATGTTCCCAAACCAAGTATTTTCAAGATTTTAGTCTTTTATGACACCCTTAATACACTCAAACACAAAACCCTCCATAAATTGCCTTAAAACTAGGGCTTTCTAGTTACCCACCTCCCAAACACTTCCAGATCCCTCTCTTTGACTTTTCACCATTAGATCAACATAATACATCAATCCAAACTCAAAAACTTGCCCCTTATTAAGGCAGATCTCCTGCTGCTATACCTTAGCCCCCATTTTCATGCACTTTTCCCTTTGACAACTCCATGTACACCTTTATATTCTTCCTTCCTGCACATTAGTTTGTTAGGTTTGTATTATACATGTTAGAAGTGATCCATTTCAAAGGTTACAACATCATTCTACCTTGAAATGGATCAATCATCCATAAAAACCCTCAAAATCAATGAAAATCTGCACTTTATTGAGGACAGTCAGTTATAAAATAAAAAGAATTGATTTTTGTTGCTTATCAGAGCATAAAAAGGCCTTAAAACATGTAAATAAAGGTTCCTAAAGCATCCAACTAGACATATCTTCAATGGAAATCAAGTTTTCATCAAATGAACACAAGAAAAATGCAAGAAATTGTTGTTTTTTTGCTTTTTCCTATAGCAGTCCGTACAAAATCCATACCAGCAACCCAACCTCCATAAAAATGACTTCTATGGCCTTGAATAACCTTTCCCCAACTTCTCAAACCATTTTGGATTGATTAGTTTGCATTAAAGTGATTAAAACATCAAAAAACTACTTTCCCGCCCAATGTTGGAATTCAAAAATTTGAATTTCCAATTTACAATTTATTAAACTCTACTATTCAAAAACTATTGGATCCTTACTATCCAATTTTATTTGACAAAATTAAATCATAATAAACCTATCTAACCTCCTAGAACATTATTTTTCCATTTACAAAGCATTTTGGTCCTAGGGTCCTTATCAAGGCCCTTAGGACTTTTGATCTTCCAATTACTCTCATCCATGCCAAATGCCATTATAGGCTTCAAGACATCATAATTGATGCTTTGGAATGATGGAAAAACCTTCATGTCTCCTGCACTCTCTTGACTCTTCAACTGACTCCTGATGAGCTTGGGTGCTCTTGCACCAGTTTCATCGTTTAAAAATGACTTGTCATTTTTTACCATCCGCCTAGTGATGTCCCCTTGTCCTCTTAATAAATGTTTTATTTTGCAGAAGGATGAAATTCACGTGACCGTTGATCAAATATCAATTGATCTCAGTCGTTCCCCACCATCCCACGATGACCCCACCACAGTGCTTTGGTTGATCACGATATCACGGGTGGGCGCCATGTGTCCTTTTTTGGCGTGGCCGAAGGAGATAAGTTTGTGTGTTGTCGATCAATTATCATCAGATCTCAACAGTTGCCCGCTATGACATGATCAAAAGTTACAAGGTTTTTAATGATTGAGATATCCCGGGCAGGCACCACGTGTCCTTTTGGCATGGCTGAAGGAGATAAGTTTGTGCATTGTCGATCAATTATTGTCATATATCAATGGTTTCCCACCATTGCGTGATCCAAAATTTCAAGGTCTTTACTGATTGCGATATCATGGGCAGGTGCCACGTGTCTCATCCGATGAAGCCGAAAGAATAAAGGAAATATTGTCCTCCCTTAATACATTAAAAGGTGGATTACTAAAGTGTTCTTATCATGCACATGTTTTAAATCAATGGATCTATTATAATCTAGGTGAGAAAGTTGCTCGATGGTTAATGATAAGGCTGGCGACTATGTTGAACGAACAAGATCACTGATGCTCATGATCTATGGTTGCCCGCCATCGCGTTATCCAAAGTTGCAGGATCTTTACTGTTCGTGATATCACAGGTGACCACCACATGGAATTCCTTGGTAGTGTATGGTATGGCGGGCCCCTTATTTCCATGTTAGCAATTGTGTCAGCTTGTTTTGAAGGCAGTCGTTCGATGATTTGATCTAATTGAAAGATCGACGACTCAAATTTAAATCTGCATCAAATATGGTTGGAGTCGTTCATGCAACGTGTGAGTGGGCTTTAATGGTGGATGAGACACTTACTGGCATGATTTCATTGATGGTTACAACAGTTTCTAGTTTTTCTTTGATGGCAGTCTTGGTGTGGGTTTCTTGTGGATTTTGTTGTTGCATCAACTTTCCTCAGCTGACATGATGAACGAGAATATTCTCCAGGGTGATGGTTGTAACAAATTTTTGGAATATCACCAAGTGCTCCAATTGGCTGGTGACATGTGTACTTTTTGGCCCGATGCTTGTTTTCTCCTTCATTTTCTATAAGAAGGATTTCAAGGCCAGAAGTATGAGTTAGCAAGCTAGGTAATTTTTGTCGAGTCTAGGTGAAGTTGAAGAGAAAATTGTAAACTCTGATGGTTTTAGAGAGAAATGCAATTTAGGTTTTGAGTCATTTTGTAACAGGTGTTGAGTTCATGGGAATTTAATGTTGTATAACAGTACTATCATTTGAGTTGAAATGATAAAATTTGAGCTCATGTCTCTCCATTGTACATGCATGTCTAAACTTTGAATAAAATAACTAAGGGTTGTTTCATTCATCTCACTATTGTAGTGTGTATGATTCTATTTTAGCTTTAATTCAAGGAATTAATTAAAATTCTTGAATGGGATTATAGTTGGATATGTTTTGTATAAGGATTCGATAAGTAGTATTGGGTTAGAATACATACTGATAAATTTGTAATGCGATATTGTCAAGGATCTTATATGTTATGTATTAAATCTGTCATAAACCTCTAGATGCTTCTGAATTTGACTCCTGCAATGGATATATGGCACTGATCTAAGTTGTACTTATTCTTGTAGTTCAATAATTGTTTGTCTTTTCATAGAGCTTGCTACAAATTGCAAATCAATGACTATCTTATACTATGGATTTTGTTTAGTTATCTCATGCTCCAGGTAGTTGATATTATCGATGAACGGCTGATTCTATTCAATATTATCCAATCGTGTTGAGCTATTAAGTGAGATTATCTGCTATTATTAATGTCATTTATAATAATGGTGCAGAGGTTGTAAACACATTAAGGGATCACCCTCCCAGGTCTTGCAAAGCCCGAAGTGTAGGAGGATTTTTTAAAGTCCTCGTCAGTTGGTCTAGGTCCTTCGAGCCGCCCTTGATCGGAACTAGCAATTCCATAGGTAGATTAGAAGACAAACCTTGTTATAGTGTAAAAAACAAGCCAACACAACATAAATTTTCTTTGCAACATAATTAAGTCCAATTTATTAAGGGATCCAAACATAGTGTGAAAATGTAAAGGAGTACATTTTTCAACACTACATTTAGCCCCAACTTTAGTGAAAGGATGAGCCCTACACTCAAACTCACATTGAAGTAGGAAAATGAGCATGAAGAGAGGTCTAATTATACTGTTGGAAAGATAAGACAACAAAGGTAAAGGAGAATGATCAATCACCCAAGATCTAAGATCTCACAACAAACTAACAAAGGAAAAAAGAGACACATGCCTATGTTAAATATGCACTAGCAAGACTAAATACACAAGCACAAAATGTCAAAATTAATGAAAAGAGAGAGGGGTGGAATAAGCATTAACCATTTGTCCAATCGATATGGATCAAGCCATAGTTGTTTAAACAAAAATGTTTACAAGTGGAAACCCGTTGTCCACCATGCAAATAAATTGTACTCACATGGGCTAGTGAAATCCACTATCCACTAGGTGAGCCCCAAAAAGTGGCTAATGGGAAAGTCATGCCAATTCTATAGGCTCCCATTGTACTAACCATAGCAAATTTATACCTCCTAATAACTTTGATAAAGTGCCACACAAAAAATGATCACAAGACTAGCAAGCTACATTATGCTAGGCACTCATGAAAAACGCTCCACTAGAAAGCAAGTTGTGTTATGCTTGGTGTCCTTGAAAATCATAAACACTCCACTGGAAAGAAAGTTGTGTTATGCTTAGTGGCCTTGAAAAACGTTAAGCATCCACTAGAAATCAAGTTGTGTTATGCTTGGTTTCCTTGATACATGCAATAGGATATTCAAGGGGGTTTTTTTAATTTCATGAAAGGTCTCACCTTAGGGAACAACATTCTTAATGTCTTTAAGAGAGGATTGGTCGAGGATAAAAGATTCACAACTTAGGGCATACAATAAATAGCTTCACCACTAAGAGGAATGTAATATGCAAAGAAAAGGTCGCACTCTTGAAGTAACATCAAACCCAATGTCACCACCAAGAAGACACATCATGTGAAGTAATAAGACCACACTTTGAAGAAAATAATGAGTAGGGACGTGTATACCCCCACTTTAAAGAAACTTCTAAACACCATTTTGTGAGCAATTACTTTAAATTAGAACAAATGAATGCCAATACGTGAAAGATTTATTTGGAAAGCCCTATGCAAAATATGTCTCCAAGATAGAGCTATGTGATGGAAAGGATGGTTGCCCCCTATATGCAATCCTAAGATAACAAATGTAAGGGATCCATGATTTGGGGTCAGCATTTTTCATTGATACAGTGATCTAATTGAGCCTAGAATTGTCATCATTCCCCAAATGACTCATGGATCATCGAGCACAAAGGAAGAATGAGATATATATATATAGAGAGAGAGAGAGAGAAAAGATAAACTTTTGGGTCAAAATGGAAGAGACCAAAATATATTGATGCATTGTATCATCCCCAAAAGGAAAACACAAGAGATTTGTTTCCTTTGTATCCTTGCACCAATGGAGAGACAAGGGTCCTCCAAATTAGGCTCACAAACAAATAAAGACACACCAAGCAACACTGTATGGGGGATCACATTACACACATGCAATCACAAAGAACATGTAAAGAATACAAAGACACTACTAGTATGATACATGTGACTCAACCTATAGTAGGTCATTTGCATCCAATCATGTTCATAATATGTGGAAAGTGGAAAACTAGCCAAAGGGACAACAACAAGTGTTGTACTAGGGGCATCACCAAGTTCAACATGTGGTCATTCACTCTTGTCAGGAGGATCATCACAGTTGCTATCATCTAAGCTCATGAAAGAGGAAAAATAAAAATTTAGCTCATTATGCACTTCCTCATCAATTTTTGAAATCTCATCATCATCACCCAATTTAATCACAACTGGGGGCCTAATGAAAGTGTCCATAGAAATTTCATACATTTTTTGTTGTTGTGAATGTGGAGAATCATCATGTGTTGTCTCTATTGGTGTTTGATCTTGATTTTTTGTTTTATTCTCTTCTTTTAATATATGAGAAATAACACAATTTCTATGCCTATGCTCTTTAGCATTTCTATTTCTTTTTTGTGTTATTTTCAAGTTGTGGTTATGTAGGAGCAGGTTTATCAACCATACGTTTCTTTTCTTCCCACAAGGGAGGAATAGAAGGAACCATGGGAGGTTTTTCAACCACTTTTTGTTTAGATTTATAAAAAAAATTGATTTTAGGAGGTACAATAGGACTTATATTGCTATATCATGGTCTTCTATAGAAAATATGCAAAGGATTAGTCATAGGTTGGTCTTGGTTACTTAGAAGGGCTTTTGGTTCAATCATGGTTTCATCAATGATAGGAGGCTCAATCATGGGTTGAGGCATGTTGCTAAGGGACAATTATACTATGTGATTTTACTTAAAATTTTGATAAGATTTGAAAAATAATTCTTCATGAGGATTAATAGGTTCCATAGGTTCAGGCCAAAAGAAATCCAGTGAGAAATTCCCATGAGAAGACACAGGTTTAAAGCCATTATGATGGACAATAAAGATATCATTGCAAAATGGAAAATTTAAGCATTTATGCACTACCGATAGGATGACATCCATGGATCATAGCCATGGGTAACCAAGCTTCACACAGAATTGGTTTGATGACATGATCATGGAGAATGAAACATTCAATTGTTTTGGTCTAACTTTTAAAGGAAGAGTGATCGAATCAATTGTAGGGCAAGTAAAACCATTGTGTTTTAATCCATGATTTCAATTGTTCATAAGAATCTTGATAAATTTCATGCACAAATAATAATTCCTCAGTGATCACACTCTCTACACTCATTGGATCTATTAATATCTCATTAGTAGGCTTTTCATTGATTCTTCTTGCAATGTAAAGAGGGCCATCGGGTGCACATCTAATTATGTCATTTTGTGAGAAAGCAATATCAAGGGGAATTTTTGTTTGGCCCTTACTAGGTTGAATGTCAATGAATCCAACCACACACAAATATTCTTCAACTTCATTCATACTGTCATTATTTGTATCTTATGTTGAACACCCAGAATATTGAGAGGGGGGGTGAATCAATATTCTATTAAACAATTCAACTATAAACCATTCAAACATTAAAGCACATCTAACTATAATTGTAAGTAAAGACATGAAAGAGATCATAACACCACATAACACATAAACACTAAAAATTTTATGTTTAAAACACAAAATGGGAAAAACCACGGTTAGGATTAGCTCACAATATATTATAACTGGTTATAAGATATTACAGGGGCACACTACCAAGACACACTATCCTTGAAAGGCTCATAGCCTAAAATGATTACAAAATGGAGTGTGGATCACTACCAAATGTTGAACTGATGGAATATGCCTTTGATGTGCTGAATTCAGTTCCAATTAAGATCTAAAATACAAAGACCTATATTGGTTTGTAGTCACTCAACATACACTGCAATTCTTCCTTGATACAAAACTCATACATATAAGTTTGCACAATGTCATGCATCACTTGTCACACATCAATTAGGTTGGCCTAATTAGATGTACACATAATTAATTCAAAAATAGCTTGTTGACTCAAAACTTGAAACAAAGTTCCTTTTGCACTCAAACCAAGACATGTGCAAGACATAATTTAGGTCGGCATGGGCCTAAAAGGATATCTTAAACCTCATACCACTAATTCATGTCATCTAGAAGAAGACTAAAGCAAAAAACTATGTCTAACTTCTGTCATTTATATCTTTCAACCCATTCAACCTAAATCGTTGAACACTTGTTCATAGATGTATTTAATAATCCTGAATAACATACTAAAACCAAATAAGTTGATCATCGAATATGAGCAATTTTGGACCAAATTATCGGATCAGAGTACCACAAACACTATTTACCGGATTAGACAAAATTATCACCAAACAATGTTGGCATCAATGAAAACACATCAGAGGGTTTCTTCTTCATTCTTCCAACAATCTCCCCCTTTGCAATTGATGGCAACATGCGAAAAAAATGAATCTTAAAAAACTATATTCAAAATTGTAAACTCAAACTGTGCGAGCTCCCCCTTTCAAATATACGTCACAAACTTTAAAAATCAAAACTTCTCCCCCTTGGGGTTCCAAAACTTCTCAAAATTTCTCCCACACCAAAACTTCTCCCCCTTTGACATCAAGGAAAAATGGTGTGCCAAAGATAAATTTGCAAAATAAACTGAAATAACAAAAGAGAAAAAAAACTTTTAACCGAAACTATGGGCACCCTCTAATTCCTTGAAAATGGCTTCCCAAGCAAGTTTTCCATCATCCTAGATCCCCTTCGCTTTGACAAGAGCTTTGAGAAATGATTTCAACTCTACTAAGCTCTCTTCACCTTCTTCTAGAGTGGATGGATTAATATTTATCTTGTCAAGCTTCATTGCATCCACCAAGGCACTTGAAATTGGAATATGTTTGGACTTCGCCAGATCTCCAAGTTTTCCAAACCACCTTATTTCATCCTCTTTTTTCCTTTGTAAGGTGAAAAATTTATTCTGCAGGTCAGAAATGGAAGTCTAGGAGGCATAATCTCTATCATCTGCAATGTTGTAGGCTCCAGAGGCATTGGAAAGTTGTGACTCTATTGATTCCATTAAGTTTTTAATACCTCGAGTGGCATCTTACCACTGCATGAAATACACAAAAAATATTTGAGCTTACTCTTCACATTCCTTTACCTCTTTTAAGCATTGCATCACCATGTTGTGTGTGGTTGCACATTTATCCTATACTTCTAGTAAACTTTTCTCCATAAACCTTGACTCAACCTCTTTTTCAGTTTGCTCCTTTAGACTAGAGGTATATTCTTTGAGTGAATCAACTAGGAACTTTAAATTCTCAATAGGAGTTGATGATTCATCAATTGTGGCATCAAGAGCTATATCCTACAAAGCCTTGATGGCATCATTTATCAGTTTAGTCCCTTTATGATAGGTTTCAATTATTTCCTTTTTATCGAAGTTGAGAAAGGTACTACAAAGCTCTATCCTTTGAATAGGTAAAATCTTATTTAGATCCACATAGCCTGGATGTGATGGGAGCTGAATCAACTGAGTTGGAAGCATAGGCTGAATCCTAGTTTTTCTTGACAAAACATCCTTAAGAGTACTTCCAGATGATTCTCTGGATGGCTTTGATGGCTCAATGATATTTTGAGATTCTTCTTCACTTCTTCCAACCTCTATTTCTTCCTTATTTTCTTCTTTATTTTCCTCTTCTTCCTCTTCAAAGGGATTGTGTGATAGTTTGTCTTTATTTTCTTTCTCCTTCTTACCCTCATCATCCTTTATATCATCATTCTTTTCATTTTTTCTTTCTTCTCCATCATTTTTATCTTCTTCACCATTATTTTTGCTATTCTCATAATATTCTTGTGGATTGTCATCAGTATCATAGTTATACTCGTTTTCAGTATCCTCTCTCGTTGTATTCTTTGTGTCTTTCAGAGGAGTAGGTATCTCTATTGCAAGAATAGAAAAAGGAATGAAGGTGTTGTAATTGATGTCAATTGGTCAACTAGTTATCTAGTAGTTGTTGTTGGTTGTATATGTTGAGGATATTGAGAAAATTATATTAAAGGAAGATTATAGGTATTCAAATGTTGCTCCGGTATTTTCCCTTGTGTTCGTGCAGTTTAGATATCTTGGTCATGATTGTTGAAGGTTGTTATATCTAGATGTTTGGTTGATGGTTTGTTGTGAACTTCAAGTTGTGCTCACCAATTGTGAACTATGGTTCTCTTTGTTTTGGTTGAAGTCCGAGAGAAGGTTGCTAGTCCAGATTTCTCTTTGTTGAAGTCTTTTGACTTGTGGTTCTAGAGTTAATAATTTTTTATTGCATTGAAGATATTTTTGGTTTCTGGAAAATTTGAGCTTAATTGTTCTTTGTGTTTTACAATGGTTTGGTCGACCGTGTGTTGAGAACTATCTTCAAAGTTAATGAAGCATGTTGGATCTATTTTTGGGTCCCAGTGAAATGTGTGTTTGGGTCACCCTCATTCTAATTCCACCCTAGGATTTTTGGTGCTGACCTAATTCAAATTTGAAATTGGATGGCCAACTTTGTATCTTTTTTAAGGTTGGAGATAGTATATATACAGGATGAGCTAGTAATGAAAATCATACATAAGAAAAGAAGGAAGATAAATGAAAGAGAAGATGTGACATTGATGCTATTCAGAAAGTGTGTGTGAGTTGTGTATGGGAGATCAATGTGAAGCTTAATGTTGAGTTTCAGGATGTAGTAAGCAGAAGGAGAACTCTATCATTCATGCAATTTGATCAAGTAACTGTTGTGGAATCCTCTGTTGCATTGAGATTGTAATCTCTCTATAGCAAGTCTTATTTTTCTTATTTGTATCTCTATGGCAGTCAGTCCTTTGGGTTTTAGCCCTATGGATAGTGAGTCCTTATCTCATGCATTGAGCCTTATCTTAGGTAGCGATCCTTTTTGTAATCGGTTTTGATATTCTCTATAGTGTGAGTTAATCCTCACTGTGGTTTTTCCACGTAGATCAAGTGTTATTGTGTTTATGTGCTAGATTTGAGTTTTTGCATTGATGTTTGATGATTAATCATTTAAGCAGTTTCATGTATTAGTTCCAGTGATTGAATTAAAGGTTAAAATCTGTGACAACTGATTCACCCCCTCTTAGTTTTCCTATTCAACAATTGGTATCAGAGCTTGGTTCCCTGGTGAAGAGCTTAACTGCTTGAGGAAGGTCTAGGATGACTAGAAAAATGATCTTTGATTATCTAAGGTTTGAGAGAACTAATTATGGTATCTGGAAAGTATTGATGGAAGAATATCTAGAGTATTGCGGACATGATGTGGAAAAAGCTTACAAGAATCCTTACACTCCTCCTGCTAATGGTCCAAGTACACCTGAAGAAATCAAAGCACATGAAGTGAATAATAAGGAAAATTTCATCTTGAAGAATAGTCTAGTACATTCTAAGTTGATTAAGGTTCAAAATTTGAAGACAACTAAGAAATTTTGGGATGCTTTGGAAAGAGTGCATGATGGTGATGAAAGAGTTAAAGAGGTGAAATTGTAGAATTTGGAAACACAGTTTGATCTTATACATATGTACAAAGATGAAAATGTTCAAGCTTATATTCAAAGACTAGATGAGGTAGTGGTTGGAATGCGATCACTTGGCACTACTATAGATGAAACTAGGATTTTAAAGAAGATCCTCAAAACTCTTCTTGATACTTACAGTGAGAAGGTGAGTGCTATTGAGAAAACTATAGATTATAAGACTTGTACTAAGGATCTTTTGTTAGGATTTTTGACATCTTATGAAATGAGGAAATCGAATCTAAGAAATGGAAGCAAATCAGAGAATGCTTTTAAAGCTACAAAAGCTGAAGATTAGGATGAAGAAAATTTTGATGAAATAGAAGCTAACTCTGTAAGAAGAATGAGAAAAGGCTTTGATAAGTATGAAGGTAAGTTTCCCTTTAAATGCTTTAGTTGTGGAGAAATAGGTCATTATGTTGCAAAGTGTCTGAAAAGAGCTAAAAGGAATAAAGGAAGGTATGAGAAGGAAAGGAAAGGAAATAAAATTAATAGAGCTTACTATGTGAACAAGAATGATTGTATTTTAGATGAAGATTCTGAATATGAAGATCCAAATGATAATGGATGCTTCTTCTTGGTGATTAATGATGAACCTACTTCTACTAATTCAGAGAAACAGGTAAAGGAAAGCCCTAAAGAGAAGGAGAAGGAGAAATATGAGGGTATGGTTATCTCTGCCCTACATGGTAAACAAGAAAAGAATTTTAGGGTAGTTTATAGTGGTTGTTCACATCACATGACTAGTGATAAGAGTAAGTTTTTTAATCTTGAGAAATATGATGAAGGCTTGGTTATGTATAGGGTAGTTTATAGTGGTTGTTCACATCACATGACTAGTGATAAGAGTAAGTTTTTTAATCTTGATAAATATGATGAAGGCTTGGTTATATTTGGAGATGATATTGATGCTAAAATTTGTGGGATAGGTTCAGTAAGTTTTGATGGCAAGCATCATACTGATGATGTTTACTATGTTAATGGTTTAAGGAATAATTTTCTGAGTGTTGGTCAGATGTGTAGAAAAGGATATGATCTTTTGTTTAAGGATGAGAAATGTGAGATCCGGAAAGGATCCATAACATTGATTGCTATAGGAAAGAAATCTTAAGCGAATATTTATCAACTTAAGGGTGTTGATGGATAATGCTTTATGACTCAGATAAATGATAGTTGGTTATGGCATAGGAGAATGTGTCACATGAATTTTGACAACTTGGAAAGGATTAGTGTTGTTCAGGCCATGAGAAATTTACCGAGAATTACAAAGCCTGTTAATGTTATTTGCAGGAATTATCGATTTGGGAAGCAAGCAAGAAATCATTACAAATCAAGGGAACAATATACTACTGGACTGCTAGATTTAGTTCATACAGATATTTTTGGTCCTATGAGAGTGAGAAGTCTACTTGGTTAAAGGTACTTTATGCTTTTAATTGATGATTATTCTAGGTATACATGGGTTACATTTCCTAGAGAGAAATCAGATGCATTAGATAGATTCAAGGCATTCAAGGCTATGGTTAAAAATGAAGTGAATTTGAAGATAAAATGCTTAAGATCTGCCAGAGGTGGAGAATTCACTTTCCATGAGTTCAATATTTTTTGTGAAGTTCATGGAATAAAGAGACAGTTATCTGCTCTGAGAACTCCTGAACAGAATGGAGTTGTTGAAAGGAAAAATAAAACTGTTCAAGAGGTTATTAGATCAATGATTACTGAAGTTGGATTACCAAAATTTTACTAGAAAGAAGCTATTCATACTGCTATTTATGTGTTCAATTGAGTTCAAGCAAGAGGAAGCAATACAAATACTCCCTATGAGCTATGGCACGGATGAATTCTCGCAATTAAATATTTTAACGTATTTGGAAGAAAATCCTATATCAGAAGAGATGAGGTGGGTAAGATTGATGCAAGAAGTGATGAAGGCATATTTCTTGGATACTCTACTAAAAGCAAGGCATACAGATTTTTTAATAAAATACTAAGGAATATTGTAGTGAGCTCGAATGTGAAGGTAGATGAGACAATGAAGAACTCTATTGATGTTGATCGATATGTGTCTAATGAACATGATTGTGCAAGAATAGAAGAAATTGTGGAAGAATAAAAGAAGTTGGATGAACAAAATGAAATTGAAGAAGATGTTCTAGTGATCACTCCTAGGACACTGAAATATGTACAGAGGAATCATTCAGAAAATCAGATTATTGGAGACAAGACAAAAGGAATATTAACCAGAAGTAAAGTTGTCGTTGAAGTAAATTTGTGTTTATTCTTTGAGATTGAGCCGAAGATAGTAAGTGAAGCCTGTAAAGATGAACATTGGAAGGAAGCAATGAAAGAAGAACTTTTGCATATTGAAAAGAATCAAACTTAGGAATTGGTCCCAAGACTAGTAGATAAAAACATTATTGGATCAAAATAGGTTTTTAAAAATAAGTTGAATGAGAATGGAGAAGTTGTCAAAAATAAAGCGAGGCTTCTGTGTAAAGGTTATTCACAAGTGGAACGAACATATTTTTAGGAGACTTTTTCCCTAGTAGTGAGAATGGAAGCTATAAGGATGTTCTTGGCATTGACTGCTTGTAAATATTTCAAAGTCTATCAGATGGATATGGTGTGCAGGTTGAAGAAAGTTCTATATGGACTATAGCAAGCTCCTAGAGCTTGGTATGCAAGGTTAGACTGGTATTTGATTCAGGAAGGATTTAACAAAGGAATGACAAATAGTAATTTGTACTTTAAGATTGAAAATGACAATGTCCTGATTGTAGTTGTATATGTTGATGACATTATCTTTGGATGAAATGAAAAGATGTGCAAGATGTTTGCAGAAGAGATGTAGAAAGAATTTGAAATTCCTATGTTTGGGGAGATGAATTTCTTTCTTGGGTTGTAGGTTAATCAAACAGAGAAAGGAATTTTCATTTCACATTCTAAGTATATAAAATAGATGTTGAAGAAATTTGGGATGGACAGTTCAAACCGGTAAGTAGTCCTATGGTCACTGGTTGTAAATTGGGTAAAGATGTTGATTCACCTAAGGCTGATTAGAGCAAGTATAGATCTATGATTGGTGAATTACTATATTTGACTGCTACTAGACTAGATATTATGCATGCGGTCTATCTTTTTGCTAGATTTCAAGAAGATCCGAAGGAAACACATGTTGTTGCAGTTGAATGAATATTCAGATATTTGAATGGCACTCAGAATTATGGATTATGGATTGTTGTTGGTTGTATACATTGACGGTGTTGAAAAAAAATTATTAAAGGAAGATTACAGGTATTCAAATGTTTCTCTAGTATTTTCCCCTGTATTCATGCGGTTCAGATATGTTGGTCATGATTGTTGAAGGTTGTTATATCTAGATGTTTGGTTGATGGTTCATTGTGAAGTTCGAGTTGTTTTCACCAGTTGTGAACTATGGTTCTCTTTGTTTTGGTTGAAGTCCAGGAGAAGGTTGTTGGTCCGTATTTCTCTTTGTTGAAGTATTTTGACTTTTAGTTCTAGAGATATGATGTTTTGATTGCATTGAAGATTTTTTTTTTCTATAAGTTTTGAACTTAATTGTTCTATGTTTTACATTGGTTTGTTCGACTGTGTGTTGAGCACTATCTTTAAAGTTAATGAAACATGTTGGATCTATTTTTGGGTCTCATTGAAGTGTGTGTTTGGGTCAGCCTCATTCTAATTCCACCCTAGGATGTTTGGCACTAACCTAATTTTAATTTGAAGTTGGATAGCTGACTTTGTATCTTTTTTAAGGTTGGAGATAGTATATATACAAGATGAGCTAGTAATGAAAATCATACAAAAAAAAGAAGGAAGATAAGTGAAAGAGCATATGTGACATTGATTCTATTTAGAAAGTGTGTGTGAGTTGTGTGTGGGAGATCAATGCAAAGCTTAATGTTGAGTTTCCAGATACAGTGAACAGAAGGCGAACTCTATCATTCATGCAACTTGCATAACTAACTATGGTGGAATCCTTTGTTGCACTGATATTTTAATCTCTTTGTAGCAAGTCTTCTTTGTCTTCTTCGTTTCTCTGTTGTAGTGAGCCCTCTGGGTTGTATCCCCGTGCATAGTGAGTCTAGACAGTGACTCCTTATCTTAGGCAGTGATCCTTATCTTAGGTAGTGAGCCTTTTTGTAATTGGTTTTGATATTCTCTATAGTGTGAGTTAATCCTCACCGTGGTTTTTCCATTATTGGGTTCTCCATGTAAATCTAGTGTTACGATTTTTATGTGTTGTATTTGAGTTTCTGCATTGATGTTTGATGATTAATCATTTAAGTAGTTTCATGTGTTAGTTCTGGTGATTGAATTAAAGGTTAAAATCTATGACAACTAATTCACCCCCCTCTCTCAGTTGTTCTATTCAACAATCTCTGGAGAAGCGTGTATAACATCAACCTTATCCAAATGTGATGCCTTTTCAATAGTATAATCCTTTACTTCTTTGCAAATAGGTAAACTAGAAGTAGGGGGGATCACTCCTATGTCAATTACTTTGTTTTTATCAGGCTCCTATACTTGAGCTATATGAGATGAAGAAACAAAACTCATCCCAATATTTTATGCCATGTCTTTCACTATGGAAAAATTCCTTAGCTTCAACCTTTTTGTGCTTCCTTTTTCTCTTGTCGTAATAATGGTGACTCTTTATTTAACTCTGAACCTCTTAGTATAATTTTTTAACAAGGTAGTAGTATCATCCTCGGATAGGGAGGATCCATATGTTCTCAAGGCATCAGACTTAATCTTTTCGTCAATATTTACAGCTTCATGCCTTATTTTTACTAGAGCTTTCCATACATTGTTAGTCACCTTCTTCCTTATATGTTCCATATTCTTATAAAAAATAATCATCTATTTAATAAAAGAATTTATAATTGTTTCCTTATCCTCTTCATTAGGCTCATCAAACAATTTATTAGTAGCTAGCAAATCATCAGATTCCATCGTATTATTTACTAAAGGCTCCAATTTCAAAGGAGAGTGGTCTCTTACCAGAGGTGAGTTGGGATTTTCCTCCATAGGCTCTGATGTGCCTTCTTCACCCTTCTTCTTATGCACATGAATTGTGAAAGCATTCTTTTCTTCATCTGTCTCTTCTTCATTAGATGATTCCACAACATTTTCTATTGCAACCACTTGTGATATATCTTCATTATTGGTGGAGGCATTGCTTCTATTTCTTTTCAAATGACTTTCATCTTTCAAACCAAGGTTAATCTCCTCTTGTACAACATCACTCAGGTTCCTTTTTCTGGTTTCCTTTTGTATTATTCTTTTTGGAGGGGACAGAAGGTGCAAGAGGGAGTATCTTCTTCATCTTAGAAGCTCAGGTGTTGGGTCTGATGGAAGCAGTTACATTAACTGTCGCTAGAGCATTGTGTTCTACTTTCTTTTCTTTTACTATTGTAGCTACAAAAGGTATTGTTGGTAATGCAAAGGTAATAGTGGAAGATGATCTTCTTGATTTTCTAGGTTCAAAGGGAACTTCAACTACTTTGGCCCTCTTCTCTACTGCAACTTCCCTTAACCTATCAGCATCATCCTTACAAAGTGTATGCGGTTTAAAATATTCCTCATTTTTTTTTATAAATACCCTCTTAGCTCTTTGAGGTGCTAAAGTTTCCAAGAACACTTTAGTTGACTTCTGTTCATATGTACCATGCCCGGCTAAGAGGGATCCTTGGGGCTATTTATCAATATCTCAATGATACCCTTAGTCATCTACTCATCAATATCATATCCCAGAGGCTCTATCCATAGAGTCCTAGGTTATAATACCTCTATAATGCACTCATCATTGAATACCAAGAAATTTATATCATTTGCATTTTTATCTATCAGACTCTTTGGAATTCTCTCTCTTTCATGCATGCCATTCTAGAAAACTACAAAAAATGTAGTTAGGGCATTACTCTGTGCCTTGAAATCTCCAATGTTACTCAAATAATCAAATATTTAATGTGCTACCAGTCTGCTAGTATCCCATATTATGTTTTTCTTCCCAAATAGCTCTCTCAGAAAGTAGAATAGAAAACAAACTATTAGTGTTCCAATTTTGAATGGATATTTCTTTGTCTTGGTTTGGCTCAAGTTATCCATAAGTTGTCGAAGCAAATCACATAAATCATAGTCTTTTCCATTCACCACCATGTCATTTGTGACATAAAGTTGCAGACACCAAATTTCCTTTGTTGGTGAAGTAGATCTTCTGACCTATCATGATTTCCACATACCTCACAACAGGGTTTGTAATAGGTTTGGTAGTCAATGCTTTCCCATCATATGTGGCACCAATTAACTTCATAACTACATCATTTTTTATAGAATTTAACATTGGTATGGGTCCTATATCACAAAGTTTGGTCATATCTTTGATCACCTCTTTAGTAATTATTCCAAGCACATTTTTCCATACAAATTTATAATGCACTCTACTTAGGGCTATCCTTACAAACTTCACATCCATTTCACTGCAAAAGTCGGGGAACCAATTCCACACATCTAGCTTCTTTCGTACAAGGTTTTGATACTCAAGATTCACTATGAAATTATCTCTACTCAACTTCTTTGACCATTGATTCTTGAGGTAGCTGATGGTCAAATTCTTCCAATTTCCCATGAATGTAGGTTCTAGTGTCCTTGATAGGTAATACATGATTTGGAATTTTTGAAAACGCACTGACAAGGTCAACGTCAAAAATCTTCCATGAAAACCTTTTGAATTTTGGTCTAGGTCTGTCAGACATCTCTACCATAGTTGGTGTGGCCATTTCACCCTCAATTCTTTTATAGATGCTAATGCAAATTACTTCTAATGCAAACCCACAGAGTATAGATAGTTGTAAATATATTTTTCATGCTTCAACAAAAACTAGGGTTTGATGTCAAATGCTTTGAATAACCTTCAACAATCCTTCAACTCACTATGCTTTATCCAAATGCATAAAAGTGATTTAACTTGACTTATAATTTCACTTTATACTTTACCGATTTGCCCTAATTTCACATTTGTTACATTTCATCTTCAAAAAGATAATAAACACCTTATGAATACCCTATGAACACTAAAATTCTCCACAAATCTTGAAATTTGCATGTTTTCTACTGAAATCTTTTTCAACATATTCAAAAATTCATTTTACATCACATATCTTTGTGTCACTACTTGACACCTCATACATCAAGGGTTTATTAGACTCTCTATAATTTCTCCCCCTAAACCTAGTATTGGATTTAGTTTTTAGAAGAATTATCTACACTGGATGGAGGTACAGATGCATTTGATTCATCCTTATTCTTAAGTTCCTCCTTTTTCTTCCAAATTTTCTCCATTTCTTTCTTAACTTCGATAGGATCAATTTTCTTTACTAGTTTATTCCTCTATTCTGGATTAGTCTTTCTTCCATTCTTTCTTCTGCACAATCTTGAAATGTGTCCAGGCTTGTTGCAATTGTAGCACATAACATTTCTTTGACCAAACGGATTTGAATTTATCATTGATCTACACTGATTATACTTATGCCTGAATTTATTGCATGTATAACAGTAGCCATTGAAGGATTGAAACATTCTACTATTATTCAATCTATTCATCATCCAAATTTTTTTCAAGTAAAACATTATCCAGAAAAGAATCCAACATCTTCATTCATTCTACTTCTAAATTTTGTTTCCCTGTGAAAAAAATTATTACATGAGAAACAAATTCCATTTAAAGATGGGTACCTTTGAGCATTAGGTTGTTTGATAGGATTCCTTCCAATGTTTCTTCTTTGATTCTTGATCTGTCTACCATTACCTTGAATCTACTTTTGATTTCCAACCTTGTTAGATGTTTGATTTGTATTTTAACTTTATCCTTCTTCAAGTCCCAAACCACCTTTATCCTTAGAAGGTTTCTAAAATGCAATCAAATCATCAAGCATTGTAGTACTTTTTTTTAATTTATCCTCATGAGCTCTTACTTTCTCCAAGTCAGACCTTAGGGTTACTACTTCTTGTTCAAGCTTTGTACATTCATCAGTCTTTCTCTAAATTTTAGATTTCAAACAATCCTCAATTCTCTTATTTTCTTCCACCTACAATTTTAGTCTGGTAATCTACTAATTTACTTTCTTCAACTGATCACAAACTTCTCTATGCCTTTCCTTGAACTTTTTGATTTGTTCTCTTAACTTTTTCATGCATTCACTTGCTTCTTTCAGGTTCTCCTTTGTAATTTCTCTCTCATTTTCAACTCCATCAAGATATTCAAGAGCAGCATTAAGTTCTTCATTGTCAATTGTGCAGTCACCTCCAATGTATTCAATTCCATAGATTTCTTCTAGAGGAATAAGACATTTTTTGTCAGCCATATGTTCAAACTCCAAGATCTTCCTCAAGTTGTTAGGATTTTCTAAAGGAACCAAGCTCTGATACCAATTGTTGAACACCCAAAATACTGAGAGGGGGGTCAATTAGTATTCTATTAAAAAATTTAGCTATAAACCATCCAAACATTAAATCACATCTACCTACAATTGTAAGTAAAAACATGAAAGAGATCATAACACCACATAACACATAAACACCAAGATTTTCATGTGGAAAACCCTAAATAGGAAAAACCACGGTGAGGATTAGCTCACAATATTTTATAACTAGTTATAAGATATTACAAGGGAACTCTTCCAGGACACACTATCCTTGAAAGGCTCACAACCTAAAATAATTACAAAATGGAGTGTGGCTCACTACCAAAATTTGAACTAATGGAATACACCTTTCATGTGTTAAATTCAGTTCCAATTAAGCTTTGAAATATAAAGACATATACTAGTTTGTAGTCGCTCAACATACATTGCAATTCTTCCTTGATACTAAACTCATACATATAATTTCACACACTGTCACACATCACTTGTCACACATCACGCATATATCTTGTCTTCAATACAAAATTATTACATATATATTTTCTATTACATCTTCACACATCAATTAGGTCAACCTAACTAGATGTACATATACTTAATTCAAAAATAGCTTGTCAGCTCAAAAATTGAAACAAAGTTCCTTTCACGCTCAAACCAAAATATGCAAGGCATAATTTAGGTCGACACAAACCTAAAAGGATCTCTTAAACTTCATACCACTAATTCATGTCGGCCAGAAGAAGACTAGAGAAGAAATTTGTATGTTGAAATTTTGTCATTTATATCTTTTATCCAATTAAATGAAAATCATTAAAAACTTGTTCATAGATGTATTTAATAGTCCTGAATAACATACTAAACCCACATAGGACAATCATCTAATATGAGCAATTCCAGACCAAATTACCAAATCAGAGTAACACAAACACTTTTATCGGATTAGACAAAATTGTCACCAAACAATGTTGGCATCAATGAAAACACACCGAAGGGTTTCTTCTTCATTCTTTCAACATCTTAAATTTTTTCAACATTCATTACAATCATTCTTAGTATCATTAGCTTTCACAAAAGAGACATATGATTTAGCATGGGGTTGGTAAAGATTTGCAAATTTTGGTTGGGTGAGGCAACAAACTTATTTCCTTGATCATTAACACCACCAATCTGGATGTGATTAGAATCAATGAGGCATTGCATGATATGTTTAAGATGCTTACATTGTCCTATAGCGTGTCCATTTTATCAGTCATAATGGAAAAAGGCATTCGAGTTAAAGTTTGGAGGTAAGGGCTTAGTGGTATCAATGGATCTAACAAGAGGTAAGGTAACTAAGTTCTACTCCTTTCCCTAAATGGATATGGATTTTTCATGTTTATGGAAGCCACTTGGGAGTTAACATGTTCACTTGTTTGAGGTGTATTTAGTTGTAAAAATACTTTATTTTGTTTCTTGAAAGGTTAGAAATCGTTATGGGTCACAAATTTATATTTTTTAGGATGGGTAGAAGGATTTATTGCTTCATGGTGACTAATCAAATTTTGATAGTCACGAAGGGTCATGCACAATTTTGTAAAGGAGGGAAACTTCATCATCCCTAGTTTTTCTTGAATATTTGTTTGTGAATTTTCAATGAAAATTCTTTGAAGGTTGACATTAGGGATCTTAATGTTGATTTGTGAGTAAAGCATTTGGTATTGCTATGAAATCAGTGACCTTTCCATTCTTTTTTTTTCACATTGCATTAAATCATCTAAGGTCATTTTAGGACCCATAAGTACTTGGAAATGATTAAGAAAGGCATCAATAAGTTCATTGAATGAAAAAATTGAGTTATTCGGTAAAGAACAAAACCATTCCAAGGCAGTGTCTTTCAAGGATCTAGGGAAAAGTTTAGCCAAGAACTTATCCTCGAAAATGAAGTCACTACATAAGGTTGTGTATGTCAAGACATGGTTACTAGAGTCTCCTTTTCCACGATATTTCTCAAATCTAGGAATCTTTATGCCTTGTGGAATTTGTGCTCTCAATATCTCAAAGGATAAAGGGTTTCTTTTGACATATTGTGAAGGTTGGCCATTTTGACTTTGGTTCAATGTGGCACTTTTTTGTTGGAGGGATAAATTTTTTTGTAATATTTGGTTAAGGAAAAAGTCATTGGTTGTGTTGTAAGATGGATGTGAATAAGGTGGAGGTGTATATGTATTTGGAGCACAAGTGATTGTTGAGATTATGGATGCACAGTCCCTGAAGCTCCAGAATCTTCAATGGAGGACCCTTTCCAGGAAAGATAATCAACCACATAGAAAGTGTTTGAAATTAGGCATGCACAATGGAGATTCTATATTGATGATATGATATGTTACAAATGAACAAGTTGCCTGATTATATAGGAAAAAGAGAAAACCTAAGATGCATGAGATGTTGCCATGTGTCATGATCTAACAACATGTGACAACATGTGAACCCTATCTAGTAAATTATTAAATTTTGAGATAAGTTCTAGAAGGACAACTCATCTTCTAGAAGGAATCTTATCCCTACAAACATGGAAGTGGAAATAACCCCATTATTAAATGAATTATTAAAATGCAACCTAGGACTAAATGATATATGACCTAAGTTAACTTATGCTAGTGTAAAAATTAATTAATTACACTAACACCCCCCATAAGTTCAACTTAGGGAGGAAAATGAAATGATTATGCAGAGATGATCAATGATGGGTCCTAGCTACAAGGCCATGTTAGGTACCCATTTTCATGAAAATATGTAGTAAATCTCCCACAACCGAAGAAAAGTGGAAAACCCAGTGGGAACAAAACCCCTCTCCAAAAAGGAGATGAAAAAGAAAAAATGTGAGATAGGATGGGAAGGATGGAGGACTCAAAAATACCCCCCAAGGACACCATCCATCACATGGATACAGTAAAATAGCCCCCCCATAGGGAGAAAGAGAGGGACAATATATCACCCCCAGAAGATGTGATCACCTACAAAGATGGTAAGTGTCTGAAGACAAAACATGATCCAATGTCAACAAACAACTTGTCTCCCTTTCAGAAGAAACAAAACCAACTGCAAGTGTAGGGATGCTTCCCATTCTAGATAGTAATTGAAGGAAGGAAGGATGAAGGTGGATGATGATGTCTCTGAACTCTACTCATGTGTCTCCTTGCCTGATGATGAAAATGCCATAGTCACAAACAATGAAGAGGGTGACAAACTAGGACAATGCAGAAACTGATGTTGAACAATATCTAAAGATGATGATGTGATGGATGTGATGGAAATGATGGAGACTTGATAGCCCCCTTGAATGAAGTGTCTTCAAAACCACTGAAAGAAGCCTAAAGAAAATCCAATGGTAGATGCTGAAGAAACCTCAAATCCTAAATAGAATGGCAGGGAAGAAGTCTCATACATGAAATTTTTGAAGAGAAACCAAGTTCCTCCAAGATAGTCTTTGGATTCCTAATCAAGGTTGAGACAAAGGGATGAGAAGACTCAAGAGAACTCTCCAAAGTGTGATTTGAATAGATGAGTGATACCCCCTCAATAATGTCCTCCAAACCTGTAGAAGTAGCCAAGTCAGTGATACCTGAAACAAAGCCATCCTATGATGCCAAGTCTAGAAAACGGAAGGTGTCCTGATGAATGATGATAGTGGAAGCCTCAATCAATGATTCTAGACAAGTAATCATTGAATGTCAAGGGATACCAATAGTCTATGATGGAGAAGAAGCACCTGAAGGAACCTTGTCAACCTCTTTGGAAGATTCAAGGCAATCAACTTCCTGCACAACAATATCATCATGGGATACCTAATCTGAAGAATGACATTCTTAATCATGACCATCGAGGAATGGTGGAGTGTCATAATCTCCATAGATCTCCCAAAGCTTATCCCAAAGGATATGAGGACAATCACAATGACTAATAGAATTTAAAACATCACAATCAACTTGCATCTCAATGATCTCCAAGACTGTGTATCTGCTGCAACTCCAAGCAAATTCATGAATACCTTCACTTGGATGAGGAACTATACCATATAGAGAAGGAAATAAATCAAGTGATTGGAGATGGTGTATGATCCCATTTCGCCATTGCTTATAGTTACCCTTATGCAATATAGTCAGAGAAGAAGTACATGCAAGCCCCATAATGAAATTTCTCCAAAAACACAATGACACTGACCTTCAACAGCAAATAGAGACTTCCAAATATGATGTACAACTAAAGTGATGCTACCTGGATCAAGAAATCTTTTCCCAAGCTTCAGAATGTCCAAGTTATTGAAAAAATGCACCAAACTAAAAAAATCAATGCAAGAGTACCTGGAGTTGAAACAGATCAATGGGTCTAGATTGATGAAAAAAGCTCTAAATCACCTTCCTAATGTCGCTAGAATCACTAAAATCTGATGAACGGTTGTGAAGTTACGAGCCTTTGAGTCCATATTAGGGTTTTTTCTTCAGTTGGATGTAGAATTTTTTGTGAGAAAAATTTCATAGAACTGATGTCACCACTAGAAAGTGCTCAGAATTCCCTTTCTAATAGTATCTCGTTTGTCAATTTTTGACACTATGGGTGAAAGTTATGATAAAACAAAAAAAGGCCTGGATTAGGCACTCTGCAGGCTAACAAGGGTCAAAAAATTAGCCCCCTGGGTGCTAGCACTCGGTCTCCAATATGACCGCAGTGAAAGAAGAGGCAAAAAAGATGTCGTGCCACCCTGATGGTGGTGGCGGGGCTGAGCAACATGGGTGGAGCTCCTTAGCAGAAGCAGCACCACTTAGATCAAGTGGACTCCTTGGTCATTGATGGGACCAAGGTCTTCGGCAGCAAGGCTTAGAGACCGTCAATTATGTGAGGGAGTGGTCAGTCCGGTAGTGAACAGGCCAGAATAGTAAAAGTCTATGGTGGTCGGCAACAAATAGCTGGTTGGGTGGGTGGTCAGAGCTGGCAAGGAATGAAGGGTTGGCAATGGATAGAATCCATGATTCAGTGGGTCCAATGGTCGATGGATGATGTGACCCATCTGTGGATGTACCCACCTACAATACCCTTCAATGCGGCTGGAAAAGGAATAAAATGCTATAGACTTTGAATAAGGCTAACAATACAAATTTTATTTGATTTTTAAGATTGCTTTGAAAGCAATTAAAAATCAAGATGAATATGCTGACAATAAAATATAATATGCAGAAAATAAAATAATCCCTTTTAAATAATGTTGAATGATAAAAAACAATGCCGATGGTTTTTAAAAATAAAAACCCTAAAAACATAATGCCGATGGATGCCGACCTAGAATATAATGCAGGTCGCTCCGATAAATTTTTCTTGAAACTATAGAAAATTTTCCAAAAATGATATGAAAATAAGCCCGATTTTTCTAAAAATGAAAATGGCCTCCGACTAAAATTTTTTTGCCTTAGAGGACAACTAAGTGGGATGATTTTTTTCTGCAAATTGTATGGATAGTATGATTGATTTTGCAAAACCTAAAAATACCTCTGATGGCTTTCGGGTTGATGTATCTAATTTTGATGAATGGGCAGGCGATCCTAGGGTTTCGAGGCCTTCTGAAGACAATGGCGAGCTCATATTTGACTCTATCTACTTCAGAAATCAGCTTGGTCCCTAGGTGGAAACAAGTATCCTTCAATGGAAACCTTCAAGCCTACAAAGAATCTCGCACACCAACTTTCTTGATCGATGGTTGACGTTTCACTGGACAAGCTCTAATACCATGTTGGGATTATTGATGCATAGTCCCTGAAGCTCCAGAATCTTTAATGGAGGACCCTTGCCAGGAAAGATAATCAACTACATAGAAAGTGTTTGAACTTAGGCATGCACAATGGAGATTCTATATTAATGATATGATATGTTACAAATGAACAAGTTTCCTGATTATATAGGCAAAAGATAAAACCTAAGATGCATGAGATGTTGCCATGTGTCATGATATAACAACATTTGACAACATGTGAACCCTATCTAGGAAATTATTAAATGTTGAGATAAGTTCTAGAAGGACAACTCATCTTCTAGAAGGAATCTTATCCCTACAAACATGGAAGGGGAAATAACCCCATTATTAAATGAATTATTAAAATGCAACCTAGGACTAAATGATATATGACCTAAGTTAACTTATGCTAGTGTAATAATTAATTAATTACACTAACAGTGATTTGTGAGTTTGTGATGGGAGATGGATTAGGAGATATGAGATTTGAATGCAAAAAGCTAAAAGGATTCCCAATAGAAATACCTAAGGTACTATTGATATTGCTAGAGGGTTGTTTTGTTTTTGTAACAGTTGGATTAGTGTATGTAGGAGTAGATGTCATAGTTGTGGAAGAAGGAATTGAATTTCCAACTTGACTTTGAGTGTACCCCAAATTTTGAGCATAACTAGTGGCTGTAGGAACATGTTTATCAATAATGTGAGCTAGGCTATGCATAATCTCTATTCCTTGTTCATTATCAAGCATTTTCCTCATGTTATCTATAATAGGAATCGTAGTACCAACAATGTATTCAAAACTCACAAAGTTTTTTAGTTTTTCTAAATATTTTTCCATTTATTTTAGCTCTTCTTGAGGGAAATTAGAAATCATTATGTCAACATCAATCACAATTGTTGTGGTTAGGGTGGTCATGGGAAATGACGTATCAAAGCTATGGTCCATAGTGGATTGAGTAGTATCAACACTATGAGTGAAAGAGATGGAAAACTCAAGATCCACAAAAAATGTGGTAGCACGAGATGGCATGAGCCTCAAACTACGTCTCACTATAATATTGGTAAAAGGACACCAGGTTGTGAAGCTCATACAAGTTTCACCAAACCTAGGTGCACCCAAAATGGAGAATAGGCACTATGTAAATACAATAATCACCCAAAATTAGGAAGTGCAATGCAAGTATGTAAAAAGAGAGCAATTTTTAGATTTAAAACAAAATAATTTACTAATTATGCTATGAAAAAACTGAAAAAATGATGTCTTTTAATGTCAATTTTGATTTTAAAATAATGTACTCAATTTTACCAATTGAACTCAATGCAAACAATGACAAAAAAAAATTATTTCTAAAACTAAAACTAGATTTAATAGAAAATCATAGTGAAGCAAATAGAGACAAATCACTACCCAAAATTTTGAAAAAGCACCTACACAGGGACTTATTTTCCCTAGGGTGAATGGGTCCCAGGTCAGGGGTTGCGAAAATTTAAATCTGAGTCTAAGGTTTATTGCTAAGGTTTGTTATTTCTGGTTGCAAACTTTGGTTTCAATGATAGAATTTTCTAGATTTAGCTGTCCTAATGCAAATTAATTTAGTGAAAAATGATGAACAATGTGACACTTTTTCAAATACAAATTTTACCAAATTTGTGAATGTGAATGATTGAAAATACACTAATATTCAAGTACTATGCAAATTCAATGTAATATGCATGCAATTTTTTATATTTTTTAGATTTTAAACAATGCAAAATGAAAATTTGAATCCCTAAATGAAATGAAAACTAATGTAATTTAACAACTCTAAATGAAATTTAAATTAATGCAATATAATACAAACTAATGCAAATCCTAGATCTAGGGTTTGAATGGACTCCAATTTCAAAATCTTAGATGTATAATGTTAGGTTCACCAAAATGAAATGAGGGGGAATAAGTGAGGTAGGTTTGAATGGGGTTAATGTACCTATTTTCCTACTTTCATTAGGAAAAATATATCCCCTAAGGAAAGATTAACTTTCAAACTTTAGGTGAGTCAATCTTAATGGAGATCTTGTTGTTTTCCATTTGACTGAGCATGGGATAAATCGGCCTGAAATGCACTTTTGGGAGATAAATGAAAAATACTAAATGAATCCAATTATGCAATGTAATACATGAATCATCAATTTAAAACCTTAATTCAACAAAATCCACAAAGTTCCAATAGATCTTAGAAGAGTATGAATTTATGCACCTATCACCAATACCAGTTGTTGAGTGTCCTCCTAGGATAGATTCACCCTAGGGAAAATGGGTCTTGCTATAGGGATCCAAAATATGTTTTCATAGTCCTTTGTTCTTGTATCTGCACTCTTGATTCCTCTAGATTTCATAGGAAAAAACTTGGAATTAAATTCTACAAGTGAGTTTCTTTGGCTTGATGACAATGTTGAAAACTTTGACAACTTTGCAAAATTGCACTTTTGATCAATCTTCAATCCTTCTTCAACCTAAGATTTGCAAAAAAATAGAGGGAAATTTTGTTTATTTTTGGTGGATAGGATTTTTCCTTGCTCAAACCCTGTTTTGATAATTAAACCTTGAAATGAAATGAAACATGAATAGAAGGAATGATGAATGAATAATTCTATGTTGCAACTCACCGAACCCTTGAATGGAGATTCTTGAAGGACTGAAATCTAACACATCTCTCCAAGGTCTTGATCTTGAATGAAATGGCTTGATTGTATGTTGATATTAATGCTTTGAAATTTGACTCAAGAATGCTTGAAACCTACATCACAATGTTAGCTCCAAAAAAATGCATGAATGATGATAACTTTGACATAATGCTTGAGATATTGAATGCTACAAAAAATGACTAAGAAATATTATTTTGAACGCCTTTCACAATAATCTTTGCTCTTATGAAAGTTCACATCTTGCTTCTATATATTGAATTGATAAAAAGACCTTGTATTCATAGGCATTTTTCTAATTTCCTGAAAAATTAAAGATCAAAGGTCAACAATTGCAAATTTAATTTGAATCATGAAAATTCCACCAAAAAAATATTTAAAATTGGGGTCCTAAACTTAAGGGGGACACATTATCCCTTGGGCGAATGGGTCCTAGGCCCCAAACCTAGGACAAACCTATTTCAAGGCAATTTAATTAAGGTTTGCAATTGTTTAATACAAGTTTCCCTTTCGAAAAATAGGTTTAAGTAGGATTTAAAATGTATAATTATTCCAATTAGAGGCTTAAGTCCAATTTATTAATGGATCCAAACATAGTGAAAATGTAAAGGAGTACATTTTCTAATACTATAAAAATTAATTATCATTATAAAGAAAATCAAATTTCAAGACACAAGTTTTTGTCATGAATGAAGCATTGAAAAATTAAATAGGTAAGAACATTAACTATCTAATACACATTCTTTAAATAATACCATACCATTTAGAAGAAAAATGAGAATAATTTAAGCATAAAATCTATGCAAATGTATAGCATTAATAGGTTCTTTGAGAGATATACCATCCATTGTAGAAATCTTATATGCAATTGATCCAAAAACTTTCATGATGATGTAACATCCTAACCAATTCAGAGTAAAATTTTCTTTTTCCCCTAATGCAACTTTCACATTGCTTTAATATTCATAAAGCACCAAATCACCAATCTTGACCAAAAAAATAATGAAAATTTCATTTTAGTTTTGTTGAAGACTTTTTTTATGAGCTTTCAGATGTTTGAGAGCATGTATACACTATTTTTCAAGCATCTCAAATTGTTGAAATCATTGTTCTCTCTAAAAATTATCATCAATAATTCCATTCAAATAAATTCACATTGAAGGAATCTCTACCTCCAAAGGCATGATTGCATTCATACTATACAAAATTTTGTACAAAGTGGTACCTATATCCGTACAAACACTCATTAGGTAGGCCCATAGTGCATAAGAGAGTTGAGTATACCAATCTTTACCATGTTTGTTGATGACTTTTATTAAGATATTTTCAATTAATTTTTAATAAGTTTCCACTTTACCATTTGATTGAGGATAGTATGGTGTTGAGAGTGATGTTGGATGATAATTTTTTTATTATCTTAGTCACTTATTTTTTCTTAAATTATGCACCATAATCAAAAACCAAAGTGAAAGGAAGACCAAATCCTATGACAATATTATCAAGGATAAAGCGACAAATAACTTCAATTTTTTTGGATTGAAGTGGAACCACTTCAACCCATTTTACGCATAAGATCCAACCGCCATGTGGAAAATGGCCAAGGAGAGATTTGTGAACGAAGTTCTTGGGCAAGAGCATGAATCAAATTGTTATTTTTTTTACGTTAAGGGAACTTTTTGATAAAGGAAAAATAATATTGTTCCATAATTTTCCAATAGTAACCAATACAAAGTAATATTTGAACCAAAGATTATCCACTGAAATATCCTCCACAAGCACCTGAATGGGCTTCTTCAAGGGAAATGGGGTTCTCTAATTTGTTAAGGAAATGAAGAATAAGACCATTATATCCTCTTTGATATAAGATGTTAGAGAAAATGATATATTGTGTTGTGAGCTTCTAAATACGAGCTTGACTATTTTTAGATGAAGGGTTAAGGAAGGTACCATTGTGCAAATATTGAAATATATGGGATTACCATTCTCTTGAATCAACATTGTGACTGAAAACAATATCATTAGAATTTTTTGATATTGATGGGGAAGAGAGGTTATGAATGGTAAATTGGAAATCCATGGATGAATCGTCAAGGGATATAAGGAAAGAAGCACTTACCATTTCATCCACATGTCAATTATCTTTCCAAGGGATATTATCAACGGTGTAAAAATAAAAATTATTTAATGTTGATAAGGCCAAACCATGATATTAGATAATTTGTCTTGTTTTTATTGATAGAATCAATTAATTTCTCTTATAATCAATTGAGAGTCTCCAAAAATACAAAGATGTTGGATATTAAGGGACAATACCACACACAAACTAGCAATAAGAGCTTCATATTCCACAACGTTGTTAGTGCATAGGAAATTTAGATAGTAAGATAGAGGAATTGGCTTGCCTAAAGGAGGTATTAGTATAACACTAACATTGGAGCCGATTAGACACCTAGAACCATTAAAAAATGAATCCCATGTCTTATTAACTTCTAGTGAAAGGACATGATTATTTGGAAATAATTCTTGATTTCATAAAGAAAGTGGTAAAGGAGCATCATCTAAGTGGTCGATTAAAGCTTGAATCTTAATTACCTTTTAAGAGAAAAAATTAAGGACAAATTTTATTGGTAACATTACATATTTAGCAAGAAGTACTAATAAATTAGTTTTGGAAAATAGATGTTTCAATTGATAAAATTTTACAATGACATGGATTTCAACATTTAAAAGGTAATTTCTCAACTTATGTATTACAAATGCAAGAGATAAATAGTGTTTCTCTATTGCGGTATATGTTGGTATGAATAAATTTCTTGTACCTAGTTAATTTTCTCACTAGGTACTTAGGGGACATATTCACATGTTAAGTTTACTTAGGTCTGAAGATTCTTTCTAGAAGACTTAGTTGTCATGTCTATATTTTATCTTTTCCTAGGTAGTTATGATAAGTTGTCTCATATCATAAGATTAAGACACTTTTCATAATCTTAAGACATATTATTTCTTACCTTGGCTATATAACCAAGGGGTTCTTATTCATTTTTAATTAGAGAAATTCTTGGATAATCAATTCCATTACAATCTTGAACATTGCATATTGATCTCTTTGTGCTTTCTGGCGGAACCCTAAAATTTCATCCTTCCACTGGTTCCAACGTAAAGCTTGTGACCTTTTCTTCCAAATTTCCATTAGGATTTAGGGTTTTATCGCTTCATTCATTTATACCCTTAATCCTTTTATTGGCTTATGTTCGCTCATTGATCGGCTGCACCAGGTCATTGTTTATTTAAGTGGTATTTTATGGATATCGCTATCATTTTTATAAACTGACCCCCAACATTGTACGCCACCTAGTGAGCTTAGGAGGTCCCTCTTCTATAAACACCTTATACCCATGTGCGTTCTTGCACCTCTTAAGTATGTGGCTCATGGTTCATCGCTCATCACACATTTTTTTAAAACCACCCATGTCCATCCCACGATGAGCGATGCTTCATCCTTCTTACTGCCCCAAGGTCCATCACCCATCGCGTGTTTCATCCTCACCACCGAAAGGTAACCCGCAAATGAGTGATGCAGTTAACTTCTTAACCCATTGCTGGCCCTTGTACTATCTTTGGTTGTCTCATGATATCCAAAGGAGAACCCATGACCACTAATGGGTGGAGTCTTTCCACATTGTGCAAGCTTAGTCTATTACCAGTTGAAGTTGCTCGATAGAGAGGGAACAAGTAATGAGTGATGCAAGTAATGATCTACAACTAGGATCTTCCCATGATCAAATCAGTGGCTAGTATCTCATCGTTGGCTTCTAGGCCATTGCTTGATGAGGTTCCAAAGCAGAACTTGAAGGTGCAATGAGCGATGTGTTTTGGGTTGTGGCCAAGATTCTTCCACGATCATCAAGATCAACGACAGACAAATTAAGGATGATAGAGTAAGGATGTGGATGGGTACATGGTAGTTTTAAAACACCTCCTCGATGTTTCTAAATATGATCAATAAAGCAAGTGGTGATCCTTAATGAGCCTTGTTGATCAAGTTTTAAATCCAAGGAAATTGACGGTTGCAATGAAACATACAATAACTGATCCTTTTGCTCACATGAGCAAGCCATGATGGCCAGTAATTGCGCCTAGCCTCAAATTCATTTATTTAATGAGGATTCTTTGTAGCTTGTTAGATCATTCGTAAATTATCATGGCACAAAATTGATTGCTACAAATACCAGAGGAATAATTTTAGAGTTTCGTTCGTGGTAGTACAAAGATGGTTACATGGTATCTTTTGGCATGTAAGTGTGTAGCTTATTGCATTGTGGCTACAATTCAGTTGCATCCTATGTCTGGTGATCGTGGGGGTTTTCATTGCTTATATGTAAGAATTCTATGGAAGTTGTGGTTAGACTTTTCTGCATAATTGGATTTGGTTGTTATTGTATCCTGGGAAAATGAGTGAGCTGAGTACTCCCATTACACAAGTCTAGAGGTACAAAAGATTAAGTATGTAGGAACCAGTTACATACGTATCTAAAGCTAAAACCCTCTTGATAGAGGTTCCAATTGTCCCAAAAGGAAAAATAAGTGTACGTAGGAGAAGTGAGAAGGTTGTTGTTAAGAGTACCTATTCCCTGAGGAATAGGATTGTGTCATAGGAACTAGTTGGAGTTGACAGGAAGGGGCCTGTGTTTGTGAAAGAATTAATGAGGCCTGGTACGAGTCCTAGGGTTTGTTCAAAGAAGCTCGTTGCTCCTATTTAAATTTCTGATGATTCTTCAAGTGAAGAGGGTGGAGTCGGCCCTGACCCTGGCTAATGCCATGCTTCTCTTGTACCTTATAGTGACTTAGATGGTGAGATTGTTGTTGCAACTCCACTCTTTGTCAAAAGGCCCGGTGAGGGTGTTTATTCGGTGGCTGAAAAGGCCGAGTAAAACCTATGTCCTCTTTTAATGGTGTTTGGTTTTAGGGTGTTGTGGTGATTGGACTTCCATGTGGCTAGATTGTTAGTATTAGGGAATGTACCTTTTTGGTAACAATTTTTGGAAGGCTTCCATGGCATCTTCAACCAATGGATTGGTGCTATTTTTTCCTTTTTGCTTTCCCATGGTGGTGGAATGATTGAAGATATAACGGTTCGAGAACCGGCCCTAATGAATTGAAATGAATTTTTAAATTATCATGAAATGTAATTACATTTGAGTTGGATGCTTGTTTCTCCCTTGTACTATAAAATGGATTTCATGGCTCATTGTAAGGGGTTCTGGTCTAAAAAATTTTGAGTCTTGTGTACAATCTAGGTAGAAACTAGGTATAGTAAGGATGTCGATGAATAGAATAGTTGAATTGTCTTGGTTTTGAGTTATGTATGTAATCATCTTAAAGTAGTTTAATAGAAATTAATGATATTGAAACAAATCTTATGTCTAAAATATTTACTCTCCTTTTGTAAATTTTCTACAAATTATGAATGAAATATCAATGGTATCTTTGTTCATCATCAAATGCTCATTTGAAAGTATGTCTTTGTTTATGCTTTGGCTCAAAGAGTTAATTAAATGCTTGAATAGGGTCATGAATTTGTAGTAATTCACCAAGGATTTGGTAAGCAATCATGTTTTAGGAATTGTGAGTTTTCATGATGTAAGGCGTTGTGAAAATAGTACATAATTTTCAAAATTAAAGAATTTATATATTACTGGTTATTATATGTTTGACTCCATTACCCAATTGACAAAAAATTGGTCTATTTGTCAAAGATATTTATAGTTAAAGTATGTTAATTGTTTTCCTGACCAAGGACTTAAAATTAGAACATAATTCATTTAAAATTTGTTAATCACGAGGCATGTATTTGGAGTACTTGATATAATTCTTTGTTCCTAGTGAATGGATGATTATTTGCTCAAAGATTAGCTAATCTTTTAGTATATTATGTCTATTTTCCCTTTATAGGAATGAATCTATGTTGAAGTGTTCTTCAGTAGTTGAAATATCAAGTGAACACAAAAAGGAACACCCTCCTTGGTCCCACAGAGCCTAAAGTGTAGGAGTAGAGACCTCAGAATTCTTTACTCATTGTGTTGGCCACTTGCCTTAGGTAATTCTTCAACAAAAGGGTTGGCTACCCTTTAGAGAGTTCCAAGGTTTAGCTGGAAAAAACACCAATAGAAATGGTGACTCTACTGGGGACAATTTTCATTATCCAGTCACAGATTGTTGTATTACATAGTCAAATGGTGTGACAAATATGAACATGCCATTCAAATATTACAGAATTCTTGAACCTGGTGAAAGTATTCATAGTAGCAAAGCTTGAAGGATTTGAAGGTGACTCCGCTATTGGAGCAAACCAAGAACGAAATTTATTTTGAGGATATTTCATCTCATTTGAAGTATAATCCTCTTAAGAGAGGTGGCAAATCTAACTCAAAGAACTTGACAAAGAATATAACAAAGCTTCGGATCTGAAAGTTTCAAGATCAAAGGTAGATGGTTGCTCCGACATTCCAGGTATTCAAATGAATCTTAAGAGATATTATCATATTTGTAGATAATTTATGGGAATTTTCAAGACATAGGATATAAATACTTCCCAATTTGGTGAAATAGCACTAAGGTAGGGAAAGAAATGGTAATCTTTGCATAATCTTAAAGTGAAATTAAAATGAATGTAGGAGTCTGTTATATTTAGGAATTTTTCTTGTTGAGAGATACTATGCAAAATAAAACTAGAAGATCTACATTGTAAAGTCTTGAGATTATAAGCATAAAAGGAACTTGAATTTCATTTTGATAACATTGACAAGGTTTGCAAAAGTGGTACAAGATTTCTTGTCAAGTTGTACATCTGGAAGCAAACTTGAATGTAATAATGCATGATGAGTACCCTTTGTCACATCAAAGTAATTTTAGTACTGAAAGGTACAGAGCCATAAATTTCAGTAATATTTATGGTTTTTTGAATATTGTACCACCCAAGATCAGGGACAAGATACCAAAGTTTAGTGGAGAGAAGTATGAATCAACAAGCAAATATTTGTAGGAGTTTGGGGATTTAATGGTAGATTATGAAGTGGATTTTGAGGATGTGATTATGAAATTGTTTGTTTCATCCTTGAAAAGGAATGCAAGAGACTGGTTCTTTTTTTACCAATGCCCTCTATAAATTCTTGGAATAAACTTAAGGTAGTTTTCATGGAACAATATGGTTAAAGAGTGAACCCAAGTGTAGTAAGGAGAAACTTTATGTAAATTCATAGAAATGAAGATGAGTTAGTCCCCTCTTTTAATCTTAGATTCACAAGAGCTATAAGGGATATCCCTAAGAATATCATACCAAATAATGTTGAATGTTTGGTCATATACCTTGGTGCATTTGATAGCAAGGTGAGCTATCTATTAAGGGATAAAGAGCCTGCAACATTGCATCAGTCATATCAAATTGCTATGGATATTGAGAACAATTTGAAGTACTCAATGATGAAAGGATATAGGGTTGTAAGTGTTGGTCATCCTAACACACCTAATGCAAATAGAACTCATGGATCAGATAATAGAAATGCTTATCAAAATGGTAATGATGTTGTTGTTCCAATTTATCCATCATCACAACATGCAGGTCATTGTGAGCTCCATGTTAATATCATCAAAATTTGAGCAATATCAATTGAATATATTTTGTTCAAGGATTGTATAAAATGAAAAGACACAAGGGAGAGTTACCACATGAACTATTTGTGATATTTTTAGATGCTTTGATTGAAGTCCCTACGAAATTCAAACTTGAAGACTTAGTGTGCATTAATTTTTTTTGTGAAATCTACGAATCTGGGATGAGTACATTTCCTAAGGAATTGAAGCCTCACAGCCTTGATTAAATACCTAATTGGATAAGGAGTGTGGAATTAGATAAATATGATTATTCACAAAATATGGATTCCCAAGGTATAGACAATAATTGTTCTCTTGAAAAGGATCAAAGGACTGAGCAACATGTTATTGATGAAGGAAAGAATACATGGGATGATAATAAAGTAAATATGTATGAATTATTTTCTAATGATAGCTCAGATGGAAGAGACGTAAAGGAAATACAAGATGTTGTTCCATGTCATGTTGTTACCAGTCAAAATAATGCATATGTTGTTGATATTTTATCACAAACTAGTGATCTTGACCTTGAAGGTATAGCCTTAAGCATTCATTTTGAAAATTTTAAACATGATTTAGATTGCAATGAATCTTTTTGTGATGAAGATCGGGGCGAAGTTGAGGTTTTTTATTGCTTCTCTGAGGATTGTGACTGCTCTTTTGAAGATGATTTGGAAGCATATCCCTTAAATGAAGGATACAATAATATAGATGCTCATGATGTCACTTGTTCACAAGAGAAGGGACAAGTTGCAGATGATGCATACCTGGAATATAACTTGGGTTTATTATCAATGGAACATGTTGAATATGTGAGTGATGAGGAATTCGAAGATAAAAATTTATGTGTTTAGTATGCTTATGAAGTAGAGGAAGAGTTATTAGCTACATATAAAGAAGACAATAAGGTACTAATGAATGACAGGAAAACTTCATTATTGAATGACCAGACTTCACATTATGACAAGCACATGGATTTTGAATTAACGTCATCACCCATTGATAATATTGGAAGGCTTGTTGATCTATCTAACAATGAACATTCAGAATGTGAGTCAAAAAGGTTAACCATTGGTGATATGGATGAAATGGAGAGTTTATCTATATACTCTTCCAGTGATTATGATGATTCTAAATATAATGGTGATAGGGAAGATTTAGACAATCATGTTGAGGAGGTAGAGTTTTCCCTAGCAACAAGGAAGGTGTGGGAAAATCCCTTATATGATGAATCCTTAGCAGCATATGAGATGATAAATGATGATCCATACTGGTGTAGGAATAATCCAATTTTTGTTGAAAACTCTGATGATTGCTTGGCAGGTATTACATGAAAATATGAAGGATATGATATAAATGAGACAGTAAGGAGCAAAGGTAAGCCTAATATCAAGTTTTTTTTATTCTACCTTGGAGGAAGGTAATGTCGGTTTAACAATTACCCAGTCACATGAAAGATGTAGTGGTACAAATATTGGTGAGGTGGCATTCCTACAAGTAAATGAGAAGATTGTATCAAATAATAATCAAGGGTGCAACTCAAATGTGTTGATAATTAAATGTTACAGTTGTTCACATGGTGAAGAGCTTGAAGATGAAGATGTTATTTTACATGATGAAAATACCGGATATAGTATTTATGTTGAGGAGAAACAGTTTGATGAACCTTCAGATTATGTGAATACTACAGGACTATTTGTTTCATGTGGAGGGGAATGTAGGGGTACAAATAACTTGAAGAATGATGCTAACCAATATGAATGTGCACTTGATTTTTTTGCAGAAGCCTCACATATTATGCACCTCATCATGGAACTATTTTCATTTAATGAGGTTGACTCACATGCAGGGCAGAATGAAGATCATCCTACATTGGTATCTTATTCCTTTAACACATTGAAAGAAATTGGGCATAGCATACAATAGAGTTTTTCTGAAGGTTTTCAATTTGATGAACAAATTGAATATGATGTTACAACCTATGATCAAGGAAAATATGAAAGTTTCATCTTCCCAACTCACTTGGATGAGCCCATGATGCAACAGGATGATGAGCATAGTAGTTTCATGGAAAGTGGAGTGGATGATATTAATCATGATGATGATGGCCATTCAAAAATGCATAATGCATAGGTTGATCCTTTGTTGTCAGAGCAAGCTAAGGTATTTGATAGAGGAAAGTATTGCTTTTAGCTCTTGGGGGGCCATTGGGCCTCCAATTTGGAGAATGAAGATAATGAAGATATAGGGGAAGGCTTCTGAGATTGGAAAGGAGAGTTTTTTTCTTCATCCTTGCACTCGGTCTGCATGGGTTGTTGTTCTAGTTCCTGGTTTCCATGCTCTTTTGCTGGTCTTCGAAACCAGCGATTTGGATTCTTGCAATGCCTGCAAGAGACATACATCCCCAGTCAGAGCCACTGGTGGAACCCTAAAATTTCATCATTCCACTGGTTCCATGGTCAAGCATGTGACCTTTGCTTCCCCATTTCCTTTAGGATTTAGGTTTTTATCACTCCATTCAATTATACCCTTAATCCTTTTATTGGCTTATGTTCACTCATTGATCAGCTACACCAGGTCACTGTTTATTTAAGTGGTATTTTATGGCTATCACTATCATTTTTTTAAATTACCCCCCAACATTGTAAGTCACCTAGCAAGCTTAGGAGGTCCCTCTTTTATGAACAACTAATACCCACATGCATTCTTGCACCTCTTAAGTATGTGGCTCATGGTTCATCGCTCATCACACATTTTTTTAAAACCACCCATGTCCATCCCATGACAAGTGATGCTTCATCCTTCTTATCGCCCAAGGTCCATCACCCATCACGTGTTTCATCCCCACCACTGAAAGGTAACCCACAATGAGTGATGCGGTTAACTTCTTAACCCATCGTTGGCCCTTGTAATATCACTTGTTGTCTCATGCTATCCAAAGGAGAACCCATGATCGTCGATGGGTGGAGTCTTTCTCCATGATCCAGGCTCATTCTATTTCCGGTTCAAGTTGCTCGATAGAGAGGGAACAAGCGATGAGTGATGCAAGTAACGATCTCTGGCTAGGATCTTCCCATGATCAAATTAGTAGCTAGTATCTCATCATTGGCTTCTAGGCCATCACTTTATGAGGTTCCAAAGTGGAACTTGAAGGCGCAATGAGTGATGTATTTTGGGTTGTGGCCAAGATTCTTCCATGATCATCAGGATCGATGGCGAACAAATTCAGGATGATAGAGTAAGGATGCTGATGGGTACGTTGAAGTTTTAAAACACCTCCTCATTGTTTCTAAGTATGAGCAATAAAGAAAGTGGTGATCCTTAATGAGCCTCATTGATTGAGTTTTAAATCTAGGGCAATCAATGATTGCAATGCAACATGAAGTAATTAATCCTCTTGCTCATCCCAGCGAGCTAGGATGGCCATTAATTATGACTAGACTCAAATTCCTCTATTTAATGAGGATTCTTTGTAGCTTGTTAGATCATTCGTAAATTATCATGGCACATAATTAATTGTTGCAAGTATTAGAGGAATAATTTTAGAGTTTTGAATGAGGTAGTGCAAAGGTGGTTGCATGGTGTCTTTTGGCATGTAAGTATGTATGCTTATTGCATTGTTGCTATAGTTTGGTTGCTTCATGTGTCTAGTATTCGTGGGGGTTTTCAATGCTTATACATAGGAATTCTATGGAAGTTTTGGTTAGTATTTTTTTCATAATTGGCTTTGGTTGTTATTGTATCCTAGGAAAATGAGTGAGCCGAGTACTCCCATTACACAAGTCTAGAGGTCCAGAAGATTAAGTATACAGGAACCAGTTGCATACGTATCTGAAGCCAAACCCATCACGACAGAGATGCCAATTGTCCTAAAAGGAAAAAGAAGTGTACGTAGGAGAAGTGAGAAGGTTGTAGTTAAGAGTACCTATGCCTTGACGAATAGGATTGTGTCACAATAACTGGTTGGAGTTGATGGAAACGGGCCTGGTACGGGTCCTAGGGTTTGTTTGAAGAAGCCCACTACCCCTAATTTAATTTTTGATGATTCTTCAAGTAAAGAGGGAGGAGCCAAACCTGATCTTGGCCAATGCCCCACTTCTCTTGTGCCTTATAGAAACTCAGATGATCAGATTATTGTTGCAACTCTACTCTTTGTCAAAAGGCCCAGTGAGGGTGTTTATTCGACAGTTGACAAGGCTGGGTAACACCCATGTCCTCTTTTAATGGTGTTTGGTTTTTGGGTGTTGTGGTGATTGGACTTCCATGTGGTTGAATTGTTGGTTCATGGTGTTGGTGTTGATGGTGCTTTTTTTGGTATTGGGGAGTGTTCCTTTTTCATAACAATTTTTGGAAGGCTTGTGTGGCATCTTCAACCAATGGCTCGGTGCTCTTTTTTCCTTTTTGATTTCCCATGGTGGTGGAATGATTGAAGATATAATAGTCTAGGAACCGACCCTAATGAATTGAAATGAATTTTGAAATTATCATGAAATGTAATTACATTTGAGTTGGATGCTTCTTTTTTCCTTGTATTATAAAAGGGATTTCATGGATCATTGTAAGGGGTTCTGGTATGAAAATTTTTGAGTCCTGCGTATAGTCTAGGTAGAAACTAGGTATAGAAAGGATGTTGATGAATAGAACAGTTGAATTGTCTTAGTTTTGAGTTATGTATGTAATCATATTAAAGTAGTTTTATAGAAATTACTGATATAGAAACAAATCTTATGTCTAAAACATTTACTCTCCTTTTGTAAATTTTCTACAAATTATAAATGAAATATCAATGGTATATGTGTTCATCATCAAATTCTCATTTGAAAGTATGTCTTTGTTTATGCTTTGGCTCAAAGAGTTAATTAAACACTTGAATAGGGTCATGAATTTGTAGTAATTCACCAAGGATTTGGTAAGTAGTCATGTTTTAGGAGCTGTGAGTTTTCATGATGTAAGGCATTGTGAAAATAGTCCATAATTGTCAGAATTAAAGAATTTTTCTATTACTGGTTATTATATGTTTGACTCCATTACCCAATTGACAAAGCACTGGTCTATTTGTCAAAGATATTTACAGTTAAAGTATGTTAATTTTTTTCCTAACCAAGGACTTAAAATTGGAACACAATTCATTTAAAATTTGTTAATCATGAGGCATGTATTTAGAGTACTTTAAATAATTCCTTGTTCCTAGTGAATGGATGATTCTTTGCTCAAAGATTAGCCAATCTTTTAGTAGATTATTTCTATTTTCCCTTTATAGGAACGGATCTATGTTGAAGTGTTCTTGAGTAGTTTAAATATCAAGTGAACACAAAAAGCAACACCCTCCTTGGTCCCATAGAGCCTAAAGTATAGGAGTAGAGACCTTAGAATTCTTTACTCATTGTGTTGGCCACTAGCCTTAGGTAATTCTTGAACATAAGGGTTGGCTACCCTTTAGAGAGTTCTAAGGTTTAGCTAGAAAAAACACCAACACTTTCCATTTGGCCTCTAGATCTTGGGTATCTCCATAGCCAAATCTAACATGGTATCAAAGAAAGTTGGGTGCATTTAGTTAGCCATTTTTTGAGATATCTTAGTAGATTTTGAAAAGTTGAGCATGCTCTTCTCTTGCATCATATGATGATCTGGAGAATCAAAAAAACTTGATAGAACTACTAGATTTTTGGGGGATTCCTCTTTGCAGATTTGTATTGTGGGTTCATTTTGGAGCTTCTTGGCATAAATTTGATCTCACCATTGAGTTTGGGGTGTTTGAGAAAGTCATTTTTTCCTTTTGTTTTATCCATATTGGACATATGAGGCTAGATCTATGAGGGCTTAAAGTTGAAAAGTGGTTGCCAAATTTTGAAGGTAACTACAATTTTAGAGTATTTTGGGTCAAATTTGACCCTTCCATCACATTTAGAAGGCCTAGAAACCCCAAGATCAACTATGAAATCATCAAAATCTAAGCACTTCACTCGGGGCTTGAGGAAAAAATTCCCCTCAATTGTACGGATGCCATTATTGCAGGATGGTACAATTTGAAAAAAAAAAGAAATTATTTAAATCAATTGAAATTTTTTAAGTTTTTTTTAAGAAAAATATCAATTTAAAATTTGTACAAATTTTTTTTATTGAAAAATTCTAAATTAAAAATCAAAAAATGTTTTACTAAGTACCTTGCACAGGCAGGGTAGTGTAGACAAGTACCTACCTATGCATGTACGAAGGGGTAGTGGGAGTCATGTGGCGTCAACTACAAGGCCCACAAATCACCAACTAGAAAATAATAACCGATGGAAAATAAAAAAATTTGGGGTGACATTCAAATATTTTGATTCTTACAAAGATTCCAACATTGATTCCTTCCGTCAAACCGCTACAATATATTCTTTGAGAATATTTCATCAAGGAATATTCTAGAAAATAAGGAGAATATTCTAGCAGAGATTTGGGTCTACTCGTGACATCCATTTGGGTGAAAAATTTATCTCCATACAGGTGCATGATGGTCATTTGGCCATCAATTTCATCCTCGTGGATCGATGGCATTAGCGACCCCTTTTTAAAAAAAATTCCCCCCCTCATCGTTTGAATTTTAATTTTGAAGGGAAAATTTCAAACCTTCATAACTCAATCATCCAACCTCCATTTTTCAAGATTTTTTTTTTTATTTGGGGAAAAATTCCATGCTCTTCGTAGTGATAGGATCATATTTTGATTTTGGTTCCTAGTTTTTCTATAAATTTCAGATTCTCACAGGATTTTTTGAGTCACTCTCATTTTGGGAACTTATGAGGCTCCTTTCTTTCTCCTATGGTAACATTTTTGGGTGATTTTTTTTATAAATTGCATAATTTTTGTGAACCTTTTAGTGATATGATCAGATTGATCTCATTTAGTACCAAAAATTGTAGTTGAGCTTGTGGCCAAATTTTGCATCTATAAGCACTAAGATCAAGTCCACTTTGTTATTTTGATAAGTGACATCTATAAATGCACTAAATATGAAGTTCCAAATCATATATTGTTGGGAGGATTCTTTATTGAGTGATTTGGGGGGTCTCTTGGTGCGTTCTTTTGATGTGTTTTCTTGTACTCTTCTTTTCCATGGATCATTCTAAGGTTGCTTTGCCCACATCATATAATTATACAACATGGAATCAAAATGCATGGAGTATTATAATGACTAAAGGACACTCTCTATATGTTGAAAATAAGGTATGTGAACCTACAAATGAAAATAGAAAGATAAAATGGATGATTGAACATACCAAAGCTCTTGGATGCCTTTGTAAACTAGTTTATCAAGATTTGTTGTTTCAGATTGAATCATGTAAGAATTCTCATGAAGGTTAGAAAAAATTGAAAACTTTTTATGGTACTATAGATGAAGTAAGAGGCTATCAAATCAATAATGAACTAATGATACTTTATACTAAGAACTTTGACAACATACATGACTACATCACTAAGGTTAATGATTTACAAGAGCAATGTAAAGCATGTGGAATTGATAAGGACATTCATTTGGTCTACAATATAATGAACAAAATTTGTCCTAATTATGCTTCTCTTTCTTCTAGCTTTCATACTCATTGCTTGAATATGCGGAGTTCATATACTACACCTTCATTTGCATCATTTTCTAAGATGTTTATACATGAGCAAAAAAATCTTATATCGATGGGTCTCATCAAGACTTCTATATCTCGGGCATTGTTGTCTAGTCTAGTGAAAGAATCAGAACATACTAATAAGAAACAAAAGAAAGCAAAGAATAATCCATATTAAGACCAAGAAAAGAATAAATCATCTAGAAGGAGAAGCCAACTTGTTCATATTGCAATAACCTTGGAAATGATGAACATTCTTGTTATATAAATGAGTTGAAACATCTTCTCAAAAAGAATCAAATTGATTTTCCGTCTATAATTTCTGAGTCAACTTCTTCTTCTTCTTCAAAATAGTCTAATAAGGACAAAGGTCATGCCACAGGCTTCTACATCAAGAAATAAAGGGAAAGATCTTTTTGCTTCTATAGGTCTTGGATCAAGGAGATGGCTTCTAGATTCAGGAGCATCTCATTATATCCAACATCTTCACAGTCTATATTCTCTTCTTTTGAGCCTTGTATTATGTCTCCTATTTTGATGGGAAATAATACATATATGAGTGTAATTGGGAAGGGATCTATTGATATGTGGGAGGGAAGTTTCAATGATGTTTTGTACCTTATTTGTCAAAAAATATTCTTTCTATTTATTAGATTACACAGGGTGGCAACAAGAGGACTGTGGAATTCACTCCTGATTTAGTTATCATTAGAGACTTGGAGAGTAGAGAGATTATTACTACTGAGATGGTTGATCATTCATCTCGTTTGTATACCTTTGTATATTTTTCTTTTGATGGTGACATTGTGTTGAATGAAAAACACAACTAAGAGGGGGGGTGAATCAGTTGTATCAAATTATAACATTAAAACCCTTAATAGTAATTAGATACACATGCATTCATTAAATGTTTAATCTATTATAATGTTTAAAAATGAAAAGCATATAAAAAAAATTGAAATATCCAAAACTATACATAAGAGAACACTAGATTTACATGGAAAACCCTAGAAAGGAAAAACCACGATGAGTATTAGCTCACAATATAAGTAATTTCAAAATTGGTACAAAGAGGCTCACTTCCAAAATAAGACACACTATCCAAAAGGCTCACAACCTAGGCTCACTATCGGAATAGAAAGAAGAAAGAAGATAGAATGTTACATAGAGAACACAATATAAATGTAATAGAGATTCCACCACAATAGCTCCAACAAAATTCAATGCAACAACTCCAACAATGTCACTACCTACTCGCCCTAAGAGGTAGCCAACGAAATCAATCCAGACAAAGAATGAATCCAAAGATTCACTGTACTAATGCATCTCCATATGCATGTAGTTCAAAAAAGGAGGGGCAATAACCCCCAACTTCTCCTAAAGATACTCAAACGTATCCTTAGGAAGAGCCTTAGTAAATATGTCAGCAATGTGATCCTTTGTAGGTACATATTTAAGATTTACTTCATTCTCCATGACCTTATCTCTCAAAAAGTGAAACCTAATTGATATATGTTTTTTTCTTAAATGTGTCACTAGATTATTTGAAATATTGATTGCACTTGTATTATCACAAAATATAGAAATAGGCTCATCATACACCACTCTGATATCCTTCAATGTTTGTGTCATCCATAACACCTGTGTGCAGCAAGATGTTGCTACAATATACTTAGATTTTGTAGTAGATAAAGAAACATAATCTTGTTTCTTGCTAAGCCATGATACCAATCTAAATCCAAGAAAGAATGTACCACCGCTATTACCTTTCTTGTCATCAACACAACCATCCAAATCCTCATCTAGATAAGCACTCAATGTGAAATCAATATACTTAGGATACCACAAGCCATAATCCAGAGTGCCCTTCAAATATCTAATTATCCTCTTCACTGCTGCAACATGTGTCTCTTTAGTATCTTCTTGAAATCTAGCCACAAGAAAAACAACATGCATGATATCTAGTCTAGTGGCAGTTAGGTATAGCAATCCACCAATCATAGATCTATAATTTCTCTGATCAACCTTAGAGGATTCATCATCCTTGCTTAGTTTGCAACTAGTAACCATAGGAGTACATATCAGTTTGGAATCATCCATTGCAAACTTCTTCAACATCTCTTTAACATACTATGATTGTGAAATGAATAAGCCTTTATGTGTTTGATTGATTTGTATCCCAAGGAAAAATTTCATCTCCCCAAACATAGACATCTCAAAATATTTCTACATCTCTTCTACAAATTTCCTACACATAACTTCATTGTCAGATTAAGAGTATAATTCCTTCTTATGCCAGATCCAACTAGACTAAAAACTGACCCACCAGCAATAGTAAAGGAAGGATTGATGTATATGCATATCGAGATCGAGATTGGGTTAGGATCGGGTGCTAGGTGTTCTCGCATAGGCATTCAAACCGGTTCGAGAACCGGAACCAACCATAGTTAAGGAAAATAGGGTAGGTAGGGGGCTCCCACTCGAGAACTTATCTATTCCTGGGTGGGTGGGAAGCAATAATTGGGTGGATCATAATACTCCCACCCAAAGGAAGGATTTGAATAAACAAGGATGAGGCACTAGAAATGCCCCTACTATTCTATGGGAGGTATCAGAATTAGGTGGCTTGGGCCAGAGCCTGCCTAGTGAGCTATCTTTCAATGGGGATATCCAATAGATTAGGGAGGTTGGACAAGATAATGACCCTAAAGAATAAGCATCAAGATGGGAGGGAACTATATTTTATCTAGTCCTAGCAATTTCGAAAGCTACAAGATTCAGTTTGATTGATCCAAAGATTATGTCCTCAACATACACAACCACTATCAAGGTTTGATCTTTCTCAAGTTTAAAGTAAAGATTACTATCTGTGGTGCCTTTATTGAATCCTTGTATCAAGTATTTTTCCAACCTTACATACCAAGCTCTAGGAGCTTGCTTTAATCCATATAGTTCATGTTTCAATCTGTAGACCATATTAGGTTTATCTGACAACTGAAATCCTTTTGGTTGTTCCATGTAAACTTCTTCTTCCAACTCTTCATTCTTGAAAGCATACTTTACATCCATCTGATAAACTTTAAAGTCTTTATGTGCAACAAAAGCCAAAAACATCCAGATTACTTCCATTCTAGCCACCAGAGAAAATATCTCCTCAAATCTATTCCTTCAACTTGTGCATAGCCCTTACACACAAGCCTTCCCTTGTTTCTTACCATTTCTCCATTCTCAATTAGCTTTTTTCTGAATACCCACTTAGTACCAATGATATTTTTGTTTTCAAGTCTAGGAACAAGTTCCCAAGTCTAATTCTTCTCAATCTACATAATTTCTTCTTCCATTTCCTTCATCCAATGTTCATCTTTGCATGCCTCACTTACTTCCTTTCGTTCAATTTAAGAAAGTAAACAAAGATTTACATCCTACTCAGCAGCTCTTCTTCTTGTCAACATGCATTTTCTTTTGTCTCCAATGATCTATTCTTCTGAATGATTTCTCTACAAATACTTAGGGGTCTTAGGGTTCTTTTATTAAACTTCTTCCTCTTTATTCTACGATTCTTTTTATTTATCTTTTTCTTCTTCTTTTCCACAAGAAGACTCATTTGACTCATATCCATCTATTACAACTGAATTCTATAAGTTTTCATCAACCTTGACACTTGTACTTTCAACAATCCTTCTTAGTCTTTTGTTGTAACATCTATAATCTTTGATTTTAGTAGAATATCCAAGGAAGATACTATTGTGTATTTTGCACACATGCCCCAGTGAAATTAGGGACCCCCTCTTTTTCCTCTCTTTCTTTTACATCAGCCTTTCCCATGCTCATTTTGTTTTTCTTTTGTCTTCACTTTTTGGTCATTGGCCCACGTTGCCTTTGAAATTTTGATGCCTCTTGAAAATCTTGAAAAATTACATAAGTCTTCTTTGCTAGAATCATATTGTAGGTTTCCACTTACAAGAGGCCATTAGGCTAATGTCAGATTCTTTTTGGCCACTTGCGAGAATTTTTTTGTGAAACTTTTCTTGTGAGGGGTCGTTTGTGAGATTTTGTGGCCTTGGTGCCATTACCTTCGACATCCGTATTTTTCAGCTTTGTATTCTTGTGGCACATGCATTGCCAGTATCCACAACCATCATCTTTGCACCGCGTCAACATCCGCACCATGGTGGTGTAGGTGCACCCTAGCAAGGATATTCCTCCATGAGGAAACTACACGTTTTGATTTAAACATAATGTCCTAATGTTGTAATAAGATCAATTAGATCATTTTGAGTGTCTTAGGTCCTAGATGGTCATTTTGGAGCAATTGGGTTTAAAGTTGCAAAATATGCAAAATGTTGTTAAAAGAAAATTTGTAAAAATGCAACAAAATGAAAAATGGTGTAAGTTGAACAGTCAAGTAGCTAGGAAGGAAGGCTGGAGGATGATGTATGAGGAAGAAATTCAATGAAATTCTTAGTTTTTCTATTATTTTCTTACAATTTATTGATTTCAGGCCACTGTACAGCCATGTTTTGTGTATAAATCCTCTCCTCCTCTTGTGTAAATTAAATCCCTTTGAATCTATTTTATTTTGCATTTGATTTCATTTAAAACCATTCAGTTTTGTAAGAGTTATGACTAATTTTGTCCAGGTGGGTTAAACCCTAAACTAGGGTAAACAATGGTGAAGGAAATTGCATATCTCCTATTCTAACTGTGGAAATATTCTAAAAATTGGTGAGTAGCATGTTTGATAAGTTTTCTAAAGGATCCTGAAGTTGTAGAGTATGAGAATGTGGTCTTGGGCAGTTACCATGAAGCCCTAGGTCTGCAAATGATGAATAAGACTGGTAAAACTGTGTATAGTGGTGTTTTAATGAGTTTTGATTGATTTGTGTGGGTCTTTATTGAGTAGTCTTGTTTTGAAAGGGTATTTGGGTGTGTTTGGATCCCTTTTCTGATAGGTTTTGGAGGATTTATAAGTTTGAGGCCATTGTATATTAACTATCCAGTTATGGTAGTCTTGTAACAGTCCTATTTTGGAGACAAGAATTGCAGGTTTTGGATATTTGTTTGATGAATTCACATACATGAAATGTAGGAGATGGTCTAATGTGTTTGTGCAAGAATATTTACACTTGTTTGTGGCATTTGGAAGGTGTAAAGGACTTTGGGAATTTGATGTTGTTTTGTTGATGTGGCATAAATGGCCTAATTGTTGATTTGGACAAGCTACTTTTGAAAGTTTACATGTTTGAGTTGTATCAGTAGGTGAAAGTGTTTGAGTCTATCAATTTGGTGTTGTTTACAGTTTTTGAAGATTCAACAAGAAGTTCTATGCCTTAATCTTAGTTTTGGTGTTATGAAACATGAGTTTTGTGAAGGAAAGGTGAGTCCTAGTTGCAAGGACAAGCAAGATTTGGTTGTGTTCTTGTCAAGTTGAGTTTGGTGTAGTTGTTTGTGCTCCTGCATTATCATCACATGGGTTTCCACGAATTAGGATTTTCACAAATCCCAAGATATCTACTTACATTTAATGCACTAAGTTCTATAAATAAGGGTTTGTTCAGAGTTATTTTCAGCCTGCATGTTTTAGAATTTGGTCAAGCTTCCTTTACTTTTTTCATAGATTTTAGCGGTTTTGAGCTTAAATTTATCATAAGAATTCTCCTTCCAATTTACACATCTATCAAGTTTGATCCCATTGCGCTTTGGCTTGATTATTCACTATGACTTCATGATTTTGGCAAGGATTTTTTTTGGTATTTTTAAGACTTTTTATCTTTAAACAAGAAACCTTCAAACGAAAGTTCCCATGTGGAAGTCCACTACCGCTATGCTAAATTGTGGCTTGGGAAGCGATGGCTCCTGAATCACTCAGACCCACACCATGCACAAGGTCCTAGGTAGAATTCCATCAAGGTTGCGCCAAAGTATTGACATGACCCATTAAGGTTTTCACCTTAACGTTTCCCATGGAGATCAAACCTAAAAATCTAAGGATTGATCACACATGTCAGAATCGACGTTGCCCAAAATTTCACTAAGTCCTAAAGCTATTACAAGCATTGGCTTGTGGGAAGCTTGGTGTGGAAGCCATTCGCCAAAAGTCATTTTACAACACAAACCCTTTTGGCTTCCACCCCCTTTGGCTTTCACTTCTAGGATTTTCGCATTTCATCAAAGGGGTTATAAAAATGAACTTTGACTACATGACATTGACCTTTTATTTTTCTTACATGTTTTTAAAGTAGTTAACTTTAAAATTACTTAATATTTTGCATTGTGGGAGGCCTCTTGTGGAACACCCTATCTCTCATGCCATTTTTTTAGCATATCCATTACCAACTTCTAATAGAGTGGCTTCTGCATCAATTTTTTTGCATGAGATGAATCAATAAATTTACTAAGTATTATGACTTGAACGACTTTGCATGAGCCTTTTTCCACGTGCCAAATTGCATGAACACTAAAAATTCTAAATTATTTTGTTGTTGTAGAAAATCCGGTGTGTGATTCCATTTGTGGGGTGTCACTTCACTGGCGTTGTTTTCAATGGCATCTACAACTCTCATCTCCACAACCCTGTGGCACCCACAACTCCTCGGCCAACAAAAATTCAAAGCCTGTAAATTGCTAGAAATTGTTCCAGGATGCAAAATTTAGCAATTCCTTTCTAGTATTTGATATATTTTTTATGATTTTTGGCCTTAATGATGCATTCTCAATTAGACTAACATCTTACTTTCTCATTTTATCAATTCAACTAATTACATGTCCTTACTTTCTCATGGGTCATGTCAATACTTTATCATTGACATGGAGGTTGGCGTCTGATAGTTTTCACCTTAACATTTTCATGGCATGGAGGTCATCTCCAAAGTTTCTTTAGATTGGGAAAAACTATCAGACATCAACCTCAGACATGTCAATATTGATGAATTTAGAGAACATATCCTAATCAATTCAAAGAATGACATGGTGAGGAGAATTTGAAAAAGTGTGATTACCCTTGCAATAGTTTTTCACCACCTCTAATCAACCTTTAGCTCATTCAAAAATGTTAAGAATTCTATCACAGGGATTCACATAGGATCATTACCTTAGAGTGATGGGTGGTGGCTTATTTATCACCCTCATCTATTGCACATGTTTTCGATATTCCTGAATTTTCATAAATGGAGGTAATTGAAAGGTAATATGCCCTCAATGTTTGGAAAATAGGTCCTTTGGGTTTTTCCCAAGTGATAAACAAGAAATGGATGGAGTCTCCTTGGCCTAGTGTAGGAAAGCTTCCCAAAAATCTATACAAAAGTGACTTCATGGAAGAGGTCAATGATTTGGAAAAATTGTTGAGCAGGATCATGGAACTTCCCATCTCTAGCATTTTCAAGGAATGGATGTGGTATTTCATCGAGGAAATTCTAAGAGGGGATAGCGAGATCCATTGGGAAAAGATCATCAATGATAACATACATCATTAGTATGAGCACATTAAGAAGACCCTGAAATTTTGTATGACCTCCTATGTTGTATATGTGCTTTCATCTAACTTCCCATATAGAGGTTTGACTTGCAGGAGCAATTTGGGGATAGCTCTAGATGAAACCATCATTTATGAATGTACCCACAGCTACAATATAGAAATTTCAAAGGGAACAACAAGAGATTAAATGACACTTTCATCATGTTTATTCTATTTTTTTTGTCAAATGATTTTGGAAATAGAATGTCATATTGTGTCAAGGCAATGGTGAAGAACTTCGGCTACTGGTTCATCTAGTTTCCCAAGTTCACATACTTCAAGATTGAGGGTTTCTTTGGGACCCCATATAGACTGCTAAGGTACCTGACTGACAAGATCATCTTGCTAGAAATTACATGAAAATTGTGTACCATGCATCAATTGTTGCAATCAAAGCATAGAGCAAGTGTACCTTATCCCATGACCCTTGGGAGAGGGATGTATTCATTTCCAACAACAATTTTAGAGGAGAATTCAGACAAAGAGATCCAAGATTATAGGCTTGTTTTCCACATTTTAAGGGGAAGTGTTGACCCTTGGGGGAATTTGAAAAAATAGGTCAAAAGCAACATGGACATAAGCCCCACATAGAAGACTTTTGGGAAAATTGTGAAAATGATCAAGAAGCCAGAAGGAGGCTCTATACAAGAATTTCTTTGGAGATTTTTAGAACTCTAGACATATATATGATGCCCCATCAGGTGGAAGATGATGATACAACGTTAGATGAGGTAACATATGAGAAAATAGCCAAGGTTCCATTGCCACTGATTGACTAAATGGAAGAAGATGAGACTAACATTGATGTTGTCACTCATCTAGTACTACAAAGGACTAAGAAGTGGCTTGATGACCAAATTGCACAGTTAGAGCACCAAGGAATAGAGATCACCTTTGGTGAGTGGGAGTGAGAAAAATCCCTCAAGAGTGATGAAGGAGGGAAGATAGAGGATGAGGTTGAAGAAGGCTCATCAAGTAAGAAGGTAGCATCTACCCCTCCCACTCGCTCTTAGAAAAGGAAAGATACATCAAAGAGGTAGACTACTAAGAGGCCACGAGTATATGAAAGGGAGGTTGTTGAAGGACGGAGGGCCCCAAAGAAATCCAAAAACAAAGGAACCTTCATCATGGATACTATCAAGGAAGAGCATCCCTTGCCTAAGGAAGATCAATCGACACAATCACCTCCTCATCTACCTTCATCTCAACCATCCACTACACCCCCTCCATTGACATCAGATCTACTTCTTCCACCTATTTCATCTCCACCCACTGTGGACATGTCTATCCACCTTTCATCCACCACTCCTACCACTTTGGTAGTTGTGATCAAATCATCTTCATCAGCCATATCATCGCCATCTTCCTCCTCACTTCTAGTTTGGAAACCCACCTTTTCTACTATGCCACCAACGGTTTCCTCTATTCTTCCTTTGCCTACTATGTTGTCGCAATCCTTTGTAGCATATTTATAGAACTTTCTCCAGGGATTGTTTAAGACTCTATTATCCCCAAAAGCAAGACTCCTCATGTCTCAACTCATTTCCATGCAGCCTACTCCCCTTCCTCCTTTGGAGCCACCAAAAATGAAAAACATAGAAATAATTTGGGAAGAGATGTAGCAAAAAGAAAAGGAAAACCTTGAAGAGGTAGTTGGCACAAGTGAGGACTTTGTTGATATAGAGCAAGATGATTACTTTGAAGAGCCAAAAAAGGGACTGATGATTGTAGAACCTGTTGAGGAAGCCCCAAAGGATGAAGAAGAATGAACTCTGAAAGAAGGAGAACCTAGCAAAACTTGTGAGGAGCAGCTAAACAAGGAAATCTCTAAGGGAGAAGAAGAAAGTGATAAATAACATGGAGAACACAAGGAGGAAGAAAAGATCCATGAAGAAGAAAAGAAAGAAGAGAAGGAAAGGGAAGTAGATATTGAATCTTCTAAAACCCAAAGGGAAATAGAAGAGGAGAATATGGAAGAGAAGATAATAAAATATGCTCCTAACAATGAAGATAAGCTAAGCAGGAAGAGAAAAAAGATAGGTCACAAGAACAAGAATTTAACATTGCATCCCCTACAAAGTAGGCACAGGCTCCCTTATGGTTGGAGCAGCAATTGAGGGATAAGGCTTCGATTTTATGTGACCCAAGGGCACATCTTGAAGCCATCATGGCTTGTGTTGTATAAAAGCATAAAGAGAGAAATAAAGAAAAGGTACGGTCACATGTCATGACCGATAACTTAGGCTCACATACTATCCACATTTCCACTCCTATAGTGGATAAAGATGAGGCCACTATTTCAGCTGCTAAGTATCAAGTTACATCGGTTAACATCGGGCCAACCACCAGAACATAAAATATTGATGAGTTCTAGGGGTCTGTATCTAACATCTTGAATCAAATGGATAAGGACAAAGAAACAAAGAAGGAATTGAAAGAAAAACTAGTTGAATTGGCTTCCTTCATTCAACAGTTGGTTGTGTCAAGCAAAGAAAGGCCAATGGAGTCTCCTACACTGGGAATTTTGTCCAAAGAGGAAGTAAACAAGGTGGAGTGTATGAGAAGCTAGATTAATTCCACTTTTGATTGGATCAATCATGTGGCTATAATTTGGGATAAGGCTGTGAACGTTGGAGTGGAAATGCATAATCATTTCCAAGTTTTAAGGATGGAGGTTGATAAAGAAATTGAAGAGTGTAAAGCATTCCTAGGATATTACAATATTACTTGTCTAAAGTTGCACTGCATCAAGAATCTTTCTACAAACATTTTGGAACAAGAATAGATTTTTACCAAGGGTGAGTTAAACGAGCCTGAGACATGGCTATTTTCCATGGAATTTAGAAGGGAGGTTCTCATTAAGGTACTATCAGAGCTATAGTTAATTGATGAAAAGCTCACTAATTTGATGGCAGAATGTGATAAAATTTTAAAGCTTCTGGCTGGAGTAGAAATGTCTATAGTAAAATTGGATGCTAGAGCAATCAGGTGAGCATGGAGGGTGAGAATAGAAAAGGGTACTACCAATAGCTTGAACAAAGACTTTTTGGACTTGGCTATTGGTGTCTTTACAAGGTTAGAGAAATTGGTTCAGAGGAGACATTCATGTGTAGAACTACGTGTAGGGTTAATGGAGGAATACAAGTCAATAACATTCAAAATTAGCAGAGCTCAGCTACCACCTCAAGAACTTTCAAAGGCCTTGATTAATTTTGTTAAATATTCTATAAAATAGAAAGAAGCTGGAAACATTTTGATAGATGAAAAAATTATATAATTTCTATCTACAAGATGAAAGTGGTTACATCAAAGTGTGTGCACCTAAATTTTGGGGATTTTGTAGGATATTTCTTGAATATAAATTAGGAAAGGAATATTTTACATTCTCCTAGGTTCACATGTGAGCATATTTTATATTGGAGAATATTGTAAATGCATTGAATGTATCTAAAACCATAAGGGGATTGAATCTGGACCCTTGAATAGGATTTTATCTTAGGCATTGGTTTACATTGTAAAATCTCTAAATAATACCTTCCTCTCATTGGCAAAGAGAGAGATGAATTTTTGTACAAGGAACTTTGAAGTAATAGAAGTGAAGGCATTCGAGTGTTGGTAAATTCCTTGTGTTATTTGGATGTATCCATGATTCTATCTTTCAATTTTAATTTCAGCATTCTTAGTTTATGTTTAGTTTCATTAATGGTAGTGTTAGGCTATTTGATGAAATTCCTGCTCATACCTTTCTTATTTTGTCGATTGAAAGTTACTTTGCAAGGTTAGTTTGAGCTTATTTTATGTTCTTAAGCTCAACTATGTATGTTTATACGCTTGTGTATGAATGTTACAATATGAAAATCTCAAGATCACCCTTGAAGATTGCACTGTTTTTGTGATATTGTGAACTTAGTTTTGGTTTAGCAAGAATTGGTTTATTGGGATTTTGTCTATCTCAAACATCAACCATTGCTGAAACTACCATTATGTTTTAGATTTAGGAATTTTATTGAACCCTTATCTTTTCATATTTCTTTATAAATCTGTTAGTTTAGAATCAAAATCATCAATACACTATTACATTTGATGATAAAAGACTGTTTTTAGACTACTATTCTAAAAATACAAGGGATTTACCAATCCTCAGACTTCTTGAAACCCTCTTTATAGTCCCATAAGCTTCAACCCTTGTTTTACCATAAATTCCCTTTGTGATTACTAGCAAATCACATTATCACTTAGTTGTTTTCTACATTGTCAAGACCTGACTTTTTAAACCCATGGGTTATTTTCTAAATTTTTCTGAAGAGAGTTACCTTTCAAGAGAGATAGAACACTTGTGTTTCATCTATGTTGTGTAGTTCTAAAACACTCATCAACAAAATTGATACTAGGAGGGATGCTTGAACAAATTTGGAGCATATAGGGTTCTCTCCTGAAAGATTCTACAAAGTACTCAAATCTAAACCTAATAAAGGAGAGTTTCAGGAGCTAAAGACCCCTACACAAGCTAGGAGAGACAAGATAGGGGAAAGTTCATCCTCAACACTACTTGCCATACCCACTCGACCTATAGCTCCACCTTCCCCATCTTCCAATTCTACATCATCCACTTATTCATCATCTTCATATCACACCTAGGTTGTTATACCTCAGCCATTACCACCCCCACCTCCACCAATGGCCAAGCTAGCTAACAACCCATCACCACTATCCTTCAATAACTATCATGATATGCCTGAAACCCAGAGAATTTTTGTTTCAAGTTTTACACCAAGGATCCCCATAGGACTATAGAAGAGCATGTGAATATTTTTGAAGCATCCCTCAAGGACCGAGTGATCCCACATGAAGATGTATCTTGTAGGATTTTCCTTACTCTTTGGGAGAGGAAGCATTTTATTGGTATATTCATTTTCCTACTAGTTCAATAATAGATTGGGAAGGCGTGAAAGCTACTTTCTTATAGAAATTCAATGTTCCAATTGATCCCATGGAGTTGTATAAATAGTTTTTGTCAATAAAAAGGGAGGTTAATGAACCCATCAAATTGTTCAATAATAGGTTCCATAGGGCATATACCAGGTTACAATCTCCATATTTCATAAATGATGCTTTGGCCAAGGTCATTTATTATGTTTCTCTTGATAATATTACTACAGCTCTTGTGAAAAGGATGTATCAACCCCCAAAAATCTTAGTGAATTCCTATGTTGAAGCATTCAAGGAAAGTGTTGATTTGAGGCAACATTTATTAGGCCCACTTCCCTCATTGGGCCCAACTACCAATCCTAGATAGATTCAAGGATTAAACCAAGATTTAGCTAATCATACCCCTATGATGAATCAAGTCCCTCAAAGGCCAATAGTGCCTCATCTAAGCCCGCCATTGAATCAAACTCATTCAAAAGTTCCTAGTTACTTGTAGAACTCCAATCCACCAACCTATTTGCAAAGTTCCAACATACCAGCTTACCTACAAAATTTTGAAGTACTTCCTTATCTATAGAATTATACAGCAACATAGCCTGTATATCTTTAGAATTCTATTCTAACTCAAACTTCAACTAAAAAGGATCGAATTGATGAATTGGTTAAGTCAAGAAGTTGTCCACTAAGGTAACTTACATCAGAAATCAAAATAATTAGCTACAAGCTTCATAGAAGAATCTTCAAGCCAATTACAACAGAGATCCAGGCCAAAATTCAGGATGGAATTTTGAATGAAATAAAGGTCTTAGGTAGAATAGGATGTGGAATACAAGGCCCAACAATGGAGGAGTTCCTACCCCACTCGATATGCCTAATAATTCTAAGAAGTCCTCCAAAGGACTGTACTTGGCTAAAATTGCATTATTTGGATGGTGTAGGATTCACAACACAAACAAACACTCTAAACTTCATTGTCCAGAATTTTAAACTGTTGCAACCATATTTTAGATGGAGGTGAAAAATGCTACAAGTAATGACAACTCAAGTAAATGTGAGAGTGCCATCAGACCCGTATGATTTAGTAATGGTGGTGAACAAAGCCCCATTTCCTCAAGCCAAAGATAATCAACCAGAAAAGGAATCTACATAAAATGATTCCAAAATAGAAGTTGTGTGTAATGATGAAACTCTCTCTTAGTTGTTTGATGTGGATGCCAATGGTCCTAAGACTAGGAGTTTCAGATGGAAGAAAAAGTTCAAATGTTCCATCAGCGTACAACACATTACAACCTACGAAATAGGAAAGTTGGTGGTCCATTCACCACTTCTACACCACCAAACAACTTCAATGTACCTCCATATCCAAATGCAAGCAACAATCCCTCGTTTCCTAAGGTAACTACTAAGTATTTCACTAAGGGAGGAAAATTTGAAGCCGAAGTTGATCAGATGAGAGAGTACATCATAGAAGAATTAAAGAAGGTAAAATTTGGTCTCTCAGTATTTGAATTATTAAGGATGCTTGCAATTATAAATTCCTTTTTCAAATCACTAAATGGGATTTTGAAACCAAAATCTTCACAAGATACATCAGCTAGGAAAGTTACATCTAGCATGATTGAAAATGAGACAGTACTCAGACAAGTTGTAGATAAGGATAAAAGTAAAGAGCAGGAAAAAGACAAAGGTAAGAAGAGGGAGAAAGAAAAGGCTCAAGTCTCCCAAGCAGACACTCTAATAAGCCTATTTCAAGGAAAGTGTGAGGCTCCTCCTTTCTAATTGACTTTGTTTATTTGGAAAGAGTTTGCACAACTATTTGTTGGATTCGGGTTCATCTACAAACATCATGCCTTTTGTAGTATGTAAGGCCTTAGGCATTACCCCCACTCCTTCATGAAAAAAGGTCACACAACTAGATAAGATAGAAGTAATTTTTATTGAGGAATTAAATAGAATCCATATTCAAGTGGCATTGGATCTAAGAGTTCAGTAGATAATAGACATCCAAGTAGTTGATATCGTTGATGCATTTGATTTGATTCTGAGTATGGACTAGACTAGTATGCCTAATGGATATATCTAAAATAATCATTCACACATGTGGCTTCCTTGGAGAGGGATGCCAAATTACATCTGCATAGAGCGAGAACCAAGAAGAATAAGAAGAAGAGGTGTTGATGCTACATGATGTATCTAGAGAGTTAACTCAAATTCCTAACAGTACTGAAGTAACCATTGAATTAGATGATGAAGATCCTCAGACTGATGGTGACATTGGATTATTCAAAGGTTTCTAGGAATTCATGAGGAAGTGTGTTCAAGAGCATATTAGCGTTGGTAGTAATATAGACTTCAAGGATCTACTACTACCCTACTAGTGTAGAATACATGATGCTTCTCATTCATAATTTGAGTGTTACCTCTATTAAAGTGTAGTAGAGGAGATCAAAAAATAGATTATCCTAGCTAATGATAAGATAGAAGACCATAAACTTTACAAAGAATAGGTACCGAAACAATAGACTAATCCTAAGCCAAATCTAGTGCCAAAGGTCAAGGTATGTTCCAATAATAAAAAAGGTATGCACCAAACCATGTTTTTGACTTTACATTTTGACAGGTCTAAGTCAAAACAAGGAGTTGGCACTGGTTTTGAATTAATCATCCCAATTGGTAAAACCTTCTTTGTGGCACATAGGCTACAATTCTATTGCACTAACAACATAGCCGAATACAAAGCATTAGTGCATGATTTGTTAAAGGAATTATGAAAGAAGGCTAAAGTGTTGCAAGTATTTGGTGAATCTAAGTTAGTGATAAAGTAGGTTAGAAAGTAGTACTCATGCCATGATAGAAGAATGAGTAACTATAGGCATAGATTTTGGGATCTGATAGAAGGATTTAATGCCTTTAATATCCAATTGATTCCCAAAAGAAAATACCAAACTACTAATGTAGTAGCTCAGGTGGCTAACACTTTGCATCCTATTTCATTATTAGGATTAAAGAAATTCATGGTAGAGCTTACTCACACCCCTTCTATGCTAGATGATGTTACCAACTTTCAGGTCTTTGAGGATGATAAGCATATATTAGATTTTATTACCAGCTTTGATTTTTTTCCTCTCAAATTATTGATCAAGTAGAACCTAAAGAATAAGAGTTGGACTTAGAAGGAGTCATTAACTTAAAAACTAACATGATTCCAAGGTGCATGGTGCAATTGGAGAGGATATTTGACTTTGATCATAAGGGAGACAAAAACCAGGAAGTGTGGAAGGAGTTTGTCGATAGACAGAGTTATACATACAACATGGGTATCATTGAGAATGTCGAGAATGTTTTTTTTGGTAAGTTTTGTACCTCAGCTAAAAGAAAAGGAATAATTGATTTGCTCCATATCTGTCAAGATGTTATTACATGGATTCATGAGGATATTTAAACATATGATACTTATATTATCACACATGCAATTTTGCTCAAAGCTGATGTGAAGTCGTTTAGGCAAAGGCAACAACCTATCAATGCGCTACTTGAATATGCTATATATAAAGAAGTGTAGAAATTGATGTTGGATCACATTATATTTCCAGTAAGGCACTCTACTTGGGTTGAAAACTTGGTACCTATACACAAAAAGAATGGTGAGATTCATCTTTGTGTATATTTCCATAATCTAAACTGTGTTAGAAATGGATAATTATCTAGTGCCCTCATTAGATGAGGTTCTAGAGATTGTGAATGGTTCTCAGATGATGTCCTTCCTTGATGGTTACTCGGGATATAATCAATTTATGGTCTAGTATGAGGATAGTCATAAAATAGCATTTACTACCAAATAAGGGACCTTTGCCTATAGGCAAATGCCTTTCGATCTGATCAATGCTGGGGTAACATTTTAGCATGTGATGGATATTGCATTTAAGGATCTAGTCAATAAATGTATCATCATCTATATGGATGATTTGATGGTGTTCTCTAAGAAGAGAGGTGATCATGTCTCAGACTTGTGCAAGGTATTCTAGAAGTGTCTGGAGTTTGGCATTTCACTCAATCCAAAGAAGTGTATCTTTGGATTAACTAAAGGAAAGTTTCTTAGTCACGTAATTTCAGAGAAAGGGATATCGATTGACTCAGAGTGCATTCAGGCCATATTGAAGATCTAGCTACCTGCGAGCGAGAAAGAAATTAAGCCCTTCTTTGATAAAATTAATTTCGTAAGGAATTTTATAACTAGTTTTCATGAGATCGTGAAGCCTTTAAATATGATGTTGAAACAAGATTCCAAAGTTGAATGGATGTTGAAAGTGAAATAGGCTTTTGAAGAGATAAAATAGGAAATTATTGAGGCTCTAGTTTTAGTTATTCCTAGCTATACAAATCCTTTCTACATCTATTCCTTTGTTTCAAAACACTCATGCGCAAGCATGTTGACATAGAAAAAAGAGCAAGGAGACGAGCACCCCATCGCTTTCATGAGTTCTCCACTAAGGGATGTTGAGTTACACTATCTGAGCATTGAAAAATAGGCTTATGCATTGGTCCATGTTGTCAAGAAGTTTAAGCATAACATCCTCAAGAATAAGGTGTTTGTAATCATTTCAGACTTGGCCGTTAAGATCCTTTTAATGCAAAATGAATTGGGTGAATGACAAGAAAAGTGGGTAATGATGCTACAAGAATATGACATGGAAATTCAACCTGTGAAGCTAGTTAGAGGACAGGCATTGACACAGACTATGGCTGAAGTACACCCTGAATTAACAACCCAACAATATAATCTAGAAGACATATCACCAAATAGGTGGTATGACAACATTATCTACTACTTACTCAACCAGAGCTACCCACCACAATTGAATGTTGTCCAGCAATGTGCCTTATGTTTGAAGAGTGGTAGCTATATGATGAAAGGAATGATCTTGTATAAAAAGAATCACAAAGTATTTTATCTCCATTTCTTGGGGAAAGAAGAAGTGGTAACTAAGAGCATGGTTACTACTGGCCCATGTTGTTCAAAGATGCCCATGCACATGACTGGACTTGCCACACTTGTCAAACCACTATAGTTTGAGAGAAGCATGCTCATGTGCTATTACAACATGTAGCTGAGTTGTGTCCCTTCCTACAATGGGGATTTGATTCCATTGGTATGATCACTCCACCATATTTTGTGGGCCACGATTATATTTTGATTGCTACTAATTATTGCACTAGATCGACAAAAGTAATTCCATGTAAGCAATGTACAAATGATGTTATTAAATTTCTTGAAGATTACATTGTTACTCATTTTGAATGTCCTTTTGTACTAGTGTGCGATAACGGTCCAACATTCGCATCTTTAAAATTCTATGGATGGGATTTTGATTACAATATCATACTAAAATTTGCTTCTAACTATTATCCACAAGGAAATGGGCTATCTAAGTCCATGAACAAGAACCTATTAACTATTATACATAAATTGTTGGACAAAAACGCCAAGGAATGGCATACCATTTATATTTTTCTCTATGGGTAGATTGTACTTGCTAGAAGCCTGCCTTAGGTACCTCTCCCTGTCATTTGGTTTACGGTCAAGAGCCTATCTTTCCCATTCAGTTGATGATTCATATATTGCAATTCATTAATGAGTATTATGATGAGGGGGAAAGGCTTGAGACCTATCTTGCTAAGCTCCTCCACCTAGACGAGAAACAAGATGAAGCCATTGAGAATTTTTCTAAGCATTAGGGTATTGTAAAATGCTAGTTTGATCGACATGAAAAAGTTAAGGCCTTTAGGATTTCTAAACTAGTCTTGTATTGGGATAAATCCCATGAATGAAAGGGGGAACATGGTAAATTTGACAAGCTTTGGCTTGGCCCCTTTCAGATCTCTGAAATTCTAGGAGATAATGCTTATCATTTGAAAACTCTCATGGGAAAAGATGTCTTGCTACCCATTAACAAGCAGTATTTGAAGCACTACATCCTTTCTTGAGCTATTATAGCTCATCCTTTTACATAGTTAGTTTAGGTGGTTTGCTATAGGTTAGTTTTCTTTAGGTTAAGTTTTTTTCAGTTTTCTTTTGATCTATTGTTTTTCTTTGGGTGAGAAGATTTTCCTATTTTATCATGGTGGCAATGCTAGGTATAGTCAAAAGAATTATCTACTAAATTGTCATGTCTCTTTCTTGAATAAGCTTTCATAAGTTACCCAGAGGTATCTATTATTCCTAGTGAACAAATTTCACTAATTAAATTTTGGCTTGATTCAGAAAGAAACCTTTATTTGAATCGTTTTACACTTGTCTCAGTCCTTATAATCTACATATCTTAAGTATTCCTAGAAGGCTTTATGGTACGTATCGTGACACTTTGATAGGTGAAAAATATAAAAGCTACTTTATTGACCACTACAATCTCCAAACTTGGAATAAGCTTAAATGCTTATCAGTTTGCAAATAAAGGTTGTTAAGAGTGAATAATAGAGAAACATTTCATAAGTAGTTTTATGGGTGTACGAATAACTATTAGGGCTATGACACCTAGTTGGAAATAGAGCAATGTTTGTGGGGATTGTAGCAATAGCCTCCTCAGGGCTATAGATGCCTAACTTGCAGTGAGGTAATATCTAGGTTACTTTTGGAGTTGGACTATCTATGTAGCCTATCTTGGTTGAATGATTGCTCACCTTAGCTCTCCTAGGGAAGGGAATGAACTCACAAAGAACACACACTTGAGGATTTAAGGTGTGTCATAAATGGATTCAATTAATGATTTCATTTCCCCTTTAGGAAAGAATTGTCTTGTGAAGCTTTGATTCTAGGTTCCAGATGAATTCTTATCCTTGAAATGTTCAAGAATGTTTCCGAACAAATTTGCCATTTCTTGTGAATTTTGCACACACACCCCATTGAAAGCAGGGACTCCCTCTTTTCCCTCTCTTTCTTATGCATAGGCCTTTCCTATGCTCATTTTGTTTGCTTTCATCTTCATTTTTTGGCTGTTGGCCTGCATTGCCTTCAAAATTTTGATGCCTCTTGAAAATATTGAAATTTTCCTATGTCTCCTTTGCAGGAATCATGTTGTGGGTTTCCACTTGTGAGAGGCCATTGATTTGATGTCAGAGACTTTCTAGCTACTTGCAGGAATTTCTATGGAACTCTCCTTGTAGGGGGTTGTTTATGGGATTCTATGGCCTTGGCACCATTACCTTCAACATCTGCATTTGTTAGCCCCGCATTCTTGTGCCACCCACATTGCCAGCATCTACAACCATCATCTTTGCACTGCCTCGGCATCCACACCATGAGATTTCATGAATTAGGGTTTTCACGAATCCTAAGATATCTATCTACATCTAATGCATAGAGGTCTATAAATAGGGATTTAGGTGAAGTTATTTTCACCCTGCCCATTTTAGAATTTGGGCGAGCTTCCTTTTCTTTTTTCAAATATTTTAGAGGTTTTGAGCTCGTATTTATCATAGGAATTCTCCTTCCAATTCGTACATCTATCAGGTTTGACCCCATTTTTCTTTGGCTTGATTATCCACTATGACTTCATCATTTTGGCAAGGGTTTTTTTAGTGCTTTTAAAACTGTTAATCTTTAAACATGAAAACCTCAAGTGAAAGTTCCTATGCGAAAGTCCACTATCACTATACCAAATTGTGTCTCAGGAAGTGATGGCTCCTACATCACTCAAACCTGCACCATGAAGAAAGCCCTAAGTAGAATTCCATCAAGGTTGTCTTAAAGTATCAATGCAACCTGTTAAGGTTTCTGCCATAACATTTCCCGCAAGGATCAAACCTTAAACTCTAAGGATTTTTCACATGTGTCAAAATTGGCATTTCCTAAAATTTCACTTAGTCATAAATCTATTGTCGACATTCGCTTGCAGGAAGCTTGGTGTGGAATCCCATTCGCTAAAAGCTATTTTATGGTACAAACCCTTTTGGATTTTGCTTGTGGGATTTCCACATTTCATCAAAGGGGTTATAAAACTAAACTTTGACTACATGAAATTGACCTTTTATTTTTCCCACATGTTTTTAAGGCAGTGAACTTTAAATTTACTTAATATTCTGCATTGTGGGATGCCTCTTGTCGAACGCCATGTCTTTCATGCCATTTTTTGAGAATATCCTATTGAACATCTAGAATATTGAGTTCAAGGGAGTGAATTAGTATTCCAAAAAACCATAATAAAATCCACTTAAACATTATCACAATTCTGAAAGAATCAACAAGAGAGGGCATAGAAAACAAGTCAATGCAACCATACACATGAACACCAAGATTTTTATGTGGAAAACCCAAAATGGGAAAAACCATTGTGAGGGTTAACTCACAATATATTATATCTAGATACAAAATATTATGGGGATCACTGTTAGGACTAACTATCCCTAAAAAGGATCACTACCTGAGTACAAAATGTGGCTAACCACCAAGATACAATGATAGTGGCTCATTGCCAAAATATTGAACTGATAGGATACACCTTCAATGTGCAGGGTTTAGTTCAACTGAAGCTTAGAATAAGAAGCACTGCCTCACACAAAAATTGCTCAACAAAACTATATTGATCACAATTGATAAAGCATTTAGGCTCTGATCTTCTCCTCTGTTTGCATTCAATTCTCCTTCTCACTCATACACCCCTTACTCACTTCTATCTTTCATCTTATATATACAAGTATATCTTATCCATCAATTTGGTCGACCTAATTAGATGAACACAAAATAATCAAAACCTTCTTCATTGACACCATATAAGATTTAAACATTTTATCCATCTAATGCATTATACCAAGTCAACTATCATCCATAAAACATAACTAGTCTTCATAATATATTGCATTCATTGAGTTGGCCAAGACTAGATCACAATTTTCCAAACCAACAAATAATCATCAAAGAAAACACCTTTTGGATATGAGAACACATTAATTTCCCGTCATACTACCAGCAAAGAGACTATCAACAAAACTGCAGCATAAGAATGTTCACCTTAATAGAATGTGGAGTCTCCCACACAGTATGCCAAACACATAGCAATAGTAGGATACAGAGTTAAACTCTATCATAGATAATTTTTTCCTCACAACAAAAAATGTCTCAAGATCCAAGATATAAATGTTTGAATAAGTAAAGAAAACATGGTTAAGAGATTAGAGTCATCAAATCTTGTGATGAATTCCAAACTCAAATACCAACACATTGATCCATCACAAAAGAGTATTACTGATAGAGAACAAGTTCTGGTAAACCAAGCAGACTCTCCACATAGTTATCACCATGTTGACATAAATGACAACATAGGAACAACCAACACAACCATACATACTTTGTGCTCATGTTGCAAAGCTTCCAACAATCTCCCCCTTTGGAATTGATGGCAACATGCATGACAAAAATATTTTCTAGTATACCGCAACTAAATACTCTGACTACTCCCCCTATTAAAATTGTTCTTCACAAAAAAAAATTCCCTCTGTCTCTCTATTTCTTTATCTCTTTATCTCTTTATCTCTCCCCCTTTGACATCAATGAAAAAGGAAGGGTTCCAATACATATATGTAAATATGCATCAAAATGTAACTAGAACAATATGAACACAACCTTGAATTAACCTAAACAAGAACCTCTGAGACTCTTTAGGATAGCCTTCCATGATGTTTTACCTTCTTCCCATGAACCTTTTGCACTAACAAGAGTCTTGAAAAATAGCTCAAGTTTAGTTAAGGACTCTACACCATCTATTAAAGTATTGGGACTAAGATTAAAATCTGATAATTCACTAATATAGCCAAGAGCACTAGAAACAGAAGTATGTATCATTTTAATCGTGTCTCTGAATGCCAAAAATTTATTGATAACATATATCCTTCAATCCTATAGAGAAATTTTTTTCCTAAAGTTGCACAGTGAAGGAGCACCTTTGATTATCCTTATCTTCTACTAACCTGTATGTATATTCCTGAGTGCTCAACTGGCACTCACTCATCCTTATCTCATTTCTCATACTCAATGTACTACCAGACCAATCTAGGAAATAGGAAAGTAGTTCCTGTGCATCTTTTCCACAACCTTGTACACTCTCCAATTCCTTCATTACACGATTGTGTGCATTCGCACATTTTCCTTTGATATTTTCTAAATTTCCTTCATCAAACCTAATTCCAACAGACATTTCAAGTCCAAAGATGTAGACCTTTAAAGAATTAATCATGCTATGGATATTATCCGTAACAGAAATAGATGAATCAAAATTAGCATCAACAATAACCTTCTACAATTTTTCCAAAGATCTCTGAATATTTATTCTTTCATGCTCATGTTCAAGCTCACTTTCTTCTACACCTTCTTGCTTAACAACACTCTTCCTTTTCTTCCATTTTTTGGTCATGCTACCAAATTAATGTAGAGAAGGGGTGGAAAACTTCAAAACAACCTCAATCAACTAATCTATCAATCTCCCAAACATCCAATGGTGGGTTTTTCCTCACAAGCCTTCAATCCTCCTAGTAGCCTATCAAACAGGGTTTTTCAATTGTAACTTTCAGGGAAGACATGGCATCCAAAATGTAAACATAGTTCCAAATACCCATTTGGACTTTATTCAACATATATCAAAGGCATGGAAAGGTACTTTGTATGGAATGCATCAAAATTTGATTGTCCTCTTTTGTAATTAGGCCTAATTGCTTGAATAAGCTTAGTAGCAACATGATTTTTGAAATCTAGGCTTTATATATATCTCCTCTCCAATGCTTCAAACATGTCATACAGGGTCTACTCAATCTTCTTCCATCAAGTATAACAATATTTCAAGGATTTTCAACAAAGATCTTAAACCACTACGGTTCCTAGGCCTAATACATGAAGATCTTAGGCTAGGGAAACAATCTCGCACGTGCTAAACACCATCCCCTACATCTACAAGTTTGTGAAATCAAATAACATACCTACTTCTTCCATCCCACCAAGTTTCAAGAGTTTTCATGTGGTGGAATGAAATTTATTTCCTTTTATCTATTCACTAGCTACCCTAACTAGGGTTTCAACCAGTCTAGAGTAAAATGAACACAACTTGCTTGAAACTTGATGAAATTACATGAAACCAAGTCCAACAGAAACTATATTCATATCTTTACCAAAAAAATTTGATTTGGAGTCAGTATGGGATCGTATAGATCCATACTACATCAAAGAACAACAATGTAATGCCTAGATTTGTAGAAAACAGAGATATTCTTATTGCTTCACTTCAAGATTTCAACATCTGAACTTGCTCTCGACCACACAAGGTATTTTTAAAACATTTTCAACCATTTTTTAACTATTCCCAACTAATTTTCAAACTACAAACACAACTAAATATCATTAGACCCTTATTATGACAAAAAGTGTAAAAGTTGTTTTGACAACATTTTGCAGCTTGACAACATTTTGCATCTACATACTAACTCACCCCCTAATGACTCAAACCAACACAAACAGACATGAAATGGTCCTTGAAGACCTTATTACATGAAAATAACTCAAACAAAACAAAACATTAACTTTTGACCCTTCTTGGGGGCATGAAAACTTGGGTGCCCCTGCACCATACTCCTTGGGAAAAGAAAAACTCAAGCTTCACTTGAGGACAAACCTACAATTGTACAACCATGTTTGATAATATCATCCTCATCCATCCAAGTTTCATTCTCCATAGGTAGACCTCACCATTTGACCAAGTATTGATAGTAGACCTTCCTCCTTGTCTTCTTAAGCTCCTTCTTGTCCAAAATGCATTCCAACTCCAAGGGTTGGCTTGGTGGAAGATCCCTGATCCAATCTTTATCTTGCATTGATGAACCTTCATTAGTACCTACAACAGCATCCCCTTTATAAGGGTAAAGATTAAAAACATTAAAAATAAGATAAATGGCAACCCCAGGAGGAAGTTCAATTTCATATGCATTCTCCCCAAACTTGTGCACCACTTTGCATGGCCCTCTCTTCTTCATTTTTAATTTAGAGTACTACCCTTTAGGAAATATTGTCTTCCTAAAATGATCCAAAACCAACTCTCCAACCTTAAAATGAACTTCTCTCCTCTTTTGATCAGCAATGTGCTTGTATTTCTCAACATTCTTTAGAAGATTCTCCTTAACCTATTGGTGGAATTCTTGCATTGCCACAAAAAATTGGTCACCTTCAGCAATCCTCCTTTCCATCCCACTAACATCTCTCAATTCAAACACACCCCCTAGGCTGCATACCATAAACAATTTCAAAAGGAATTTTTCCAACATTTCTATTCACTGAACCATTGTATGCAAACTCAGCTTGAGGCAAAACCAAATCCCATTGTGTTGCATGCTCCTTTTTCAGACATCTTAGAAGGTTTCCAAGGCTTCTATTCACCACTTTTGTCTTCCCATCAGTTTGAGGGTGATAGGAAAAACTGAAACTCAATTTCGTTCCAAGTTTCTTCCATAAGGTCCTCTAAAAGTGACCAACAAATTTTCTATCCCTATCAAATACAATGCTAAGAGGTAAACCATGGGTTCTTACTACCTCTTTGAAGAAAGAGTCCTGCAATGTATGAAGCATCATTAGTAATCTTACAAGGTATAAAGTGTGTCCTCTTTGAAAATCTATCTACAACAACATACACTAAATCAAAACCTCTTGGAGTTCTAGGTAACCCCATCACAAAATCCATGCTTATTGATTTCGAAGGCCTATTAGGGATTTGAAGAGGTTGGTATAACCATGCATTAGTGCTAGATCCTTTAGCCCTTTGAAAAATAGTACACTTATCCACAAAGTTTCTCACATCAATTTGTATTTTTTGCCAATAGTAGTGCCTCTTCAACTACTCCAAGGTCTTATCCAAACCAAAGTGACCTGCAAGGCTGCCACTATGCTTTTCTTTGATTAAATTATCCCTCATTGAACATTGAGGAATGCATAATTGTGCTTGTTTGAATAATAGATCATCTTGGATCAAAAAATCAAGCCACTTTTCATTATTGTTGCTACAAGGTTGCCTAAAACTTGCATAAATATCTTGAAAATCTACATAATCAATGTACATACCTTACAAAGAATCCACTCCTATGCTTTTCAATTGAATTTCCTACACCTTGAGAGATCTTCTACTCAATGCATCTGCCACTTTGTTAGATTGCCCCTTTTTATGCTTAATGGTGAAAGTAAACCCTTGCAAAAATTCAACCCATTTCACATGCCTACTACTGAGTTTATCTTGGCTATTCAAAAATTGAAGAGCATGATTGTCAATGTACACTACAAACTCTTTAGGAAGCAAATAATGTCCCCATTTATTTAATGTTTGCACCATTGCATACATTTCAAGATCATATGAAAAATACTTTTTCTTAGCTTCATTCAATTTTTCACTGAAAAAGGCAACAAGTATGTTTTCTTGACTTAGTAAAACACCTATAGCATGGCTACTTGCATCACATTCAATGGTGAAGACCTTATCAAAGCTTGGATAGTTAAAATGGGTTACTCAGTAACTTTATTATTCAAATACGCAAAAATTCTATCAGCCTCATTAAACCAAACAAATCTCTTTCTTATAACACCATTTATTGTATCAATCATAGGAGCATAGACATGACTTAAACCTCTTATGAATTTTCTGTTAAAACTAGCCAATCCGTGGAAGCTCCTTACCTCATCCACTAATCCTCGTGTACGCCAGCTTAGGATAGCCTCAACCTTACTTGGATCCATCTTCAAAGTGCCATTGGTGACCAGAAAGCCAAGGTAAACCAACTTTGTTTTCAAAAATTCACACTTCTTCAACTAATCTAAATGCTACAAATTCTCTTCTTTAGACTTCATAAAAACAAGAATATCATCAAGATACACTACCACAAACTTACCAATGAAAGGCTTGAGTACCTCATTCATCAATGCATGAAAGTACTAGGGGCATTTGACAAACCAAAAGGCATTACCATCCATTCATACAACCCTTCATTTATCTTGAAGGTTTTTTTCCACTCATCGTCAAGTCTGATTCTAATTTGATGATAGCCACTCTTGAGATCAATCTTGGAAAAGTAGCATGCACCACCCAAACAATCCATTAGGTCTTCAATTATTGGAATAGGGAATCTATACCTTATTGTGATTTTGTTGATGGCCCTAGAATCAGTGCACATCCTCCACTCACCACCTTTCTTTGGTGCTAGGACTGTGGGAACCACACAAGGACTCAAACTTTCCCTAATCATCCCCTTGTCAAGTAGTTCTTACACTTGCCTCTTAATTTCCTCATTTTTTTGTGGAGTCATCTTGTAAGCAGCTTTGTTGGGAAAACTAGCCCCTGGAATGAAATCAATATGGTGGCTTATATCCCTCATAGGTGGAAATGTGTTAGGAATCTCATCCACCACAATTTCCTCATACTTCTTCAACAATTTTTTCACCTCCAAAGGTAACTCCTCTTTCTTATCTTTTTCCATGACTTATTTAGGCCTGACTCTAACAACAAATCCCACATTTTCCTCTTCCAAGGTCTTTAGGAACTCCTTCTCATTAACCAACATTGCACTAGGCCCTACTTGAGAATCTAGGCTTTCATCCTTCAATGGTGTGAGGGTGTAAGAAACCCCATCCTTCTCTATAAAATATGTATTTTTCCTTCCATCATGAATGGCCTTCCTATCATACTACCAAGGTCTCCCCAACAGCAAATGACACACATCCATTGGTATTATATCACACAAAACCTTATCTTTGTATCCCCCTATATGAAAATCAACCCAACTTTGCTCATTTACAACTACTTGTTGCCCTTTGTTGAGCCAAGAAACTGTATATGGAGTGGTGTGAGGGATTCTTTTCAATTTTAACTTTTCTACCATTTCTACAGAGACCAAATTATCAATGCTACCTAAATCAATTACAACTTTGCAACATTTTCCTACACACTTACATGTGGTTCTAAAAAGAGACTTTCTTTATGGAGGTTCCTTTTCCATTGGCACTTTTATCAAAGTTTTGCTCACCATGAGAGACTCACCAACTTCTAGATCAACATTATGTGATGGAGAATTAACACTCTCATTATCCTCTCCTTGCACAATTTGATTTCTTCTTTCTCCTCCAAATGAATTAGTGGACTGATTTTCAGTGCATTACCATGCTTGATAGCCTACAAATTTGTTGCACTTATAACATTTTCCTATAAATCCACTTTATCCTCCTCTTTGTCTTCTAAATATGCCCTTATTGTTGGGTCTCCTTCCTCTAAAGTTTCCCCTTGAGTCTAAACTTTGCTCTTGATTGTTGCTTGATTCTCCTTGTGATCTTTGGGACTGCCCCCTACCAGAAAACATCCCTCTTACTCTAGAATTTATGCCTCTACCCCTACTTTTCTTTTCTCGCCTTCTTTTCAATTTATCTTCAACCTTGATGGCCAATTGGTAACACTCTTCCACCATTCTTAGATTGGTGAGGCTCAATTGATCTTGAAGGTTTTATCTAAACCCATTGATATATCTTGCCACTTTATCTTCATCATCTTCTACATGCCCTGCCCTTATGCTCAACTTGTAGAACTCCTATGTATAGGTTTCCACATCCATATCCTTTTGCTTGATATTTTGAAGCCTCTTGAACAACTGAATGGTGTAATCACCGAGAAATAATTTTTCATTGAGTTTAGCCACCATCCTATCCTAAGAGGTGATTTTAAACTTCCCCTTCTTTCTCCTTTCACTTTGTACATAATACCACCAAAGCAAGGCATGACCCTTCAACTTTGTCTTGGCCAACTTCACCCTTTGATCTTTTTGCACATCTTCATAATCAAAGTAGTTATCCAATGCTCCTATTCAATCTAGGAGTCCTTCACTATCCAAATTTCCTCCATAAATGAGTAAATCCATCTTGATTTTAGGACCTTCTCCCTTTACTTCCTTCAAAAAATTTGTCATCCTCAAGTCATCAGGATCTATCTCTTCCTCAGACCCTTCTTGGGAACTTTCCTCTTCCCCTTGGTCACTCAAGTCTCCTGTGACCACTTCTCTCCTCTGACTTGTTTCTATGGCAGCAAGCCTCTCATTCAATTATCTCATCTCTCTAGCATGTTTTTCCTTCAACTCATTCACCTCTCTGGCAATGATGATATTCCCTTTTGGAGGCATCTTGTTCCTTCTTCTCTTCAAATTTTCCTCTTCAAATCAAACCTATGCTCTGATACCAATTTGATGTAGAGAAGGGGTGGACAACTTCAAAACAACCTAAATTAACCAATCTTTCAATTTCTCAAACATCTAATGGTGGGTTTTCCCTCACAAGCCTTTAATCCTCCTAGTAGCCTTTCAAAAATAGTTTTTCAATCATAACTTTCAGGGAAGACATGACATCCAAAATATAAACATAGTTCCAGATACCCATTTGGACTTTATTCAACATATCACAAAGGTAGGGAAGGGTACTTTGTACATAATACATAAAAATCTGACTATCCTCTTTTGTAATTAGGCCTAATTACTTGAATAAGCTTGGTAGCAATAGGGTTTTTTAACTCTAGGATCTATATCTCCTCTCCAATACTTCAAACATGTCATACAATGTCTACTCAATCTTCTTATATCAAGTATATCAATCTTCCAAGGATTTTCAACAAAGATCCTAAACCACTAGGGTTCCCAGGCCTAATGCTTGAAGATATTAGACTAGGGAAGCAATCTCGCACATTCTAAACACCATCCCCTACATCTACAAGTTTTTGAAATCAAATAACACACCTAATTCTTCCATTCCACTAAGTTTCAAGAGTTTTCACCTGGTGGAATGAAATTTATTGCATTTTATCTATTCACTGGCTACCCTAACTAGGGTTTCAATTAATCTAGAGTAAAATGGACACAACCTGCTTGAAACTTCATGAAATTACATGAAACTAACACAAACATAAACTAGATTTACAACTTTACCAAACACAACTAATTTGGAGTCAGTATGGGATTGTACAGATCCATACTACATCAAGGAACAACAATGTAACTCCCAGATTTGCAGAAAATAGAGATATTTGTAGTGCTTCACTTCAATATTTCAACAACCAACCTTACTATTGACCAAAAAAGGTCTTTTCAAAACATTTTCAACCATTTTTCAACTATTCCCAACTAATTTTCAAACTACAAACACAACTAAACATCATTAGGCCCATGTTATGACAAAAAGTGTAAAAGTTACTTTGACAACATTTTTCATCTACATACTAACTCACCCCCTAATGACTCAAACCAACCCAAATAGACATGAAATGGTCCTTGAAGACCTTATTACATGAAAATAACTCAAGCAAAAAAAAACATTAACTTTTGACCCCTCTTGGAGGCATGAAAATATGGGTGCCCCTGCACCACAGAGGTACCTTCTACATCGAGATCCTTAGGGCTTTCCAAAACAATTTTAGCATATTCATCAACTTTAGCCTCTTGCACTTCATAATACAAATTAGATATCCAAACTAACCTTGATTCAACTACTTCCATGTGATAGAAGTCTAGACACAAGAAAATTTATGCTTTCGGAGTATCTTTCCACAACACTTACTGGAATCCTAAACCTTTTGTTTATCTTCATCTAAAATGTTCCAAAGAATGTAGCAAGGGAAGACTCTTGCGCATCCAAAATACCAAGATTTATCATTAAGTTACATAGTGTATTCTTCTTACTCTTCTTGACCTCTTTTAAATTCTTCAAAATATTTATACGAAGTAATTCACACAAGTCATATTCCATACCTATTGTTACCATATCAACAGCAGTATGCACCGTGGCAGTAGAAACTATAAGATCATTGTTAGGGATATTGTTGATGGTGTTTTTTGCACAACAACAACTCAAATAGAATATGGAAATCCTATCTCTCTTGAAAGGTAAATCTCTATCAGCAAGCCTCAAGAGATAACCCCAAGGTCTCTAATGCCAGGTCTTGACAATGCATAAACAACTCAGTGATAATGTGAAAATGTTGGTAATCACAAAGGGACCTTACTACAAGCAAATACTAAATATCAAAGCTTATCAAATTTTACAATATGGTGATACTTAAAATCCTAAATCTAACTCAGATAACAAAGAAATAGAAAAAGATTAGGGTTTCAAAGAGATTTCTAAGATTAATTATATTCCTAAGACTAACAATGTAAATGATAAAACACTTGAAATGGACCAATCCCTCATAAACTGATTCCTGCTTGACCCAGATAAATATGCAATCTTACAGAAATAGTGCAATCTTCTAAGGCATTAAATATTTTTAGATCATGAACATTCATCCAAAACAACCCTATTGCAATTGAAATGAACAAGTATCCACAATTGAACTAAGCATAGTGAATATTAAAGTCCAGGCTAACTTTGCAAAGCAACTAACAGTCAGCTAGCTGCAAAAAGTATGGACTAGAGATTGCCGCAAACACTTCAAGCATCAAACCATAAACACCATCAAGTCATATAACACTAAACTTACCCTGCATCAAATAAACTTAAGCAATTTCAAAAGATAGAATCACAAGAACCATGCCAGATAAAATTCAACACAAGAAAGGCACCAAATCACAATGTCTTTACTTGCATTAAATCACCCCAAAGTAGCAACAATTACAGTCTTCTATTACAACACTTGCTTAAAAATAAGACTAACTCTTAACTCTAGCTCTTGCTATACTGCTCAATTCGCTCCAAAGTAAAACTATCTAGCCCTTACAAATGAGGAAAAATTCCATATTTATAGAAACCCCCAAGATATGTTGGCCCAATTAGGTTTACAATAATAAACGGACACAAAACAAGTCAGCCCAAGAAGTTCTAGAACAACATAAAATAGTATTAAATGCTTGGGACTCATCTAGGTCGGCCTAGGTTCTCCAGTAAAGCTCAGTCCAATGCATGTGAAGGAGGAAGCAAAATAATGGGGAAGCACAAATTTCGATGAGGCATGGCATTAATTGCTCTCCCTTTTGTCCTCATCTCGTTCCATCTTATCCTGCACCATCCAAAATATCTTCTCCAAGTCGGCTATAGGTGGCATAGCTAACACCTTAATTCTCCTTTCAATGGACTTAATGTCCTCTCTTGACTATTCTAACACCTTATCCCTATCCACCTTCATGGTTTGATACTTATCCATTATTGCAATGTATGTGGCTGCATCATCTAACTAATGTTCAGTGATTGGGTCTTCATTAATTGGAGAATATATATCACGCCACCATTTTCTCAATTGCTCCAAGCTAAGATGTTTTGATGCAAACCTCTTTCTTCTTGTCATAACCTCAAAGAAAGAAATGCATTTTTTGTAGATATCAGTCAGGGTGTCCTCAATTTTCTTCCCTTGCTTATGCACCTTCTCCAAAACCCTTTGCCTTATTTGCAAACTTCAAACCATTCCCAAGGTTCTATAGCATTGGATGAAGGAAGAATTCCATCACTTACCAATTTATCTTCAGTGTATTGAATGATAGTTTTGGTCTTCTGCAACAAGAGATTCACACCCCCCTTATCCTGAGCTACAACATTCTTTAACCAATCTATTGATCTCATAGCATCTCCACCAATTGAAAGGATGTCCTTGATAGCATTATCTCCTTTAGCTTGTACTCCCTACAACTAGCTCATTGTGGCATGTGTAGTGGCTTTCATCTTCTCCAACTTAGTTATTGTTTCTTGTGGCAGAAAACTTGCAGCAAATGATGAGGAGTTGATGGATTGCAAGGGTTTCATCAAGTCTTGTAGATACCTTTTAAGTTTATCATTCTCCTTCTTTAATTTTTGATTGGTCTGCACCTCTTTCCTCAATCTACCCAAGATTATAGCACTAGAGTCTTCATATTCTTTAATTTCTTGTTCCATGGAAGTAGGCCCTAAGTTGATAGTCTACACACTGTAGTCACTACCAGTCACATCATCCTTATTCTTATCAGGAGTAGGAGTAGCAATGTGAACCACCCTATTATTTGCTTCATCTCTCTCAATCCTGGAGATAACCCTGGCTTTCTTCTTTGTTTTTCCCTTTCCTATGTTTGCCAGAAATTCATCCCAGTTGGGAGGAGTATCATCTACCACAATTTTCTTACTCTTTAACTCTTTTTCCAACCAACCTGGAACTATGAAATCTGACTGTACACTACCTTGTCCAACTGCATCCTGGTGAACCTTGGGTACATCTTCATTCAAATCTTGTTTTTCAAGAATCTCTTCAACTTTATCTTCTTTTCCATTATCATGCTTTTCTTCTTCATGCACTGGTGAAGGAGTCTTAATTGGAATTTCCTCTCTCTAAGGAGGTTTATCCTCTTCACTTCTTGCAGGTGAATCCTCAAAAGTCACCAAAGGAGACTGCAATACCTTCTCTATTTCCACTTCAACACTATAGAGTTCACCCTCTTGGAATTATTCTCCTTCTTGATCTTGGTAATCCTCAACATCCTTGGGTTCACTTGGTATATTATGAGCCTCATGAGAAGGAGGGATATTATCATGCTCAGTGGTAGGAATAGCTATGGGAGCACTTTTCTTTGGTACACCATCTTTAGGAGATGGAGTCCTTGATCTTCTCATGTACACATGTGTCTTCTCTCCCAAACTTTCCACATTTACTACTGGTGGGTCAACTTCATCTCCTTCCTTATAAGTTTCCTTCTCCTTCTGTGACAATCTTACTATTCTTCTTCTCTTAGGCATAGAAACACTAGCCTCTTTGCCTTCCTTTTTAGTTTCATCCTTTGCAGCTTTCTTCATCTTTGAAATGTGTTTCCTTTTCTTAGTAATGGGCTTTCTTTGATTCTCTACCTCTTCTACCTCTTGAACATCTTCAATGTTTATCTTGAAAGGGTAGCTCGCCTTAGTCTTACCCTTAGGATCCTGCTTAGTTGATTCCTCAGAAGTGGAATGAGACTCCAAGTCTCCCATTAGATCATAGGTGCATTGTGCACCCTCACTTTCCAACTCCCACATCTTGTGCTAGAGCCACAGCTTAGTGTACTTGATCACTGGAGTCATGATCTCTTCTAATTATGTCTTCTCTTCCTCTAGCCAATCTATTTATCCAACTGGTTTATATTTTACAGCTTCATATTCATGGCCCTAAATCAAATCCCCATCATCTTCAACTTGATCTAGAATGGCCTTTATGTTGTACAGCCGGACTAAGTTCACTGGTAGCCTGGAGAACTTCTTCTTTCTAACTTCACATCCATCATTGTTGTTGGCCCAATAATCCTCTATATCATCCTTATGACTATATTCCCTACTGGCCTTCTTTTGTGCTTCACTAGTCCTATCAAATTTGGATCTCTTGGAATGGAAAGATAGACCTAGAGTACTCATTTCTTTTTCAGAAGCATGGGCCAAATTAATAGAGGGGCAGGCCTCACTACTGCCTATCCTCAGAGGAAAATCACCTCCAAATCTAGTCTTATGTTTGTCCTTCTTGATGATTGCATCAAAATAACAGATCTACCTCGTGACCTCCAGAAGTATAACATGACCTATAGGATATCTAGGGAGTCTGTATGGATCCCTCTGACAACCATCTATTATGATATATGAAAGGTAGGGAACTCGATAAACCAAGTTCCAAACCTCTTGATCAATTCCTTAGCATTATTTGAGATTCAAACATGCTCTGCACCTTGCAATGGCCTAGTGATGTACATGGTGAATGCATCGTTCACCCTCCTATAACTTGTGCCACCCAAGTGCAATTGTGGGTATACTTCATAAATTACATTCTACCCAAACACACCCCTTGTGCTTAGCCCTTTGTATGGATGGAACCTTGCAAGTGCATAAACCAAGTAAGAAGTCATTATGAAGGTCTTTGTCTGCAAGACATTACACATTTTTTCATGGATCATTGCACTTATGATGCTTGCCCAATGGTAGTCAATATTCTGCTCCATCCTTTCAATGACATGTAAAATCCATTTTTCAAAGACTCTTGCACCCTTCAATCCCACTACCTTACTGAGAAGTATGATAGCATCACAGTATTCCTTCTTAAACTTAGCTCTGAATAACTGCTTGGGTAGCTTGGAGAAGTGGGACTTGGGTTTCTCCAGCCAGGAATTGATGACCTGTTGGGATTTGATGACATCTTCATCATAATATTTCTTTGCTATATCCATATCAAAACCCACTACATGAGACCTATTAGGCATGTCAAAGGTCTGGGCTATAGACACAGGGTTGAGATTTGCCACAATCCTTCCTTGAGAACCAACTATCCTTGGTGTGCCCCTATCATAATGTCTGGCACATTCAAGCACCAACTCGTAACACTGAACTGTAGGAGGGAATCCAGCTACATGTGCCAACCCTAATTCCAATATCCTTCTGGCCAACAGAGGGAGGTTTTGTGCTACCATCCTTGTCTTAAATTCTTCATAATCCCACAATCCAACATTTGTATGGGTGACCTCTAACCAAATGGAAGTAAACTTACTCTCTGGGATTCTACTCTTTATATCTAATTTAATCATTTTTTCCTCAAAGATAGCAGACCCTTCAGCACTTGGATCCATTACCCTACCTTTGGTCTTTCCAGTAACAACTTGACTTGATTATTCCTGCATTCAATAAAGAGACCATAGTAAGGATCCATCACAACATGAAATTCAATCTAATCCATTACAAATGATAGATCCATCCTTAATACAAGTCCCATCATGAGAAAAATTCCCCTAAGATCTCATAAGAATTACTCATTTCAAAGTTCAGGTTTTAAATCCACTTGCGGAATTTAGGTCAAAGAGGAATTTCATAAAATTCTAGACTAGACGGAATCTAACGAAACAAACATAAAGAAACTTCCAACAACCATTTAATCAACCATTATTAACAAAGAAATAGAATGACACATCTTAAAATAACTCAAATCGATCATAAAATGCACAATCATTGGCTAATAGATCATGCTATCTCTCAATTCTTCATTTTCAACAAGATTTCAGGGAATTTTGCCAAGGACGGAAATCCACAAAAATGGCAATAGTTTACGAACTCCGGGAAAATGAAGGGACAAAGAAATTTTGGTAAAATCCTGAGGAAACATACTTTTGCGAATTCAGTGTAATTTTCACATTTTAAGAATATTTTTGGGAAATCGATGAAGCGATGGAAAAAATTAGGGAAGTCCTAAAGTGAAGGAAATCCACGAAGTGTTCGAAAACCTGAAATCTTTGACTTCGTCATAATTTCGCCCAAATTGATCAAACAATTAGGAAGTTGGGGATTTAGCTTGGGATTCAGTTCGTTCAAAGTGCAAGATGAACAATCCAGGCTTCCAATCTATCTAAATGAGATCTGATCAGTATGAGGAATGATTTCAACAAGGGAAACCCTAGGAAATCACCATGATAGCACAGCTTGGATCCTAACTCATCATTTTCATTTCCACTATTCTTCACACAAATTCTCCCACGACCCAACTAAGACAAGGTGATTATTAGATTAAACAATGAACAACAAGCTTCACTTTGCCCAAGACGTGATTTCATCAAAGGTCAGGGATTTCTAGGTTAAACCAGAGCTCGACATAAGAAGGAACAAAATCAAATTAAGAATCAAGCAAATCAATGGTTAACCTCATTGAATCACAGTCATGTAGAAGGAAAGGTGGCGTCAGCTATAGGGAAGAGCATTGAACTCAAAACCACAAACCCTAGCCCTACTACCAGACTCTACCACATCAAAATCCTGACTCAATGAAAACACACACGCAAAAATTGAAGAAAATTCAATTCATTTATTAAAAGGGAAGGCAACATGTACATACCATGAGAGCAAAGAAATCAAAATAGTTGTGACTGGCAAGAAACCTTGAAGTCTGGGTAGAATGCAAGCAGTCACCAGAAAAACTCTACTGCAATGATTGATCACAATTTCAAATGCACAATCTAGCAATAGCAACTCAAAATCCAGCTCCTCAAATCTCACAACAAGGAAAATGACACAAATTTCTGCTCATAAATCTCAATTAAATACAATAAAAGCAAACTACAAGATTGTACAGGAGACGCAAATGCATCAACAAGATAACGAGCTCGGGAATCCGAAGGCACGATAGAGTTTCGGGAAAATCCAATCTAGACGGAATTCCATGAAGTCCTGGAATTTCCAAGAATAATGTAAAGCAACCTCCGTTAGGTTTTCAAAGTGTTCGAAGAATTCCACCTAGAGGGAATTTTCTCGAAAATAGAGAAAAAATCGAAATGAATCCCAAAACACAAGATTTTCAAAGTGTTTCTTCAAAAGGGGCATTTGCACAAGTAAGATAATCATTTGGGAACATGTCAAGGCAACCAAATCCTCAAAATCAAAGGGCCAAAACACCAAGAATGAAATCAAAAGGGGGTCCCTACTTTTAACGGGGCATGTGTGCGAAAACTGCACAACAGATACAAACTTTGTGACCAATGACCATAGTAGCATACCGTATTACCAGATCAACAATAAAACTCAAATTAATTTATTTCCCATTAGAAACCACACCTGTAACCTCAATTATTTCTTTTTCACCCATAGCCTTCAGTTTGGGAACTGTTTCGGAGCAACACAAACCAGTCACAACTAAAATAGCTTCTCTAGAAATCAAATGTACCTCATCTATCCACATAGATTCATCATGAATTCTTCTCAACACTATTCGAAATACTTCTTCTCAAATTCAAACAACGGAAATTTTCTCCAAACATCCAACTTTTTCTCAACTAATATTCTATAGGCATCATGGCTCTCTTTCAATTCACTTTCCCAAAGCACATTCAACTGAACTAATGACTTCTCTTCAATCTTACTGTAAAAATATGCATAAATATATTTTGTAGGAAAAACTCTTGGAGGGATGCAAGAGAATGCACCAATAGACTCTTCTAACACATTCTTCAAATATCTCTTCAACCTATCTTTATCCACACAATTCACAACCTTTGGATCATCCATAGCAATAAAAGTGAAAGATTGTGCAAACAAGAATACCTCTAATAATTCCGAGAAGAAATGTATAGATATCCTTCTTTTGGAGCTTGCTTTGAATCTGTCTGTTGTCTTCTTCAAACTCTGAAACTTTGAATTTCTTTCTAAGCTTCCTTTGAACACTTCTCTGAAAATACATAAGCCTTTTAAATTATCCGAATTTATTCCTTTCATTCTGAATGATTTTGCAATAAATGCTTCAACTTGCAGGTCGATTGCCTCAAAAATTGTGTACACCTCCATTCTTTCAAATTCTTCAAACTTCATCCTTCACACATGCTACTGAGAAAATACATTAACCTTGTTACTACATTAAGTATACTTCTGCCATGATATGACACAAGTACCAATGAGGGGGTTTATTAGATTTTTGTTGATCACTCCCCCTTAGCCACTTCTTTTATTTAGAGATTGATAGGAGTATCTGCACCGAAGGTCAGCACAAATAAGACTAATGATTCCTTTCTCCAAATCCTTTTCATTTCCTTTCTTGCTTCTTCTGGATCAAAGGTTTGAACATTATTTTTCACCGGATAGATATTTTTCTTTCTTCCACTGTTACTACCAGGGTGTTCCAGATTGTTGCACTTAGAACAAACAACATTCTTCTTTCCATTTTCCCTTTTACCCAATAGACTAACTTTACATCCATTATTCTTGCTCTTAGAACATTTTCTAGGAAATGATAGAGAATCATTCACTTTACTTTTACAGTCCTTTGCCTTATGACCAAATTTCTTGTAGGAATAACAAATACCATTAAAGGATAAATACCTTTTAGCATCATATCATTTGACAAGAATTTTTTTGAAGTTGCTTCTTCCCTCCTTGATGTTTCTTTTTTTTTTGTGTCTTCTTTCTAATGGATTGCTTCACTTTAGAACTTTGACCTTCCTCAAACCCTAAACATCTCTTATCCATTTCTGGTCTTTCAGAGGTAATCAATTCATCAAGCATCATTGAGCTTATCTTAAATTTGTCTTCAAAACTTCTTGCCTTTTCCAGATCAGATCTCAGGATTTCTACTTCTTCTTCTAGCTTTATGCATTCATCCATCTTCCTTTGAATTTCAATTTCCTGACATTCTTCAGTTCTTTTCTTCTCATCCAATTGTTGTAAAAGGTGAGAAATGATTTCTTCTCCTTCAGTCAATAGATCGCATGATTCCATACTTTTTCTTTGCAGCTTTTCAATGTACTCATTTACTTTTATCAACCTATCCTTTAGAACTTCCATTTCTTTTGAATATTCAGCAGAGACCACTTCCGAAGGGAAAAAAATTCTCATACCCAAATTTTGAGACCTTCCTCAAGCTATTAGGTTTCTTCCGAGGAACCAAGCTCTGATATCAATTATTGAACATCTAGAATACTGAGAGGGGGGTGAATTAGTATTCCACAAAACCTTAATAAAATCCACCTAAACATTATCACAATTCTAACTGAATTGGCAAGAGAGAACATAAAAAACAAGTCAATGCAACCATACACATGAACACCAATAATTTTACAGGGAAAACCCAAAATGGGAAAAACCATGGCGAGGGTTAACTCACAATATATTATCTAGATACAAAAGATTACAGGGCTCACTACTAGGTTAAAAAGGCTCACTGCCCGAGTACAAAAAATGGCTAACTGCCAAGATACAATGATAGTGGCTCACTGCCAAAAGATTGAAATGATAGGATACGCCTTCAATGTGTAGGGTTCGATTCCACTGAAGCTCAAAATAAGAAGTACTGCCACACACAACAGTCACTCAAAAAAATTGTACTAATCACAACTGTTAAAGAATTTAGGCTCCAATCTTCTCTATTTGCATTCACTTCTCCTTCTCGCTCATACACCCCTTACTTCTATATTTAATCTTATAAATACAAGTATATCTTATCCATCATTTAGGAAGGCCTAATTAGATGAACACAAAATAATCAAAACCTTCTTCTTTGGCACCATATAATATTTAAACATTTTATCCATGTAGTGCATTATACCAAGTCGGCTATCATCCATAAAACATAACTAGTCTTCATAATATATTGCATTCGCCGAGTCGGCCAAGACTAGAACGCAATTCTCCAAACCAACAAATAATCCTCAAAGAAAAAACCTTCTGGATTTGAGAACACATTAATTTACCATCATACTACCAGCAAAGAGACTATCAACAAAACCACAACATAAGAATGTTCACCTTAATAGAATGTGGAGTCTCCCACACAATATGACAAACACAGAGCAATAGTAGGATACAGAGTTGAAATCTGTCAAAGATAAAAAAAATTCTCACAACAAAAAATGTCTCGAGATCTAGGATATATCTTTCTGAATGAGTCAAGAAAACATGGTTAAGAGATTACAGTCATATCAGATCTTGTGGTGAATTCCAAACTCAAATACCAACACACTAATTCATCACAAAAGAGTATTACTGATAGAGAACAACTTTCAGTAAACCAAGCAGACTTCCCATATAATTATCACCATGTTGACATCAATGGAAACATAGGAACAACCAACAAAACCATCGATACTCCATGCTCATGTTACGAAGCTTCCAACAATCCATTATTGGATCTTGGTAGAGTGGCTTCCACATCATTTTTTCCGCATGAGTCGAATCGATAAATTTACTAAGTATTATGACTTGAACGAATTTGCATGAGCCTTTTACCATGTGCAAAATTGCATGAACATTGAAATTTCTAAAGTGTTTTTTCGTTGTAGAAAATTCGATGTGAGATTCCATTTGTGGGGCACCATTTCACTAGCATCGTTTCCGATGGCGTCTTCATCTCTCATCCTTGAAACCTTGTGGTACCCGCATCCCCAGCCTACAAGACCTCAAAACCCGCAAATTGCTAGAAATTGTTCCAGGATGCAAAATTTAGTATTTGATATATTTCTGATGATTTTTGGCCTTAATGATGCATTCTCAATCGAACTAATGTCTCTCTTTCTCATTTTTTTAATTCAACTAATTACATGTTCTTGCAGGTTTTATGGAAAAAACTAAGAAAGCGGGGAAGAGTGAAAGAATAGAAAAGATCGAAAAGGATAAGGAAAAAATGAAGTATGAGTTTCACGGCATGGAGGTCACCTCCAAAGTTTCTTTGGATTGGTACAAACTATCAAATATTGACCTCAGACATATCAATATTGATGAATTCAAATAATGTGTCCTAATCAATCCAAAGAATGACATGGTGAGGAGAATCTAAAAAAGTGGGATTTCCCATGCAGAAATTTTTTTGCAGTTTCTGATTAGCCCTGACCTCATTCATGGATGTCAATAATTCTATCACAAGGATTCCCATAGGTTCATTACCTCAAAGGGATGAGTGGTGGCTAACTTAACACCCACATCTATTGCACAGTTTTTAGAATTCCTATGTTTTTGAAATTGGAGGTTGTTGAAAGTATAAAGGTATTGTAATTGATGTCAACAAGAAGTCTACTGACTAGTGATGTCATTGATGTCAACTATGTGTTGAGAAATTTGTTGCATGATGAAGATGTCAAGGATATTGAGAAAATTGTGAAAAAGAGGAAAACAAGTTGTTGTATGTTGTGCATGTGTAGTTGAGACTTTGAAGAAGTGTTGTGAGTACATGGAGCTATTTTTTTGTTGTAGAGTTTGGAGATAAGTTGGAATGAAGTAATGAGCTGATATGATTTCTCTGGTACTTGGTTTCCAAGTGCTTTTGAGAAAATTTGACAAATAAAGTAAATTGTGTTGTGCAAGTGTTCATAGTGTGCCCTGGTATTTTTCTCTACATTTCTTCTATGTTAATGTTATGCATGTGTGGATCTAATAGGTTATTGAAGGTTTTCAAAGGTTACTATATTTAGAATGTGGGTTTCTAGATCATTGTACATCGTAAGATATTTCCACTAATGTGTGAACCAATCTTTTAGTAATGTTTTATGTGACCTGGGAGAAATGTATTTGAGTTGTGTTTCTCCACTAACTAACTTCAGGTTATGTGAACTTGGGAAGTTGCTTATAATGCTTTTATCTTTCTATATTAAAAAATTTACTTGATTTTCTGTAGAACAGAGTGAGTTTTATTTGTTAGTATACAAATAAGGGTTACCAGTTGTTCTAAGATGAAGTATTTGTACGATGCGAGTTTGCATGAAGTTTTTAATGAATCTTAAGTATTTCATGGATGATTATAGATCATGTTCAAGTGAATCATGTTGTATGGATGCTACAGATTGATATAAGGAAGCCTGTACTTAATTATTATGGTGTTTTACATAGGTGTTGGTTGACCTTGTGTTTAACACTACATGCGAGCTTATTAAACCATGTAGAGGTGTGTTGGGATCTATTTGGGTCCTAATTAAGGATTTATATAGATCTCCATTCCTATCCACTACAAGAATTTTTAGGTGCCAACCTATTTTGAATGTGTATGTATAACGGCTAGTTGTTGTTATTGGAGAAGGTTTTTGAGGTTGAGGTTGATATAATATGTATGGTGTTGTGGTGAGATGAAGGATGAAAGAAGTGAGAAGCAAGATAGATGCGAGATTGATGCGAGTGATGTGTGTGATATGAATTTGAGTAGAGCAGTGCGAATTTCAATGTTAGGATTCCTGAAGATAGTGAGCTGAAGGAATTCAAAATCATTCTTGCAAGACTATGAAAGTGTGTGAGAAATTGTGGTGGATTCCTTGCTGCATTGAGAAGTATTATTTGTGTAACATTTCTCTTATATCTTCTTCTTCTTTTTTGTGGTAGTGAGCCCTAGTTGTCAGCCTTTTTGGACAGTGTGTCCTATTCTAGTAGTGAGCCCTTGTATCAATTTTGCTATTACTTATATTATGAGCTAATCCTCACCATTTTTTTCCCTCATTTGGTTTTCCACATAAATCTAGTGTTCTCTTGTGTATGGTGTTTTGATTCTAGTTTATGTTATTTACATTTCATGTTTAATCATACTAATAGAATAAGGGTTTAATGAATGCTTGTGGATCTAATTATTGTAGAGGGTTTTGAAGGTTTAATCATACTAATATAATTGGTATCAGACCTAGGTTCCTTGGAGAAGAGCCTAATCACTTGAGGTAGATCCGGGATGGCGAACAAGGTTACTTTGGAATTCCCTAAGATTTGATTGCTCAGATTACGTATTCTAGAAGAAAAAGATGGAAGGATTTATGGCAGCTCAAGGATATGAGATTGAAAAGGCTTACCTGAATACATATACTTTACCTTTGAATGGTCCAAGTAAAAGTGCAAAAATTGAGGTGCATGAAATCAATGCTAAGGAAAGATTTATTATTGTGAATAGTCTTTCAATACTAAATTATTAAAGTTATGAGTTTGAAGAATGCTAAAGAGGTTTGGGATAAGCTAGAAAGAATTTATGAAGGAGATCCTATTAGAATTGATGATTCAATCCAAAGCTCCCATGAAACACTTGCAAGTAATTACCTATCACAATAGAGAAGAGATCAATAAGCAAGATTGTGCTCAATAACCTAAGAATTGTATTGATACAAATAACCTAGATAAATATTACAAATGAATGTGCAAGCTTTATAAAAGCATTGCACAAGCAAACCCTACATGTAGATTTGACAAGATAGAGACAAGTGTTGTAATCTCATGCAATGAGACAAATTTTCCTAACTATAGTCCAATCTAATATAAGAGTCAAACTAAAGATTAAAAATCAACTCTTAAGTTTAGCTTAAGTGAACTAAAGTAAAAAAGCCTCTAATAATTAATTGATGATTAAGTAATTATCAAATAACAACTTATTTACTCCAATAGATCCAAAGGTCAAATTGTTGGAAGAATGAAGAAGAATGGCTAACTATACAGTTTTGTGTTGTCATTGATGTCACCATGTTATATGAGTTACAACTGCAAGACTAAGTCATTGATTGATCTGGTATTTTGGTCTAGTATCTAAACCGGTATACAGTTTACATCCTCCAATATTTTGGTTCGCAATCCTCCGCGATCAATAGTTGTGGCTTATGGTTTTGGGATTTAGTTTATGGATATTGAAATCATGTATGTTTGGAATCTTTCATGCTCAGGTGCTCGTATGGTGTATCGACATTACTCTATTGATTGCATTTTTCTATTAAGCCCATCTCTAGCTGACCTCATGGATAATTGGTGGTATGGTGAATTAATTTTTTTTTGTGAGTATATGTGTGACCTATCTTAGGTCCATGTCGGCATGATGTTGCATGCTAAATGTTTAAATTGTCTTTTGGAAGATTTTGTGAATGCTTGAAGCCAACAGTTGGTATTTTTGATGAATAAGGGTTGCATCTAATTAGGTTGACCTAATTGATGCTTGTGTATAAGTCAAATGTATATCTCAAATAGTTTTGAAGATTGTAAGTATGCAAAGAGAGTGAGGAATGACATTGATGCGAATGTGAAGAAGTGTGAAAATGATGAAGTGTGTTAAGTCAGTCTATTGAGAATCATTGGAACTGTATCAGTACTTGTTAGGTGCACTCTCATCAATTCATTTTAGCTGTGAAGCCAATGTTGTTTTGTAATCCTTTTTGTAGGTAGTGAGCCTCCTTGTGTAAGCAGTGAGCTTTTGTATCTGGACAGTGAGTCCTATTCTGGGTAGTGAGCCCTTTCAAAGTGAGCCTTATATATTCACTTTTTGCTATTACTTTATATTGTGAGTTAATCCTCATCGTGGTTTTTCCCTCATTGATTTTTCCATGTAAAATATGGTGTTCATTGTGTTGACTTTTCTTTCTGTTATCTACATTTCATGTTCATACTTAATAATAGAATAGTGTGGTTGTGAAGTCGATAAGTGTTTGAAGTTTTAAATTTGAATTTGGTGACAACTGATTCACCCCCCTCTCAATTGTCCTGTGCCTTTTAACAATTGGTATCAGAGCTTTGGTTTCTTGGTGAAGAGCTTAACCACTTGAGGAGGATCCTAAAGGTTGATCAAATGGATGATAAAGAAGAACTTAGGGCTGCACTTGAAGATCTTGATAAATCTAAAAATAAAAATAGAGATTTGAAAGAAAATCTTGATGACGCAAATGAATGTGTCTAGAAATTGAAAGAGAAATTGAATAAATTCAAAGAAAGGCATATAGAGATGAGTGAGTAGCTAAAACAAGAGATCATCGGATTGAAAGTGTTAGTATAAGAAAAGAATCAAATTGAAGAATGTTTGAATACAATGGTGCAGAGCAAGACTGATGAATGCACTAGACTTGAACAAGAGGTGGTGAACTTGAAAGTAGAACTGGAGAAAGAAAAACTCTATGAAAACAATTTCAAATCTAGCTCTGACAAGCTTGATGATTTTATTGTAGGACAGAAACCTAGTAAAGAAAAAGGTGGCTCGGGAAATGAAACAAGTGAAAGCTCAAAGGATAATCAAAAGACTCAAGATAAAGGGAAACAAAAAATAAATCCAAGAAAATTTGCTAGAAGACCACCTATGAGACAACCTAATGCTCAAAGGTATCCCTCTTTCAATGGTGTCTACTTTTCATGTAAGAAATTTGGTGATAGGGAAACCGAGTGCAAAAGTAAAATGAATCAATTTTCTGGACAATATTTTTCATGCAAGAAATTTGGAAATAAAGGCTCTGAATGTATATCTCAGGTGAGAATGCTTAGTCAAGTGATGATGAATAGGTTTAATGGAGGAAAAATGAATCAATCCTTTAATGGCTACTGCTATACTTGTAAAAAATTTGGACACAAAGCAAATAAATGTAGATCAAGGTTAATGGAGGTCAAAAAAGTGTTGTCTGCTATAACTACAACAAACTTGAACATATCTCAAAAGTTTGCAAAAGTAAGAAGGGAAAGCAGTCTGCTCTAGTAGAGAAGAATAAGCCAATGAAGAAAATTGACAAAGATGAGGTGAAGCAAGAGATGAATAAGATATGGAGGAAGAAAGAAGAAGAGCCAGAGACAATAGATGTGTTTGTGCCCTCATCTGGTACAGACATTTCCTCTAGGAATTAGACCTAGCATGGTTTTAGGAGGACGATTAGCAAAAAATTGTACAAACCCCCTAGATGAATGGTGTGTCAGATGTTGGCACGAGGATATATTGTAAAGAGTGAGTAAACAAAGGTTATGAAAAAGAAACTGGAAGAAAAATTGTAGGCATGTTCTTTTGTGAATTGATTTAGGGTTTTATCAGCTTTTTGAAGTCTTTTGTATTTAATACAAATTAGGAAAAACTGATGGTGTATAAAGTAAAATCCATAAGTCTTCTTGATCACTTGTGCACTTGAAAAGTTCAAAAAATGACTTGGAGAAATCCTAAAGCGATCTCAAAGTGATTTGTAGCAATTCTAAGGAAAATTGAAGGAACTATTACATATAATCAAGAATTATTGAATCATTTTACAAAGGGGAAAGAAGGGAAAAGGAAGAAGTTTTGATTGAATAATAACAAATTCAAGAAAGATAAGCATGACGATGGATAGAGGATCGAGTGGCAATATTCCACTAAAGTTGAAAGGTGTTGAATTGGAAGAATTCAATCATAGGAAGATGAAGGAAATAGAACTAGGGTTGAAGACAAATGAATTGGAGAGCATAAAAACCCTAGGTATGGATTTATGGGGAGAATTTCATTGGTTTGCAGACAAAGAATCTATCTTATTCTTGTTGAGTCAATTCAAGAATGGAAAAATTATGTTGGAACAAACCCTATCTGGTCACAAAGGAGGCAATCGAAGCTATTACTGGTTTATGTAGTGTCAGGGACCTCCTGACGAAGAAAACCGTGAAATACAAAAATGTGGAGGAACTTACTAGTATTGACTAAGACCCTCAAGCTCTATTGATAAATACTATTGCTGATTTTGATGTAAGGTATGTTTTGTACGACATCTCTTATAAAATCTATTTCAGAAATAGTGAAGGTTTGACTTTGGCTATTGATGGTTAAGGAAAACAAGAAGTTTGATTTGTGTAGAATATTACTAGAAAACCTAATTGAGAATGTCAAAATGTCTTTGGTCGAGGGCTATCCTTTTTGGTTTGGGTATTTTCTCATATGTTTGATATTTTACTTTTTGAGCTCACTACTGGGAAGAGAGAAAGTTGAGTGGGAATCTGGTTTCCCTATCGAAAAACAAGTTTACAGGTATTTGGAATCAATGGAGGAAAATGTAAGTGTTTGCAAAATCTATTTTGCATCCCTGAAGGCGAATCTATGCTCTCGTATGTCAATACCTAGTCAGTTTGAAGTGGGCTCCCCCTCCCGTAAGAAAGAATTAGAAGTCATCATTGGTGAATCCTCTCCATAATCCAAAAGGAGGAAAACTATCACAAAAGAAGTTATCACTATCTTGGAAGAAGAGAAGAATGAAAAAGATTTTTTGTTTGGATCTGAATCCCTTGATCTAGAGGATATATAGATGATGTTAGTTAAAGGTGATATGAAGAAGGTTGGTGAAATGTGGAGTGCATGCTCTCAGATCGAGAGACTTAAAATTGATGATGTACTAGTTGATTATTTTCTCAATAGGGGTATCTTAGTTTCAAATGTATCTGACTTATTACTAGATGATCTAGTAGAAGTTATTGAAGAAAGAACATTATTTAAAGGACCTGAAGGTCATAATTTTGAAGCTATGATTGAAAAAAAATGGTGTAAAATCCAAACAAATGTTATCTAAAAACATTAATGAGACAATAGAAAGCATCAAAGAAGCATATGATATCTTCAAGTATTGTCTCCAGTGGCTGGCAGCTATTGACAATTTTAGAAGCAGAATTGAAGCCATTGAATCTGAGATGAATTGTATTGGAAAGGGATTTGATTTCTTCAAAGACAAGAATGGAAAATAGAGAATAAGAGTTGGTGAATTGCAAGTGGAATTGTTGATTGCTTAGAGGCAAAGAGAAGACTTAGTTAAAACCTCCTGGATGGTTAACTAAATTGTTGAGGTCTGGTTGGATCATCTCTCTAGAATACTCTATGACGTAGAAGATTATGAACGACAATGTCTGTCTTCGGACCAGACATCCTCTTTTAAGCAGTTGTCTTTATTAGATTGTATGAGTGCAAGGATGAATTCAGTTGTGATTTCTTGAAAAGGGATTCTTCTGATCATAAGAGATAGGTACAAGAAAATATTTCATGTAAAAAGTTTCATTTTCACTTAAATGTTTAAAATGAGGAGTTGGAATTCCTTTGTATATACAATATTACCATGTACATACATGCACATCCTTTTTTTTTCACCCTTTTCCATTGATGTCAAAGGGGGAGAGAAGTGTGGAGAAAGGAGTTAAAAGGGAAAGGAAAATGTTGTTAAGGGGAAACAATGTTGTTTTGAAATTTTTGGCACATGTTACCATCAATGAAAAAGGGGGAGATTGTTGGAAGAATGAAGAAGAATGGCTAACCATACATTTGTGTGTTGTCATTGATGTCGCCATGTTATATGAGTTGCAACTGCAATATTAAGTCATTGCTTGATCCAATATTTTGGTCTAGTATCTGAACCGGTATACAATTTACATCCTCTGGTATTTTGGTTCGCAATCCTTCATAATCAATAGTTGCTACTTGTGGTTTTGGGAATTATTTTATGGATATTGAAATCATGTATGTTCAGAATCTCTCATGTTCAGGTGCTCATATGGTGTATCAACATTACTCTATTGATTGCATTTTGCTATTAAGCCCATCTTTGACTGATCTCATGGTTAATTGGTGGTATGGTGAATTAATTTTGTTTAGCGGGTATATGTGTGACCTATCTTAGGTCCATGTTGACATGATGTTGTGTGTTGAATGTTTAAATTATCTTTTGGAAGATTTTGTGAATGCTTGAAGTCAACAGTTGGTATTTTTGATGAATAAGGGTTGCATCTAATTAGGCTGACCTGATTGATGCTTGTGTATAGATCAAATATATATGTTGAATAGTTTTGAAGATTGTAAGTATGCAAAGAGAGTGAGGAATGACATTGATGAAAATATGAAGAAGTGCGAAAATGATGAAGTGTGTTAATTCAGTCTATTGAGCATAACTGGAACTGTATCAACACTTATTAGGTGCACTCTCATCAGTTCATTTCGGCTTTGAAGCTAATCTTGTTTTTTAATCCTTTTTGTAGGCAGTGAGCCTCCTTGTGTAAGCAATGAGCTTTTATATCTAGATAGTGAGTCCTATTCTAGGTAGTGAGCCCTTTGGCAATGAGCCTTATATACTCAATTTTTGCTATTACTTTATATTGTGATTTAATCCTCATCGTGTTTTTTCCCTCATTGGTTTTTCCACGTAAAATTTGGTTTTCATTGTGTTGATTTTGATTTTTGTTATTTTCATTTCATGTTCATACTTAATAACATAATAGTGTGGTTGTGAAGTTGATAAGTGTTTGAAGTTTTGAATTTGAATTTGGTTACAACTGATTCAACCCCCCCCACTCTCAGTTGTCTTATGCCTTTTAACACAAACAAGCAAAGTTTTAGAATTTGAAGGAACAATTTTAAATGTTGTGGATGTATGAGGATGAAACAATTAAAGTCTACATATAGAGATTTGATGCTTTGGTAAGTGTTATGAGAGGTCTTGGTGCAAAAATTAATGAATCTAAAGTTGTGAAGAAATTTATTAGATTGCTTCCTAATTGTTACAGTGAAAAGGTATCTTCTATTAAGGCAAATACAAATTTTGATAATTATTCTAGAGATCGGTTGATTGGAACACTAACTGCATTTGAAATGAGGAAACGTAGTTTGAAGAATATTAAAAAAGTAGACTTCTTTCAAGGCTGGTAAATCAGAGAAGGTTGAAGATTCAGATGGAGAAGATCTTGATGATGTGGAAGCTAACTTTGTGAGAAAGATGAAAAAGGGTACTCGTAAGTACAACCTTTCAAATTTTTTAGATATGGTGATATAGGTCATTATGCTTCAAGATATAAACAATAAGAATAAGGAGAACAAAGGAAAGATGATTAAAAGAGCTTACTATGTTAGAGAAGATGTTGTTTGTTAGAGAAGATGTTGGTATTTTTGATGATGAATCTGACTATGGAGATTTTGATGATAATGAATGCTTGGTTTTGGCTATAAAAGAAGAATCTAGTTCTTCTAACCCTAAAATTTGTGGAAAGGAAAGTGTTTCAGAGATGAAAGACAAGATTGAAGGTACTTTGGTATATAATTTTCATGTTAAAGAGGATAAGAATTATTGGATTGTTGATAGTGGCTGCTCTAATCACATGACTAGAGACAAAAGAAATTTTGTTAAACTTGAAAAGTCTAATGGAGGATTAGTTAAGTTTGGAGATGATTCAAGAGTTAAGATTTTTTGAATAGGTTCAATCATTTTTGATGTGAAGCATAATACTGACAATGTTTACTATGTTAAGGGTTTAAGGCATAATATTTCGAGTATTGGACAAAAGTGTAGCAAAGGATATAATCTTATGTTTAAGTACGAAACATGTGAGATCAAAAAAGGGTCTAGAACTGTGATTGTTGCTAGTAAGAAAATAGATGGAAACATCTATTATCTTAAAGGTGTTGATGGTCATTGTTGTGCCCTTAGCACACACACCCCATTCGGAATGGGGACCCTCTCTTTCCTTCACCTTGTTGGGTTGCTTTTGGCTTTGCCTCATTTTGCGTGCCCCTATTTTGGTGTTCAAAGTGGTCAGTAAGCTCTTAGTGGTGTCTTCCTAAACTAGCCATGTTCTTTGCCCCCTCAAATTTCAAGGTCTTTTTTCTTGGCAGGTCCCCAGTTGTTGTTTTCCTTAGTGTTTTAGGAACTGGCGTCCCTCGAACCCTGTGGGTCCGCCCTCATGGGATACCCCTAGTGGACTTCCCTACTGCATTCACCATGCCGAATAGTTGAAGTACCCCATCCTTCTGAGGACTGGGACCCACCACTTTGATAGTCGTTCCCCCATGTTTCTGACGATTAAGTCTAAACAACCATCCTTGAGACCCATCAGGTCCACCCTGTTAAGTTTCCTCTATCAGGTTTCCGTTGCTTCACTATCTTTTCAAAAGGGTCCTTCTCGGGTAGCTTCCCTTCCATTAGGTTTCAGGGCTATCTTCGCTGCCTGTTTTCCACCAAACTTTTAGACAGCCTTCCCCTGATGGCGTTCTGCCTGTCGGGGCCCAATCTCCCTGGCCCCGCTCATTTATTGTCAAACTTTTAAGCATCCATCAGCTGATGGAATTCTGGCCTTCAGAACCCGGACTCCTCAGCGTTATCTGATCATCACCGTAGTTAAACGGCCATCCGTCGACGTCCTCCTACCTATTGGACTTGGGCGCTCCTATGCCTGATTTCAAATTGAGGCTCACCAACCTTTTGTCTGCCATATGAGCATTAATTGTTGGCATTTAATGTCCTATTTTCTATAAATAGTTGAGTCTGAGCGGTCATTTTCACTCACTAGTTTGTCAAAATGAATCAGAGAGCTACACTGCAATCGCCAACTTCAATCCTGATGGATCCCCGCGCCGATTCAAGCTGTTTTCTGACTGATCTCTTCACCTCCTTCATTGGGTTCTATAGGAAAGTTGTTCATCCGCTCTCCTATTGTGTTTTTCTTTGTTTCTGGTAAAATGAACAAGTTTAAAAGGAGAAAAACACGTTCCCTAGATAGAGGAAAACAAGGCACCCCAAACACAAGTCATGAAATTTTGAGAAACCATTCAAAATCCCCTAATAAACAGTCGCAAAACCTTGTCCTCCTAGTGTCGTTCCTCAGCCAGAGCGTTAACGCTCTATGGGTCCAGACATCCTCTTCGCCATCGTCAATACTTGAAAACTAAACACAACTTACAAACAGCAAAACGCTCTTCTGGGTCCGCCATCGCGGAATTCCCCCACCTTCTCATCGTTCAAACTCAGCAAAAAATCACAAGCTAAGTGGACTCCATCCATGCTACCCGGACCCGTGCCCGCAAAACTCTGTACCCGGGGTGTTGCTCATTGACTGCTATTTCAAATGGCATTATGATCCTGACTCTCTGATGCCTCAGACCCCAACTCCCTATCTGTTGGTTGACTTTGTGCACTGATGATTATATGCCAAATGTCTTTTGGGTTGCAGTGCACAGACCTCCATCAGCGGGTTGTCATGGTAATATCATCGTTCATTACAAATTTTTGGTCACAACCTTCTACCTTCTGGGTCCTGATCATCCCACAACTATGCAAATGAAACGTTAAAAACAAAAGGGCCCCAACCTTTGAAGAGTCATTCCCTACGGACTTCCGCCATCGAAACTCTATCCCATCCTAACCATTACAAAGGGGAGAATTACCTTCATCCTTCCGCTACCCGACACCCAATCCTTTCTTTTCCTATTAGCTTCCCCCAAGAAAAACAAAGAAAACATGGAACCAAGTCCTTGGCAGGGCTCGTTCCTTCAGGTTGCTTCTGTTGGAATTCCACATATATTCTGTCAATTCAAATGGCAATCCCCTCACTGCTTTTTGCCCCATTTGACCTGAGTTTCCCAAATGCTAAGGTATGATGTCGACCATCCTCTGGACTCGCGCATCCCACCTGATGGAACTCTGTTCCTGGAATTTTGTCTCACCAAAGTTGTTCCAAATGGAAAACCCAGATGGCCAAGCTCCTCCCTGACTCCAACCGCCTAAAAGATGATCCAAATTCCTTCCAATCACCAAATGAACTTTCACCCACATGCCAAAATGGTTTGTTCTCCTTATTGGACCCCACAATCTAACCAAATCCTAGGGCCAATGGAACCTTGCAAGCCGCCCTACCCCATTTTCCCTTCAAAACAACTGTTAGCCCAGGGAAGTCTGACCCCTGGGGCCTGAGTCATCCAAACTCCCTCATGTGAACTGCTAATGATGATTTGGGTTATATGTTAGATTTCTTAAATGTTGAATTATCCAATCTAACCCTGTTTGCAGGAATTTGACTAATGTTTCAGTGTTTTCGTGCTCGAATATGCTCACCCCTCCTTTTCCTGCAGGATATTTGGAATCAGGTATAGGACCCTCGTGAGCAGCAGTAGAGAAAGAAAAAGGAAATAAAATGGGCAAAGCACCCCATGGAAAAGAAGATAAGGACCAAATGAATTTATAAGTCTAGGGGGAACCCCTGAATCCAAAGTCACCATAGAGTGGAAGGGGGTCTTTGACACAAACATTGGACACATAGACATTGGTGAGTTCAAGCAAAGGGTCAGTATCAACCCTACGACAAAGAATGCAAGACTAATCAAAAGCAGTGGAATAGCCAAAGCTACAAACTTCCCTCCCACTCTTGTTGCCCCTAACCTAGTAATGGCCTACAGGGAGGCATACTAGCCAGAGACCCAAATGATAGTGGACAGAGATGGAAATGTGTTAGTTGATATGTCTGCTCAAGCAATAACCATAACATTTCATATTCCTACCTTTGGGGAAATGGAAATACCAACCAGGGATAACGGCAACACAATGTGGGAGGAGGACCCACTTAAATGTAAGAAACTCATAAATCAGCTTTGGCTCAAGGAGAAGAGGGGCAGTGCTTCCAAGGTTCCCCAAGAACTGTTCTGAAGTGATTTTTATGAAGACCAAGGAAAATAAAAGAGGCTAATGAACAACAGCCCAATCCCAATGTATATGCAAGAAAGGCTTTGAAAGGTGAACCTTCCAAAAAACACAAGAGTTATGGCAACGTCAAAGAGATTCCTATTATTCAAGAATATCTACTCCATGAGGGAGAGGAAATGGGGGCTAAGCAACCAAAATCTCCACATGTCGGCACCACTGTTGCTGCCCCTTCGCCTACTTCCCAGGTGTTGGTTGCTACTTCCCCACCTGCGGTAGAAATCTAAGTCCACCTTGCTTCTTCTCCACCTAGTGGGCAACTCGTGATGATCGACTCTTCTTCCACCACCACCTCTCCACTCTCTTCTGCCTCCATGTCTCTAACCACATCTCTCTCATTAGTAACAATAATGATACCCATACCCACACTCTCCCTTCCAAAGGAATTCTCTCGGCACATGCAGAAGGTTCCTATGGAGCTTTCTAAAGTATTAATGAACACATCCATTGAGGCTTCCTTGGCCCAGATTCTTCCTAATATCCCCACCTCCACTCCTCCAACAGAACCACCTGAAATGAAAGCCACAATGCGAATATCTGAGCAGTTAGAGAGGCAAGAAAAGGAAGCAACAAAGGCATTGGAGGAAGAAGCAGACGACTACCATGAACACCAAGAGCACCAACATTTACAAATTGATAAGGTAGTCTATGAGTGAGAGGAAAAAGAATCCTCTGAGGGTACTGAAGAAGAATACGCTGGCACTAAATATATTGTAGAAACCTTTGAATCAGACCTAGAAGAAGATCTAGCTCATCAACTAAAGGATGTTGGAGAGGAAGTGGAAAGACCACCTCCTGAAGAAGAAAGAGTCTAGTGATAAAATCGAAGAAGACACTGAACTTCCAACTGGGAAGCAAGAAGAAAGCACCAAACATGGTGAAGAGGTGCATTTCTCAGAAGGGTAGGAAGAACAAAAAAAGAAAGGGCAAGATGTGCCACCCCAGCATGAGGAAAAAGAAAGTGAAGAAGTGGATAAAACCCACAAGAGTCTAGAAACAGAGTTTCTTGAGGAACATGGGCATGAAGAATAAAAAGAAGAAAAGGATACTAAAGGGGAGGACAACCCCAAGGAATGCATGCCCACCAAGTCCCCCATTAAATGCATGGTTTTCATCCAAGACTCTGATGAAGAAGGAGAAGACACAAGGATGGAGTAGGAAGCTCTTGATGATAAAGAGATTGAATTTAGAAGGGACGAAGAAGGAGGTGATCGTGAATCACCCAAGAAAGAGTCTCAAATGCCCAAGTGGTTGGAAAAGAAATTATAAAAGAAAGCTCCTACTCCAAAAGATCTGAGAGCAAGGTTAGAGGCCATCTTGGCCCGAGCTCAAATCAACACCAAAAAAGAGATGCCCAAAGTTAGATCCAAGTTGACAATGAATGATTTTGGATCTAGGACCATGCAGGTAGCCACACTGGTCATCGAAGAAGAAGGGATAAGTTACAACATCTCCACTATCAACTTGGGGACAACTTCTAGAGTGTAGAAAATAGATCATCTCTAGGAGTTTGTTGCCACATTGGTGCATTTAATACAGCAAGATAAGATCTCCAAGGAAGAACTTAACGCGCAGGTGGTTGATTTGACAGCCTATATCCAACAATGGTCATCTGTGGAAGAGCTTCCTATGACATCCTCGACTCCACCATAGTTGTTATACAAGGAGAAAATTGACAAGCTTGATAAAAGAAACAACTAGACTAAGACTACTGAGGATTGGTTCCAGCAAGTCCTATATGCTGGAAAAATGGGCATTAGTCATGCTGTCAGGACAACAAATAAATTCTTCGAAGTCCAAAAATCCCTTGAGGGAACAAGGAAGTTTTGCACTGATTTACAAGGGATATATGAATCCACCTATCCTAAGATTGAGGTCATCCTCAACCTGCCTCACAAAACATGGAAAGAAGACCTTGCATTCATGGAGGACGATCACTGGCTAGTGGATATGTGGAAGCTAGATTTTGATCATAGAAAATGGATATTGGAACAAGTACTTTGCAAAGTGAAGCCTGCCATTGATTGGGCCAAGGACATTAGGGCCAATTGTGTTGAGTATCTGAAATTGATGACAGGCTATGATGTGCCCATTGTTGAGATCAATTCAAGAAAGGTAAAGCATTCTTTCCATAAGAAGATGGAAGATGGAATGTTAGGAGATCTCACCACGGATTTCATGAATTTTGCTGCTCAGGCCTTCGCCCAATCTGAACAAGTTAGGGATAATATAGCTAAGTGTGATGAATATTGGGATACACTTACGGGCCGATCTAAACAATGGAACTACCAAGTGCTCCAATCTAATATAATGGATATTGAGAAACTTCGGGCATTAATCAGCAAGTTCATAGAGTATGTCACTTTGAAGAAGTAGGAAGAAAACTCGATCATTGATGAAAAGCTCCTCACATAATAGTTGCAGCAGAGGCAATCAACAAAAGACAAAAATGTTACAGTGTTGCCACAAGAGGACAAAATAGGGAAAAGACAAGGAATGTATTTTAAATTGTAATAAATTTGGGGGTAGGTGAAACCCTAGTTTGTAGTGAATCTTGGCCACACAATGCAAATCAATCTTGGCCATTCATTTTGCTTTTTGAACACTATAAATAGGGGGTCTTCTCTCATTTTCAAAGGAGAGTTGAGTTGTTTTAATGACATGCTGTAGAAATTTTAATAGATGTTCATTGGCTTTTGGTGGACTCTTGAGTTTCTATTTCTTGTTTCATGATTCATCTCCTATAGTTAGTTGATTTAGTCATATTTACTTTGTTGTTCTTCATGGTTTTAGATTACTTTGGTAGATTAGTTAATGTTGTTCAATGGTTGTGTAGATTTCTGTTGTGTTTATGCATTTCTTGTCCATACTTTTTGTTGTTTACTGATTGTAGATAGCTGTGCAAAGTTAGTCTGGACTTAAATTGAAATTTGCTCCAAATTTTATGTTTTTTCATGCATCTTTATGGTGAATGAATGTTAGAACATTTGCAGTCCTTAGAAGCTAGCACAAGTTTCATGATATTGTGAGTTTTCTGGTTAAGTGAAATTATGTTTTCAGGAAGCTGTCCATGGTAGAACCCTCCATGATCACTGTTCATAGTTAGTTTCAGATCCAGGAACCTCTTCTCTTCCCTTCCTTTTTCCTTCTTTTTAATAGGTAACCTATACTAAGGTTCATTGCATATTGTAAAGCCAAATCTTGAGATACAATAGGAGTTTATGATTGTTGTTTGAACCTATAGCAAATTGCACTCTAACTTCCCATCTTAGGAACTCCATTTAAAGATTCATCTCGCATCCAGCCCAAATTATGTAATTATGCCCTGTGATTCCCAGCAAAATCACACCAAACATCAACCGAGAAATTTCATGCACATCATGACCTGACACTCAAGGGACCTTGGGGTAGTGATTGGTAACTTGCTTGCAAATTTCTAACTTTCAAGAGAGGTAGTGCGCCTATGAACTGCTTTGTGTTGAGAAAGTGCTAAACCACCCATCAACAGAACTGGCACTAGAAGGAGGGATGAGTTAAGCTGGATTGAATTGGATCATTTTCCCCTAAAAGATTCCAAAGAGTTCTAAGTTCAACACCAAACAAAGGAGAGCTTCCAGAGTTGCAGCCCCCCACAAGGGCTAAGCGTACCAAGGGAGGGGACGCCACGTCTTCCTCTTCTTCCATCTCTTCCACTTCCCTTCCACCTTCACTTTTCTCCACCTTTCATCCATCATCCACTTAGCCACTCCAAACTACCTTCGGGCCTCATCCTTCCCATAGCTAAGGAGTGGCCTCCACCCCGGCCTTCCAAGTCCATGGCACAATCCCAACTGTCACTGCCTTAGTGTAGCCCCAAGTCACTGTCCCACAATAACAATACTACCTCTGCCTCCCCTCATGTCTTGGTTGGCGCAAAACCTTTCTCCATTGCACTTCAATGCTTACCATGACATGCCCAAGAATCTAGATAGATTATGTATGAAGTTTAATCCTCACGATCCACAAAGGACAATAGAAGAACACATTAAGATATTTCAAACAACAATCAAAGATATGTAGGTCGATCATAAGGACGTGGCGTGTCGGCTCTTTCCATACTTTTTGGGAGAAGAAGATTTTTATTGATTGGTATATCAATATGTCGAGGGGGTCCATCACTTCATGGGATCTTATGATGAATGCATTCCTATAGAAATACAAAATTTCAGTCAGCCCTTCAGAGCTGTACCGATAGTTTATGTCCGTCTGCAGGGAAATCAATGAACCAATCAACTCATTCAATGATCATTGCCATCATCCCTACATGAGGCTTCAAGCTTCATATGTGCTTAATGATGTCATTTCCCTGCCTATCTATTATGCAGCATTAGACAATCTTATGTTAGCATTGGTAAAAAGAATGTGCCCACCACTTACAAGGTTGGTGGATGCCTATTCAGAAGCGGTCATCACCAGTACTGATTTAGGGAAAAAAAATTTTGTTTTGTTTCCCTCTTTAGGTCTAATGGCTCATCTAATGTAGGTTCAAGGGCTCAACCAAGAATCTGCTCATCAGACACCTCTTATGAACCAGGTGCCTTAGCTACCCATAGTCCCGCACCTAAGACAGCCAATGAACCAAGCACCTCCTGTGCCTTTGTATTTGTAGCCTCAACAACAATAGACCTACCCTCAAGCTCCCCAATAGTAGCAAGCATACTCTCAGCTACCTCAAGCACCATTATACCTACCGGGACTAGAATTTCCTCCAAAACAACAAAATTAGCCAGTTGCCCTACCTGTTTTTCTTCAAAATCAAGTGTCGTAGCCAAGTAACACTAAGAGAGACTAACTCAAGGAGCTGACTGAAATGATCAAGAAAATTTCCACGGAGATGATGCACCTAAGAAATTAGAATAATCAATTGCAGGCCTCCCATCATAGCCTCTAGGCTAATCTCAATTACGACAACAGATATAACAGAGATAGTAGGGATAATTGCGAAGCAGGTACCTCTTCAGGACAAAATTATGAACGAGGGCAGAATTCCAATCAGAATTTCAAAAGGAGACCCTCCCAAAGGAAGAACCAAATGTGGAATACAAGTCCCAACAATGGGAGTGTTCCTACTCCTCTTGATCAACCTTCCAATAATGAGAAGACGACTAGCGGAGTGTACCTCACCGAGGTTGCCTTATTCGGATGGTGTCGGATTCATAAGACAAGCAGGCATTCTGAGCTGGACTGTCCCAAATTCCAAATAGTCATGGAAATCTTTCAAATAGAGGTCCAGAACATTGTTGACAATGCAAACTACAGAGACCTCATTCCATCTAAGCCTTACGACTCCTGTCTCGTAGTCAACCAAGCCCCATTCCCATGGAGTGACTGCAATGAGCCTGAGATTGAGACTGTCACTACCAAGAATGAAGAAGTGCAAGAGGTAAGTAATGAAGAAACTTTGTCTCAGATTTTCACTTCCATAGACAATGGTCCAATAGATGAGGAATAATCATCTGTAGATTAGGTTCAAATGTTCCATCAGAGGGTGACTCCCTACTACCTTAGGAATAGGCAAGCGGGAAGACCTTTTACTACTTCCATTCTGCCCAACAAGTTTAGGACTCCACCTGATCCCAATGCCAGTAATAATCCTGGCTTACCTCATGTTCCCAATCAATATCTCAATAAGGATAGGTCGTTAAATCAACCTCAAAGACAACCACAGAATCAGCCTCAAGGTCAATCCCAAAGTCAGTCAAGCCAAACGCAAGCCCAACCAGCTAGCTCCACCATACGTCGAGCATTCAAATTTGAAATTGAGCAAATGGGTAAATCCGTTGCCGAGGAGTTCAAAAGGGTCAAAATTAGCTTGTCCACCTTTGAGTTACGTAAGGTCCCAGCCATCAAACATGCCTTCTTTAGAGTTATTAATGGAATCCCATCTTCAAAGGAAAGACAAGAAGTATTAGCCAAGAGAGTTTCTTTCGAAGACCCTCTAAATGAACTCGTTATTCAAGAAATTCATGGCAAGAAGGTTAATCCACCTCAAGGTCAGTCGATGGGTAAGCAACCTGTCAAGGAATCAGATCAGAACAATAGGAAAAACCCCAAGAATTAGCCCTCCAGACAAACTAAGGACAAGATTAGTGATAAGAATAAAGCTCAAGTAGCTTAGATAGATACACCCATTGGCCTCTTCCAAGGAAAGTTGGAAGCACCACCCTTCCTTACCACCATCCAAATATTCAGAAAGAATTTGCACAATTGCTTGATTGACTCTGAAGCATCAACCAATGTCATGCCCTTAGCAGTATGCAAAGCTCTTGTGATTACCCCCACTTCCTCAAGAAGAAAGGTAACCCAATTGGACAAAACTGAAGTAAAAATCATTGGAGAAATGAACCGGATCGCAATGGATACTATTGTGGACCTTAGGTTGCAGCAAGTTATTGATATCCAGGTTGTAGATATCCTAGATACGTATGGAATTATCTTTGGATGAGACTTCACCCGTGCATTGAATGGATATGCTGCAACAGATTTTTCCCACATGTGGCTTTCGTGGAAGGGGATGTCAAATCAAATTTGCATAGATCAAGAGCCATGTATGAAATTCATGATCACAAAATACAACACCACCAATAAAGTGTTATTTGTGGAAACAAAATTGGGAAACTACTGCCCCTTTGCTTATCAAGAAGAAGCAGAGCCGCAAGAAGAACTACCTGTAAAAGTCTTCTTGGTGCAATACACTCCTCCAACCAACTTGGTCCATGTGCCTCAAAGCACAAAAATTTTAGTGGAACTGGAAGAAGAAGAGCCTTATGAAGATGGAAATTTAGGATTGCTAGATGGTTTCTGAGACTTTATGGAAATATGCGTACAAAATCAACTCAGTCTAGGGGCAAGAATGGATTTCCAATACCTTTTACTACCAAAGTGGTGCACGGTACACAACGCTGCCCACTCTAAGTTCAAATTCTACTTGTGCCAGACAATAGTGGAACATGTCAAAGGACTAGTCTCCCCTCAGAAGGATATTCTAGCGGGGCAGCCTGCCCCAAATTATATTGAATCAACACATATTTCACAAGTTGTGGATGACAACTCATAGCCTAAAGGTAATGAATGCATTCTTGGCCCTAGTGTCAAAGAGCCTTCCAAATTTTGGACATTACACTTTGATGGATCTAAGTCAAAACAAGGAGTCAGTGTCAGATTCGAGCTAATCATCCCTACGGGTAAGACCTATTTCGCTGCCCACAGACTTCAATTCTATTGTACCAATAATGTAGTAGAATATGAAGCTTTAGTGCATGGTCTTTTGATGGCCTTAAGGAAGAATGTTAAAATGCTACAAGTTTTCAGTGATTATGAGTTAGTAGTCAAGTAAGTTAGAAAATTGTACTCATGCCATGACAGAAGGTTGGAAAACTATGGGCATAGGGTTTGGGATCTCTTAGAAGGACTAGACACATTTAATATAGAGTTGATCCCATGTTCCCAGAATCAAACGGTTGATGCTTTGGCTCAGGCAGCCAGTACTTTGCAACCCCTCTCCTTATCTGGTCTCAAGAAATTCACTGTGGAATTGACTTCCACACTATTTGTTCCAGATAATTTCACTCACTTCCAGGTATTCAATGATGATAATTATATCCTAGAATTCATCACGAGCTCTGACATGTTTGCCACACAAATCATTGATGAAGCAGATCCAGAAGAGGGTGAATTAGATATAGAAGGGGTTATTAACCTCAAAACAAATACTATCCCTAGAGGTATGGCTCATCTTGAGTGTATATTTGATTTGGATCAGATTAGAGATCAAGATCAGCAAACAAAGAGGGATTCCATAAGCAACCAATGTGACACTCACAACCTCGGGACAGTCGAGGTCGTCAAAACATTTTTATTGGCAAAGTGTGCATTGCAAAAGAAAAAAAAGGGATTGTGGAAATTTTATGGAAGTATCACGATGTGGTGGCATGGAGCTATGAATATTTCAAAACTTATGACACCTCCATCATAACACACATCATCCCCCTCAAGCCTAATGTGCATCCATTCTGCCAATGGCAGCACCCTATTAATGCCTTGCTGGAACCAATCATCTACAAAGAGGTACAGAAATTACTTTCAGCCAAAATTATCTTCCCAATCAGACATTCTACATGGGTGGCCAACTTGGTCCCAATCAGAAAAAAGAATGGAGAAATTAGATTGTGCGTAGACTTCCACAATCTGAACAGAGCCTCAGAGAAAGACAATTATCAAGTGCCATCATTGGATGAGGTACTGTAGATCGTCAATGGTTCAAAAATGATGTATTTCCTTGATGGGTACTTCAGGTATAATCAAGTGATGGTACAATATGAAGACTGCCATAAGACAACATTCACCACCAAGTGGGGGACCTTTGCTTACAAAAGAATTCCATTTGGGCTCATCAATGTTGGCACCACCTTTCGACGTTCCATGGACATCACATTCAAAGATCTGATTGGAAAGTGTGTAATCATCTACATGGATGATTTGACTGTGTTCTCTAAGAAGTGGAGTGATCATGCCGCCAACTTGTGCAAAGTATTTTAGAGGTGCTAAGAATTAAGACTTTCTCTTAACCCGAATAAATGCATCTTTGGAGTAACATAAGGGAAATTGCTTGGGCATGTTATCTCAAAGAGAGGCATCTCCATTGACTCTGAGCGCATCTAGTCCTTATTGAAGATTCAACTACCAGGTAGCAAGAAAGAACTAAAATATTTCTTTGGAAAGATCAACTTCGTTCGAAATGAAATGCTAAGATCGAGTGCACCCCCAAAGCAAAGAAAGCCTTTGAAAAAATTAAGCAGGAAATTGTTGAAGCACCTGTGCTAGTTAGCCTAGACTATCTGAAGCCATTCTACATGTATTCATTTGCTTCAGATCATTCATGTTCCAGCATTTTGACCCAGAAAGAAAATGATGGGAATGAGCACCCTATTGCCTTCATGAGTTCCCCCTTGAAAGATGTTCAACTAAGATATCACAATGTGGAAAAATAGGCATATTCCCTTGTTAGAGGAGTGAAGAAGTTCAAACATTACATATTACGTAATAAGGTGTTCATTGTTCCTAACCCAACAGTGAAGACACTGCTCATGCAAAATGAGCTGGGAGAATGAAGAGCAAAGTGGGTTACATTGTTACAAGAATACAACATGGAGATTCAGCCCATGAAATTAGTATAAGGACAAGCCCTCACTCGAACAATAGCTGAAATAGAAGCTCAAGCAGAAACTTAACTTACAGTGCAGCAGTACCAGCTTGAGGACATTTTCCCAGGGGAGTGGTATGATGACATAATCTATTATTTTATGAACTACAAGTGCCCACCTCGCTTGCGGGGAGTTCAAAAGCGTGCCCTCAGGCTAAAGAGAAGCAGCTATATGCTACAAGGATCCATTTTATATAAGAATCATGAAGGTGTCTATCTGAGATGCCTTGGAAAATAAGATGACCGAGTCTTGAGGGAATTTCATGACAATTTTGGCACCGGTCATGGATGAGGTCCTTCCACCACACATCAAATCTTGTGGGCAGGTTACTATTGGCCAACAGTCTTCAAGGACAATCACAACCATGTTCGTGCATGCCACATCTACCAGATCACCGCAACCAGAGAGAAGAATGTTGTTGTCCTGCTGCAACCAATTGTGGAGGTGAGGCCATTTGTGCAATGGGGTCTCGACTTCATTGGTCTGGTAAGCCCACCGTCATCTGTAGGACACAGGTACATTCTAACTACTTCTGATTATTGCACTAGATGGAAATAAGCCATTGCATGTAGGCAATGCACAATAGAGGTAGTTACGAATTTTCTTGAAACTTTTATATTAAATAATTTTGGTTACCCCTATGCATTAGTGTGTGACAATGGCCCTACATTTTCTTCACTCAAGTTTTCCATTTGGGCCTTTGATTATGGAATTTCCCTCAAGTTTTCATCTAATTGCTATCCCCAGAGCAATGGCCTAGCAAAATCCACAAACAAGAATCTGATCACCGTGATTAAGAAATTGCTCGATAGGAATCCCAAGGACTGGCATACCCAGCTCCGTTTCGCCCTTTGGGTAGACCGCACATGCCACAAGGCTGCCCTTGGTGATTCCCCATTCCATCTTGTTTATGGCCTAAAGCCCATATTCCCAATCCCCCTGAAGATTCCCACCCTCCAATTTATCAATGAATTTTATGAAGGGGATCATAGAGAAGCTCACTTAGCTGAGATACTGCATTTAGAAGAAGTACATGACCGCGCAATAGAAATTTTTTTCAAACATCAGGGCGTAGTCAAAATATGGTTTGATCGCCGAGCCAAAATTAAGGCCTTATGAATTGTTGATCTAGTCCTATATTGGGACAAGGCCCATGAGAAGAAAGGGGGACATAACAAATTCTACAAGCTTTGGCTTGGCCTCTTTCAGATAGCTAAAATCCTTGGAGACAATGCTTTCCGCCTAAAGACAATAACTGGTGAGGACATCCCATTGCCTGTCAATGGGCAGCACCTAAAGCATTACTTCCAAGCCTGAGGTCTCTTGAGCTCTTCTTTTGTAAATACTTGTATATAGGTTAGTTTAGGTTGTTTTTGGTTTGCTTTCACTTTGCTGCTTTGCATTGCTTTGCTTCATTTTTGCTTGTTCCCAGCTGTTTTGATTTGGTGAGGGTGTCCTTCACTTCTATCACGGTGGCCCTGCTCATTCAACGAACGATTCACTTTGCTACCCACCCTTAGTGTTCTTTGGCTAAATATTCATTCTCAACTGTTGGTCTCTGATCGCTGCTATGGAATGACTTCCTCATTTGAACTTTGCCTTAGAACTTGACCCTTGGTTGAATCCTTTTACGTTCATCTTAGATTCTGCACAAAACACATATTAATTATTTCCAAAGTGTTGTACAATAGTTGTTATGATGACTTGGTGAGTGAAAAATCTTAAGTCCACTCTAGTGACCACTATGGTTTCCAAACCCATAGTAGGCTTCAATGCTTGCACGATTGGGAAAAAGAAGAAAGTATTAAAAGAAGTATCAAAAGAAAGAAAGAAACAAAAAAATTAAAATCAAGCAACTGTATGGGTGTGTGGATAACTCTATCGGGGCTATGGACACCTAGCTAGCAGTAAAGAAATATCCATGGGGTCACAGTGACAACTCCGTTGGGGCTATGGACGCCTGACTGGCAGCAAAGCAATGTCCAGGTTACTTTTGGATTTGGATGATTCATGTAGCTTGCTCAGTTTGATTGGATACTGCTTGTCACATTTTCCAAGGAAAGGAAATAAATTCACCAAGCACACACTTATGAGATGCTTCGTGGGTTGACTCAACAAAGCACCCTATTCTCCTAGTTTACTTTTGGATGTCGGCCCCTAGTCTACGAAACCAAATATTTTGGGTTTTGAATGAGCATTTATCCTCAGAACGCTCGGGAGCATTCCCAAACAGATTTTCCATTTGTTGTGCCCTCAGCACACATGCCCTGTTCGAAACGAAGACCCTCTCTTTCCTTCACCTTGTCGGGTCACTTTTGGCTTTGCCTCATTTTGTGTGCCCCCATTTTGGTGTTCAAAGTGGTCAGTAAGCTCTTAGTGGTGTCTTCCTAAACTGGGCATGTTCTTTGCTCCCTCAAATTTCAAGGTCTTTTGTCTAGGCAAGTCCCCAGTTGTTGTTTGCCTTAGTGTTTTAGGAACCAGTGTCCCTCAAGCCCAATGGGTCTACCCTCATGGGCTGCCCCTAGTGGACTTCCATGTTGCATTTTCTATGTCGAACAGCCAAAGAACCCCATCCTTCCGCAGTCTAGGACCCGCCACTTTGATTGTCATTCCCCCATGTTTCTGATGATTAAGTATAAACGACCATCCCTGACACCCATTGGGTCCGCCCTATCAGGTTTCCTCTGTCAAGATTTTGTTGCTTCACTATCATTTCAAAATAGTCTTTCTCAGGCAACTTCCCTTCCATTGGGTTCCAAGGCTATCTTTGCCGCTTGTTTTCCACCAAACATTTGGACGGCCTTCCCCTAATAGTGTTCTACTTGTCAGGGCCCAATCTCCCTTATGCTGCTCATTTATTGCTGAACTTTTAAGCATCCTACAACCGACGGCATTCTATCCTTCAAAACCTAGACTCTTTGACGTCATCTGATCATCACCACAGTTAAACAACCATCTGTTGATGTCCTCCCAGCTGTTGGACCCCGGCGCTCCTGTGGCCAATTTCAAATAGAGGCTCACCAACCTTTTTTCCACCGTATGAGCATTAATTGTTGGTATTTAATGTCCTATTTTCTATAAATAGTTGAGTCTTAGCGGTCATTTTCACTCACCAGTTTGTCAGAATGAATCAGAGAGCTACCCTATGATCGCTGATTTCAAGCCTGACAGATCCCCATGCTAATCAAGTTGTGTGTTGACTAATCTCTTCGCCTCCTTCATCGGGTTCTAAAGGTGAGTTGGCCATCCACCCTCCTATTGTGTTTTTGTTGGTTTCTAGTAAAATGAATGAGTTTAAAAGGAGAAAAACACATGCCCTAGATAGAGGAAAACAAGATGCCCCAAACCCCAAGTCATGAAATTTTGAGAAACCATTCAAAATCCCCTAATAAACGGTCGTGGAACCTTGTCCTCATAGCGTCGTTCCTCGTCTAGAGCGTTAATGCTCTACGGGTCCAGACATCCTCTTCGCCATCATTAATACTTGAAAACTGAACACAACTTACATGTAGTGAAACACTCTTCTAGGTCCACCATCATGGAATGCCCCCACCTTCCCACCATTCAAACTCGACGAAAACTCACAAGCTAAGTGGACTCCATCTATGCTTCCCAGACCTGTACCCGCGAAACTTCGTCCCTAGGGCACTGCTCGCGGGTCATCATTTCAAATGGCATTATGATCCCAGCTCTCCAATGCCTCAGACCGCAACTCCCTATCCACAGGTTGACCTCATGCACTAAGGATTATACGCCAAATGTCTTTTAGGTCTCGACAGGTAGACCTCCATCCGCGGGCTGCCATAGTAATATCACTACTCCTTATAGCTTTCTAGTGGCAACCTTCCACCCTCTCGGTCTAGATCATCCCACAACTGCACGAATGAAATGATAAAAACACAAGGGCCCCAACCTTTGGTAGGTCATTCCCTGTAGACTTCCACTGTCAGGACTCTGTCCTGTCTCGACCGTTACGAAGGGAAGAAATTCCTTCGTCCTTCCGCTACCTGGGACCCAATCCTTTGTTTTCCTATGAGCTTCCCCCAAGCAAAACAAAGAAAACATGGAAGCCAAGTCCTTGGCTGGGCCTGGTCCTTCAAGTTGCTCCCATCAGACTTTTGTGTGTATTATGTTGTTTGAAATGAAAATCCCCTCACGGCTTTCTACCCCGTTTGGCCCAAGATGCCCAAACGCTAAGGTATGATGTTGACCGTCCTTTGGACTTGCAGGTCCCATCTGGCGAAACTCTGTTCCCAGAATGTTGTCTCACCAAAGTCGTTCCAAATGGAAAACCCAAATGGCCAAGCTCCTCCCTAACTCTGACCGCTTAAAAGATGATCCAAATGCCTTCCAATCATCAAATGAACTTTGACCCACATGCCAAAATGGCCTATTCTCCTTAGTGGACCCCGCATCTAACCAAATCCTAGGGCGGGTGGAACCTTGTGGACCGCCCTACCCCGTTTTCCCTTCAAAATAGTCATTAGCCTAGGGAAGTCTGACCCCTGGGGCTCGAGTCATCCAAACTCCCTCTTATGAACTTCCAATGATGATCTGGGTTATATGTTAGATTTCTTAAATGCTGAATTATCCAATCCAACACCGTTTGTAGGAATTTGACTAACATTTCAGTGTTTTCATGCTCGAATATGCTCACCCCTCTTTTCCTATAGGATATATGGAATCAAGTGCAGGACCTTCGAGAGCAGCTGCAGAGAAAGAAAAAGGAAAGAAAACAAGTAAAGCACCCCATGGAAAAGAAGCTAAGGACCGGATGAAGTTTCAATTCCAGGGGGAACCCCTAAAATCCAAAGTCACCACAGAGTGGAAGGAGGTCTCTAGCACAAACATTGGACACATAGAAATCGATGAGTTCAAGCAAAGGGTCAGTATCAACCCTATGATAGAGAATGCAAGACTAATCAGAAACAGTGGAATAGCCAAAGTTGTAGGTTTCCCTCCCACTCTTGTCACCCCTAAGCTAATAAAGGCCTGCAAGGAGGCATACCAACCAGAGACCCGAATGATAGTGGATAGAGATGGAAATGTGTTAGCTGATATGTCTGCTCAAGCAATAACTAGAACCTTTCATATCCCTACCTTCAAGGAAATGGAAATACCAACCAGGGATGATGGCAAGGCAATCTGGGACGAGGACCCACTTAAATGTAAGAAACTCATAAATCAGTTTTGGCTCAAGGAGAAGAGGGGCAGTGCTACCAAGGTTCCCCAAAACTGTTTCGAAATTATTTTTTATGAAGATTACCATGATTTTATAACATTGTTAAGTAGGGTAATGGGCCTCCCAACGGCTACCTATTTCCAAGAATGGATGGTCTACTTTGTAGAAGATATTCTCCATGGAGAAGAAACCAAGTTTTACTGGGGCGGGATAATCAGTGACTGATACCATGAACATTTTATGGTTGTTAAGAAGACCTCCAAATTCTACATGACATCTTATTTGGTCTATTCCTTGGTCGAACAGAGGCAATACGGAGGCTTTTTCAGAGCTCCAAATGAAGAACCTGGCAGGGAGCTAAAATTTTATGACAAATACCCCCAATTGCAATACAGGAACTTCAAGACAGATTACTGCAGGTTCAATGACACCTTCATAGGTCATATCATCAGATTGCTTAGGGGTGACTTTGAGAGGCGAGTCTCCCATAGCACCAATGCATTTCTAAAGCATTATGTCTTTCTGTTCATCTAGTACCCGACGTTCACATATATTCGTGTAGAAGCTTCTCAGAAAGGCCAAACAAGCTGCCCCGGTATCCTAATTACCGAATAATAATATTGGACCTCTCTCAAAAACTATGGCATGTACACACCCTCTTTAGCAGCAAACATAAGGTAGGTATTCCTTATCCCCTTTCTTTTGGCTGAGGGTTATACGAACTCCATACCTCTCAATGTGTCGACAATTCAGAAAAAAGAATTAGCCGAATACCATTTGAGGCTCCACACTAGCCGACCACAGATGGATCCCTATGGCCATATCAAGAAGATGCTTGGACCTAAATATGCCCATCTACATAGCATTAAGGATTTTTGGGCTAATTGTAAAGATGACAATGAAGTGTGGATGAGGCACTATATGCGAATGACTGCATACTTTGTAAAGAAGGTCAATTTGTTCCTAGTACCTGACCAAGTGGAAGAAGATGAAAGCATGGTCATGGATCCCTGGTATAATGCAGTTGCTAATCTACCACTACCACTGATTGATTGGGATGAGCAAGAGGTCGATGACCTTGATATTCTAACCATGCCCATAGAGGCTCGCACAAAAGAATGGATTGATGGGCAAGTTTCCCCATTGAAATAGCAAGGGGTCACTTTGACCTATGAGGGGGTCAAAAAAGAGCCAAAAGGAACAGACAGTGGGTCAATTGCTACCCCATCAAGAGAGACTTCGAAATCCCCTCCAATTACTAAATCAAGGAAAAGAAAAGAGGTTGGTGAACAACATCCCAATCCCAAGGTATATGCTAGAAAGGCTTCAGAAGGTGAACCTTCCAAAAAACACAAGATTTCGGGCAGCGTCATAGAGATGCCCATTATTCAAGAAGATCTGCTCCATGAGGGAGAGGAAATGGGGGCTAAGCAACCAAAATCTCCACCTACCAGCTTTGTTGTTGCTGCCCCTCCGTCTACTTCCCAGGCGTTGGTTGCTACTTCCCCACCTGCGGTGGACATCTCAATCCACCTTGCTTCTTCTCCACCTATTGGGCAAGTCGTGATGATCAACTCTTCTTTTGCCACCACCTCTCCACTCTCTTTTTCCTCCATGTCTCTGACAACATCTCTCTCATTAGTAACAGCAATGATACCCATACCCACACTCTCCCTTCCAGAGGCATTCTCTCAGCACATGCAGAAGGTTCCTTCGGAGCTTTCTGAAGTATTAATGAACCTGTCTATTCAGGCTACCTTGGCACAGATTCCTGCTAATATCCCCACCTCCATTCCTCCAACTAAACCAGGGATAACTTTAAGAAACCCCCCCTTGGAAAAGGTGTAAAATCCTGGTGAATCTTTCCTTTTATTTGAAAAAAATATTAATTTTCCTAGCGAATCTATGCACATTCTTAAAAAGAAATTGTAAAATCTTGGTGAATCTTAATGAATAATTGGTAAAAAATAATAATCACAGTGGTGAATCCTAGCAAATAATCACTAAAAAGATTAATTACAATGGAAAATCTCTCCTTTCAAAATTTTCTAATGATTGTTGATTTACAATAGAGATGTAAAATCAACAAATGAAATTGTGCCACATGTTGACACATCACTCGTCCATCGCCTTTGACTATCACACAAAACTGTTGGTTGTTGCTTGTGGTCTCCACCAAGACATGTGTACACCACTTGTACAATTTTGGAGAATCAAGATGGGAATCTACAATATTCACAACAAGTCTCCCAAAAAAGACTTAAATATTTAACTCCCAACCTCCAAGTGGTCCCCACATCCATTGACATCCAAGTCACTGCTGTACGTGGTCATCACCATCCACGTAGACTAGTCCCACCATCCATTAGCTTATCACCCATTCAAAGAAACCACAAACTTCACAACCTCCAGTCGGAGATTAGGAAACTCCAAGACGTCGCGATAACAAAGAAGAGCGACCAGGCGGGAAGTTAAGAAACTTCTTAACATCGTGACAAGGTTCCAAGGTTAGACAAGTTAGCAATCCCTCAACCAACACACTGTTGCCCGGTTTCAAACTTCTAGAACCCTACGACATAGGTTACAAGGTTCAAGTTTTGGTTGATAGCCTAACAATGAAGACCATTGATTATCTTTTTAATCAAATGGTTGCAGGTTGATTTTGTGAACTAATATGCACATGCCTTTTAAAAGGCTTGTTGAGGCCCATAATTTGTTTTGGGCCACACGATTAGGTTTAATCATGTGGACCAAAACAAATTTTAGGCCTCAACAATCCTTTTAAAAGGAACATACATATTAGGACACGAAATCAACCTGTATCCATTTGATTAAAAAGATAATTGATGATTTGATGACAATAAATAAAAGCCCTATTCAAGGCTAAAGTATCCCTAAAATTAAATGATAATTTATTATTGTGGAGATATTGCCCCAAAATTAATGGTAGTAATATAATATTACTAGCGAATTTAATTAATATTTGTAATTATAGTATAAACTACTGGCGAATTTGTTCCAATGATGCATCATTTACAGAGGTGAATTAATTGAGAAAAAATTATTTTTTTGTAAAAAACTTGGTGATTCAACATCCTTTTTAGCTTGTACTATTAGCCATTTCTCGAAGTCCCAATTTCAATTATTAGCCAATTGGCGAAGATTCGCTACTTAAAGTTTTCCCTGAACTAAACCACCTGAAATGAAAGCCACAATGCAAATATCTAAGCAGTTAGAGAGGCAAGAAAAGGAAGCAACAAAGGCATTGGAGGAAGAAGTGGACGACTACCATGAACACCCAGAACCCCAACATTTACAAATTGATAAGGCAATCTATGAGTGGGAGGAAACATAATCCTCTGAGGGTGATGAAGAAGAAGACGTCGACACTAAATATATTGTAGAAATCATTGATGCAGACGTAGAAGAAGAGCTAGCTCGGCAGCTAAAGGATGTTGGAGAGGAAGTGGAAAGACCACCTCCTAAAGAAGAAAAAGAGTCTAGTGATAAAATGGAAGAAGACACTGAACTTCCAACTGGGGAGCAAGAAGAAAGCCCCAAACATGGTGAAGAGGTTCATTTCTCAGAAGGGCGGGAAGAACAAAAAAAGAAATAGAAAGATGTGCCACCCCCACATGAGGAAAAAGAAATTGAAGAAGAGGTTGAAACCCACAAGAGTCCAGAAATAAAGCAACCCAAGGAACATGGGCATGAAGAAGAAATAGAAGAAAAGGATACTAAAGGGGAGGATAGACCCAAGGAATGCATGCCCACCAAGTCCCCCATTGAATGCACGGTATTCATCTAAGACTCTAATGAAGAAGAAGACACAAGGACAGAGCAGGAAGCTCCTGATGATAAAGAGATTGAAGTCAAAAGGGACGAAGAAGAAGGTGATCGTGAATCACCCAAGATAGAGTCTCAAATGCCCAAGTGGCTAGAAAAGCAATTAGAAAAGAAAGCTCCTACTCCAAAAGATCCAAGAGCAAGGTTAGAGGCCATCTTGGCCCAAGCTTAGATCAATGCCAAAAAAGAGAAGAAGCCCAAAGTTAGATCCAAGTTGACAATGGACACTTCTAGATCTAGGACCATGCAAGTAGCCACACTGGTGGTGGGAGAAGAAAGGATAAGTTACAACATCTCCACTATCGACTTGGGGATAGCTTCCAGAGAGCAGAAAATATATCATCTCTAGGAGTCTGTTGCCACAGTGGTGCATTTATACAATAGGATAAGATCTCCAAGGTAGAACTTAAGGCACAGGTGGCTGATTTGACAGCCTATATCCAACAATGGTCATCTATAGAAGAGCTTCCTATGACATCCTCAGCTCTGCCACAACTAATGTCCAAGGAGCAAATTGACAAGCTTGAGAAAAGAAAGAACTGGACTAAGAATACCGAGGATTGGTTCCAGCAAGTCCTGTATGTTGGAAACATGGGCATTAGTCATGTTCTCAGGACAACAAATAAATTCTCAGAAGTCCAAAAATCCCTTGAGAGCACAAGGAATTTATGCACTTATTTCCCAGGGATATATGAATCCACCTATCCTAAGATTGAGGCCATCCTCAAGCTACCTCACAAAACATGGAAAGAAGACCTTGCATTCGCAGAGGACGATCACTGGCTAGTGGATATGTGGAAGCTGGACTTTGATCACAGAAAAGGGATATTGGAACAAGTACTTTGAAAAGTGGAGGCTTCCATTGATTGGGCCAAGGAAATTAGGGCCAATTGTGTTGAGTATATGAAATTGATGACAGGTTATGATGTGCCCACTGTTGAGATCAATCCAAGAAAGGTCAAGCCTTATTTCCATAAGAAGATGGAAGATGGAATGTCAAGAGAGCTCACCATGGATTTCATGAATTTTTGTTGCTCAGGCATTCACCCAATATGAATAGGTTAGGGATAATATAGCTCAGTGTGATGAAGATTGGGATACATTTACTAGCCGATCTAAACAATGGAACTACCAAGTGCTCCAATCTAATATAATGAAGATCGAGAAAATTTGGGCGTTAATCAGCAAGTTCATAGAGTATGTCACTTTGAAGAAGCAGGAAGGAAATCTGATCATCGATGAAAATCTCCTCACATAATAGTTGTAGCAATGGCAATCAACAAAAGACAAAAATACTACAGTGTTGCCACAAGAGGACAAAATAGGGAAAAGACAAGGAATGTATTTTAAATTGTAATATATTTGGGGGTAGGTGAAACCCTAGTTTGTAGTGAATCTTGGCCACACAATGCAAATCAATCTTGGCCATTCATTTTTCTTTTTGAACACTATAAATAGGGGGCTCCTCTCATTTTCAAAGGAGAGTTGAGTTGTTGTAATGACATGCTGTAGAAATTTTAATAGAATTTCATTGGCTTTTGGTGGACTTTTGAGTTTCTATTGCTTGTTTCATGATTCATCTCCCATAGTTAGTTAATTTAGTCATATTTACTTTGTTGTTCTTCATGGTTTTAGATTATTTTGGTAGATTAGTTAATGTTGTTCAATGGTTGTACAGATTTTTGTTGTGTTGATGCCTTTCTTGTCCATAATTTTTGTTGTTTACTGATGGTAGATAGTTGTGCAAAGTTAGTCTGGACTTAAATTGAAAGTATCTCCAAATTTTATCTTTTGTTCATGCATGTTTATGGTGAATGAATGGTAGAAAATTTGCAATCCTTAGAAGCTAGCACAAGTTTCATGATACTGTGAGTTTTCTAGTTAAGTGAAATTCTATTTTCAGGAAGCTATCCACGGTAGAACCCTCCATGATCATTGTTCATAGTTAGTTTCAGATCCAAGAACCTCTTCTCTTCCCTACCATTTTCCTTTTTTTTAATAGGTAACCTATTCTAATGTTCATTTCACATTGTAAAGCAAAATCTTGAGATAAAATAGGAGTTTACATGATTGTTGTTCAAACCTATAGCAAACTGCACTCTAACTTCCCATCTTAGGAACTCCATTTCAAGATTCATCTCGCATCCATCCCAAATTATGTAAGTCCTCCCTGTGATTACCAAAAAAATCACATCAAACATCAATTGAGAAATTCCATGCACGTCGTGACCTAACACCCAAGAGACCTTGGGGTAGCGATTGGTAACTTGCTTGTGAATTTCTACCTTTCAAGAGAGGTAGTGCACCTATGCACTTCTTGTGTTGAGAAAGTGCTAAAACACCCATCAACAATCATTTATTTATGTCTCAAATTAATGATATATGGTTATGGCATTAGAGGATGTGTCACATGCATTTTGATAATTTGGAAAGAATTATTTTAGTTCATACAGTGAGAGATTTACCAAGAATCACAAAGCCTATCAATGTTGTTTGTGAGAGTTGTCAATTTGGAAAGTAAACAAGGAGTAGTTTCAAGGGAAAGTAATAATTTGCTATAGGACTAATAGAATTATTCCATATAGATCTTTGTGGTCCTACAAGGTTGAGAATTCTACAAGGAGGCAAGTATTTTATGCTTTTGATCGATGATTATTTTATAATGACATGGGTTACTTTTCTTAGAGAAAAATTTGATGCATTAGATAAATTCAAGGAATTTAAAGGTATGGTTGAGAATGAAATGGATTTGAAAATCAAATTTTTGAGGTTTGAAAAAGGTGGTGAATTCACCTCCAATGAGTTTAACATTTTTTATGAAGTTCATGGAATAAAGACACTTTTATCTACCCCTAGAACTCCTCAATAGAATGGAGTTGCTTAAAGGAAAAACATAACTATTCAAGAGGTTGCAAGGACTATGATGAAAGAGGAAAATCTACCGAAAGTCTACTGGAGAGAAGTTATTCATAATTTTTTTTACATACTTAACAGAGTTCAAGCTAAAGCTCTGTGAGCTATGGTATGGAAGGATTCCTACTGTGAAGTACTTTAGAGTATTTGGAAGCAAATGTTACATCAAAAGAGAAGAAGAAAACTTAGGAAAGTTTGATGCAAGGTCTGATGAAGGTATCTTCCTTGGATATTCTATTAGAATCAAAGCTTACAGACGCTAAAACAAAAGGTTGAGTAAGATAGTCGAAAGTGAAAATGTTAAAGTTGATGAAAACTTGTAGAATTTGATTGCAGTGGATGGATGTGTATCAGATGAACCTAATTGTAGAACTAAAGGAGAAAAATCTGATGAAGAAGAAGTGTAGAATGAAGAGGAAGAAGCTCTGGAGAAGACCCATAAAACCCCTAAGTATGTGCAAAATAATCATTTTGAAAAATAGATCATTGGAGACAAAAGGAAAGGTGTATTGACAAGAAGGAAAGTTGTTGAAGTTGACATAAATTTTTGTCTACTTTCTAAAGTTTAACCTAAAATAGTGAGTGAAGAATGCAAAGATGAACATTGGATGAAGGAAATGGAAGAACTTATGCAGATAGAAAAAAATCAGACTTGGGAATTGGTTCCTAAACCAAAAAAAAGAGCATAATTGGATCTAAATGGGTATTTAGAAACAAGTTGCATGAGAATGGAGAAGTAGTAAGAAATAAGGAAAGACTTGTGTGTAAAGGTTACTCACAAGTGGAAGGTATAGACTTTGAGGAGACTTTTGTTCCTGTGGCTAGGATGGAAGCTATCAGAAAAAAATTGGCATTTGCATCACATAAAGACTTTAAGGTTTATTAGATGGATGTGAAGTCTACTTTTATGAATGGTGAATTGGAAGAAGATGTTTAAATGGAACAACGAGAAGGATTTCAGTTGTCAAATCAACCAGATATGGTATGTAAGTTAAATAAGGCACTATATGGATTGAAGAAAGCTCCTAGAGCTTGGTATGCAAGATTGGATAGGTACTTGATACAACAAGAATTCAATAAGGGCACCGCATATAGTAATCTTTACTTAAATTTTGAGGAAGACAAGATCTTCATAGTGGTTGTGTATCTGGATGATATTATCTTTGGTGGAACTGAAGTTGTGTAAGAAGTTTGCAAAGGAAATACAAAAATAGTTTGAAATGTCAATGTTTGGGGAGATGAATTTCTTCCTTGGACTACAAATTAGTCAAACAAATAAAGGGATATTCATTTCACAGTCTAAGTATGTCAAAGAGATGTTAAAAATGTTTGGAATGGATGACTCCAAACTGGTATACACTCCTATGGTGACTAGTTCTAAACTAAGCAAAGATGATGATTCACCTAAAGTTGATCAGAGCAAGTATAGATCTATGATTGGTGGACTATTGTATTTAAATGCTACTAGACCAGATATCATACATGTAATTTTTCTTGTGGATAGATTTCAAGAAGATCCTAAAGAGACACATGTTGCAGCAGTGAAGAGGATATTGAGATATTTAAGAGGCACTCTGGATTATGGCTTGTGGTATCCTAAGGATATTTATTTCACTTTAAGTGCTTATAGTGATGCAAATTGGGTTGGTTGTGTTGATGATAGGAAAATTACAAGTGGTGGTGCATTCTTTCTTGGATGTAGATTGGTGTCATGGTTGAGTAAGAAGCAAGATTTAGTTTCTTTATCTACTGCAGAGGTTGAGTATATTGCAACAGCATCAGTTTGTACATAGGTATTTTGGATTAGACAAACATTGAAGGATATTAGATTTGTATATGATGAGCCCATATCTATCTTTTGTGATAATATAAATGCAATTAACATTTCAAAGAATCTAGTGATGCATTCAAGGAAAAAGCATATATCAATTAGGTATCACTTTTTGAGAGAGAAGGTTATGGATAATGAAGTGAAGCTTGAGTATGTAACTATAAAGGATCAAATTGCTAACATATTTACTAAATCTCTTCATAAGGATTCTTTTGAGTATCTTCAAGAGAATTTGGGGGTTATTTCCCCTCCTTTGAACTAGATACATATGGAGGTGCATCAGTCCAATGGATCTATGGATCTATCTCTTTTCTGGACTAATGTTGGTGGCTACCTCTCAGGGAGAGTAGGTAGTGTCATGTGTTGTCATTGTTGTATATTTTCTGAGTTGGTTAGGTATACTCCTAAGGGGGAGTATTTAGAGCAGGTGCTTTGGTTCAGTGTCAAAGGGGGGGAATAATACAAAACATCCTATCCTTTACCATTGATGTCAAAGGAGGAGAGAGTTAGAGTATCATGTGAAAAAATGCAAGGTATCAAGGGAAGTAAATTATGCATATTGTCTAATCATTATTTTCAAAGGGAGAGATAATCTTGTAAGGGGGAGAGAGAGAAAAATTGTTATGTAGGATATCTAATCTAATAAGGAGAGTGTGTATGTTGGTTTTGATGGTTTTTCACATCTTGTGTTTCCATTAATGAAAAATGGGGATATTGTTGCAAGTATGAAGGTGTTGCCATTGATGTCAATAGAAAGTTTATTGACTAGTGTTGCCATTGATGTCAACTACGTGTTGATAAATTTGTTGCATGATGAAGATGTCAAGGATATTGAGAAAATTGTGAAAAAGAGGAAAACAGGTTGTTGCAGGTTGTGCATGTGTAGTTGAGACTGTGAATAAGTGTTGTGAGTATATGGAGCTATTTTTTTTGTTGCAGAGTCTAGAGATAAGTTGGAATGAAGTAATGAGCTGAGATGATGTCTTTGGTACTTGGTTAACAATTGCTTCTAAGAAAATTTGATAAACAGAGTAAATTGTGTTGTGCAAGTGTTCATAGTGTGCTCTAGTATTGTGCTCTGTATTTCTTCTATGTTCATGTTATTCCTATGTGGATCTGACAAGTTAATCAAGGTATTCAAAGGCTTCTATATTTAGAATTTGGGTTTCTGGATCATTGTACAGTGTGAGATATTAGTGATGTTTTTGTGGCCTGGGAGAAATGTGTTTGCTCTATGTTTCTCTGTTATCTAGCTTCAGGTTGTGCAGACTTTGGAAGTTTATTATAATGCTTGTATCTTTATGTATTCAATAATTTACTTGATTTGGTACAATACAGAGTGAGTTTTATTTGTTAGTACGTAAATAAGGATTACCAATTGCTCTGAGATGAAGTATTTGTATGATACAAGTTTGGATGAAGTTTTTCATTAATCTTAAGTATCTTGTGGATTATTCTAGATCATTTTCAATTGAATCATGTTGTCTGGATGTTACGGATTGATCTAAGGAAGCATGTACTTAATGAATATGGTGTTTTGCATGGGTGTTGGCCAGCCTTGTGTCTAAAACTACATGCAAGATTATGAAAGTGTGTTGAGGTGTGTTGGGATCTATTTGTGCCCTAATTAAGTATTTATGTAGGTTGCTTTCATTCCTATCCACTGTGAGAATGTTTAGGTTCCGACCTATTTTGAATTTGTATGTATAACAGCTAGTTGCCAACATTGGAGAAGGTTTTTGAGGTTGGCGTTGATATGAATATGTATGGTGTTGTGGTGAGATGAAGGATGAAAGAAGTGAGAAGAAAGATAGATGTGAGATTGATGTGAGTGATGTGTATGATGTGAATTTGAGCATATCAGTGTGAATTTCAATATTAGGGTTATTGAAGGCAGTGAGTTGAAGGCATCTGAAATCATTCTTGCAATACTATGAAAGTGTGTGAGCAATTATGGTGGATTCCTTATTGTATTAAAAATTATTCTTTGTGTAAAATTTATCTTCTATCTTCTTGTATTTGTTTTCTATAAGTGAGACCTAGATGTCAACCTTTTTGGACAGTGTGTCTTATTTTGTCAATGATCCCTTCTACTGATTTTGCTATTACCTATATTGTGAGCTAATCCTCACCATAGTTTTTCCCTCATTGGGTTTTCCACATAAATTTGGTTTTCTCAAGTGTGTATGGTGTTGTGATTCTAGTTTGTGTTATCTACATTTCATGTTTAATCATACTAATAGAATAAGGGTTTAATGAATGCTTATGGATCTAATTATTATAGATTGAAGGTTTAATTTGCTACAACTAATTCACCCCACCTCTCAGTTGTCTTGTTCATTTCAACAGAGGTAATTGAATGGGAATATTCCCTCAATGTTTGGAAATTAGGTCCTTTGGGTTGTGCTCAAGTGATAAACAAGAAATGGATGGAGACTCCTTGACCTAGTGTAGGAAACCTTCAAGGAATGGATGTGGTATCTAATTCAGGAAATTTTAAGAGGGAACACTAAGTTCCACTAGGAAAATATCATCAGTGACAACATGCATCATCAGTATGAGCACATTAAGAAGACCTGAGAATTATATATGTCCTCCTACGATGTATATGTGCTTGCAGCTAACTTCCCATATAGAGGTTTGACTTGCAGGGGAAATTTGGGGATGGGTCCAAATGAAACCATCATTTACGAATGCTACCCACAGTCGCAATATAGAAATTTCAAAAGGAACTACTAGAGAGAAAATGATGCTTTCATCATGTTTATTTTGTAGTCTTTTTCAAATGAGTTTGGAAAATGAATGTAATATTGTGCCAAGGAAATGGTGAATAACTTCGGCTACTAGTTCATCTAGTTTCCCAAGTTCACATACTTCAAGATTGAGGGTTCCTCTAGGACCCTGTATAGACTTCTGAGGTTCGCAACTGACAAGATCGTCTTCCTAGAGCTTACACAAAAATTTTGTACCATACATCATTTCCTACAATCAAAGCACATAGTAGGTGTACCTTATCCCATGCCCTTGGGAGGGGGATGTATTCATGTCCAATAGCAATTTCTATAGAGAATTCAGACAAAGAGATCTAAGAGTATGGACTTGTTTTCCACACTACAAGGGGAAGTGTTGACCCTTGGGGGAAGTTGAAAAAATAGGTTGAAAAGAAACATGCACATAAGCCACACATAGAAGACTTTTGTGCCAATTATGAAAATGATCAAGAAGTTAGAAGGAGGCTCTATACAAGAATGTCTTTGGAGCTTGTTAGAACTCTATACATATATACGGTGCCAAATCAGGTGGAAAACAATGATAAAAGGTTAGATGAGGCAGCATATGAGAAAATATCGAAGGCTCCATTGCCACTGATTGAATGGACAGAAGAAGAGGAGACTTACATCAATGTTGTCACTCATCTAGTACTACAAAGGACTAAGAAGTGGCTTGATGACCAAATTGCATAGTTGGAGCAGCAAGGAATAGAGCTCACCTTTGGTGAGTGGGAGCAAGAAAGGGCCCTTGAGAGTGATGGAGGGAAGATAGAGGATGAGGTTGAAGCTATATTATCAAGTAAGAAGGTAGCATCTCCCCCTCCCACTCACTCTCAAAAAAGGAAAGATAAATCAAAGAGGAAGCCCACTAAGAAGCCACAAGTATATGAGAGGAAGGTTGTTGAAGGATGGAGGGCCCTGAAGAAATACAAAAAAGGAGGAACCTTCATCATGGAAACTATCAAGGAAGAGCCTTCCTCACCTAAAGAAGATAATTTGATACAATCACCTCCTCATCCACCTTCACCTCAACCATCCATTGTAGCACCTCCATCGACATCATCTTAGCTTCCACCACTCATTACATCTACACCCACCATGGAAATCTCTATCCACCTTCCATCCACCACTCCTACCACTTTGGAGGTTGTGCTTGAATCATCTTCATTAGCCATGTCATCTCCATCTTCCTCCTCACTTTTTGTTTTACAACCCACCTTTTCTACTTCGCCACCAATTGTTCCCTCTATTCTGCCTTTGCCTACTATGTTGTCATAGTCCTTCATAGCATATTTGAAGAACTTGCCCCAAGGATTTTTGAACACTCTATTATCCCTGGAAGCAAGACTCCTCATGTCTCAACTTGTTTTCACATTTCCTACTCCCCCTCCTTTGGAGCCACCAAAAATGGAAAACATAGAAAGAATCTAGGAAGAGATGCAATAGAAAGAAAAGAAAAAGCTTGAAGAGGTAGTCAGAGCAAGCGAGAACTTTGTTGATATAGAGCAAGATGATTACTTTGAAGATCCAAAAAAGGGACTGATGATTGTAGAACTTGATGAGGAAGCCCCAGATGATGAAGAAGAATGAACTCCAAAAGAAGGAGAACTCAGAAAAACTTTTGAGGAGCAGCTAAACAAGGAAATATCTAAGGGAGAAGAAGAAAGGGATAAAGAACAAGGAGAAGACAAGTAGGAAGAAAATCTCCATGAAGAAGAGAAGGAAAAGGAAGTATATATTAAATCTGCTAAAACCCAAAGTAAAATAGAAGAGAAGATAACAAAAGATTATCCTAATAATGAAGATAAGCTACAGCAAGAAGAGCAATAGGATAGGACACAAGAACAAGAAGTTAACATTACATCCTCTATGGAGCAGGCATAGGCTCCCTCATGATTGGAGCATCAATTGAAGGATAAGGCTTTGATAATACATGACCCAAGGAAACATCTTGAAGCTATCATGGATCATGTTGGAAAAAATCCTAAAGAGAGAAAGAAATAAAAGGTACGGTTGCATGTCATGACTACTAACTTAGGCTCGCATACTATCTGCATTGCCACTCCTGAAGTGGATAAAGATGAGGCCACTATTTCAGTTGTTGAGTATCAAGTTACATCAATTAACACTAGGCCAACACCAAAACATAAAAGATTGATGAGTTCCACGGGTCTGTATCTAACATCCTCAATCAAATGGATAAGGACCAGGTAACCAAGAATGAATTGAAAGCACAAGTGGTTGAATTGACTTCCTTCATTCAATAGTTGGTTGTGTCAGGCAAAGAAATACCAATGGAGTCTCCTACTACGACAATTTTGTCCGAGGAAGTAAACAAGGTGGGGCATATGAGAAGTTGGACTAAGTCTACTTCTAATTGGATCAACCATGTGGCTGTAATTGGGGATAAGTCTATGAATGTTGGAGTGGAAATGCATAATCATTTCTAAATGTTAAAGATGGAGGTCGATAAAAAAATTGAAGAGTGTAAAGCATTCCTGAGATATTACAATATTACTTGTCTGAAGTTACACTGCATCAAGAATCTATCTATAGAAATTTTTGAACAAGAATAGATTTTGACCAAGGATGAGCTAAACGAGCCTGATATATGGCTATTTTCCATGGAATTCAGAAGGGAGCTTCTTGCTAAGGTACTTCTAGAGCTACAGTTAATTGATGAAAAGATCACTAATTTGATGGTAGAATGTGATGAAATTTTAGAGCTTCTGGTTGGAGCATAAATGTCTATAGTAAAATTGGATACTGGAGCAATTAGGCAAGCATGGTGGGCAAGAATAGAAAAGGGGACTATCAATAGCTTGAACAAAGACTTTTTCGACTTGGCTACCTAAGCGTTTACAAGGTCAAAGCAATTGGTTTAGAGGGGAAATTCATGTGTAGACCTGCATGTAGGGTTAATGGAGGAATACAAGTCAATACATTCAAAATTAGCAGAGCTCAGCTGCCACCTCAAGAACAACTTTCAAAGGCCTTGATTAATTTTGTTAAATATTTTGTAAAATAGAAAAAGTTGGATACATTTTGATAGAAGACAAATTTATGTAATTTCTGGCTACAAGACGAAAGTGGTTACATCAAAGTGTGCACCCAAATTTTGGGGATTTTGTAGGATATTTCTTGAATATAAAATAGGAAATGAATATTTTACATTCTCCTAGGTTCACATGTGAGAATATTTTATATTGTATATATTGTAAATGCATTGAATGTATCTAAAACCCTAAGGGGATTGAATCTAGGCCCTTGAATAGGATTTAATCCTGGCCATTGTTTTACATTGTAAAATCTATAAATAGCAACTTCCTCTCATTTGCAAAGAGAGAGATGAATTTTAAAGTAATACAAGTGAAGGAATTGGAGAGTTGGTGAATTCCTTGTATTCTTTGGATGTATGCATGATTCTATCTTTCAGTTTTAATTTCAACATTCTTAGTTTATGTTCAGTTTCATTAATGGAAAAGTGTTAGGATATTTGATGAACATCCTACCCATACCTTTCATAATTTTTTGATTGTAAGTTACTTTGCAAGGTTATTCTGAGCTTATTTTATGTTCTTAAGTTCAACTGTGTATGTTTATACACTTGTGTATGAATGTTACAGCCTAAAAATTTGAAGATCACCCTTGAAGATTGCACTATTTCTATGATATTGTGAACTTAGTTCTAGTTTAGTAGGAATTGGTTTATTGGAAGTTTTTTCATTTGAAACATCAGCCATTGCTGCAACTACCATTAGGTTTTAGATCTAGGAATTTTCTTGAACCCTTATCTTTTGATATTTCTTTATAAATTTGTTAGTTTAGAATCAAAAGCATCACTATGCTATTATATTTGATGATAAAAGAATATTTTCAGACTATTTTTCTAAATATATAATAAGGGTTTTACCAGTCCTCAGACTTCTTGAAACCCTCATTAGAGTCCCATAATCTTCCATTCTTTTTTTACCATAAATTCCCTTTGTGATTACTAGCAAATCACATTATCACTGAGTTGTTTTCTACATTGTCAAGACCTAACTTTATAAACCTTGGGGTTATTTTCTACATTTTTCTAAAGAGAGTTACCTTTTAAAAGAGATAAAACACTGGTGTTTTACCTTTTTTGTGCAGTGCTAAAACACTCATCAATAGATACCTTCATCAAACCTCGCATCAAACATTCCCAAGTTTTCATCATCTCTTCTGATATAACATTTTCTTACAAACACTCTAAAGTACTTGATAGTAGGGATCCTTCCATACCACAACTTAGAGGGATTTTTCCACTGTTAGCTTTTTCTTGGACTTTGTTAAATATTTAAATAGCAATATCTATTTCTTTTCTCTAGTATACTTCTAGTAGGTTATCTTCTCTCATTGCATTCCTTGAGGCTTCTTGAGCAGTCTTGTTTTTCCTTTCAATTACTCCATTTTGTTGAGTCCTAGGGTTAGACAAGTAACTCTTTATTCCATTAATCTCACAAAAAATGTTAAATTAATTGAAATCGAACTCTTCACCTTTGTCAGACCTCAAAAATTTGATCTTCAAATCCATTTCATTCTCAATCATAGCTTTAAATATATCTAGAGCTTCAAATTCTTCTCTAAGAAAGGTAACCCATGTCATTCTAGAATAATAATCAATTAAAATCATGAAATACCTATCACCTTGAATACTTCTCGCTCTTGTCAGACCACAAAGGTTTGTGTGTACCAATTTCAGCAATCCGGTAGAAAATTGTTCTTTTCCTTTGAAATTGCTTCTAGTTTGTTTTCCAAATTGACAATCTCTGCAAACAACATTGATAGGCTTTGTAATCCTTGATAGATCTCTCATTTTTTGAACTAAACTAATTCTAACTAGGTTATCAAAATTGATGTGACACATTCTCCCATGACATAACTAGCTATCATTAATCTGAGTCATAAAGCAATGCCCATCAATACCCTTGAGTTGATAGATATTTCCATCTATCCTCTTTCCAGCAACAATTATAGTTTCAGACCCTTTTCTGATCTCACATCCATCATCATAAAACATAATATTGTATCCTTTACTACACATTTTTCCAAAGAGGTTATGCCTTAAACCCTTAACATAGTAAAAATCTTCAATATTATGCTTGCCATCAAAACTTATTGAACCTATTCCACAAATCTTAGCACTTGAATCATCTCCAAATTTAACAAGTCCTCCATCATATTTTTCAAGTTTAAAAAAATTACTCTTGTCTCCAATCATATTATTTGAGCAACAACTATCAATAGCCTAATATTTTTTTCCTATTTAATATGAAAAGTAGATACCAACATACCTCCAGCTTTATCCTTTTTCTTCAAGACACTTTCCTTCATACAACTTTCAGACTTAGTAGAACCAAATTCATCTTTTAAAGCCAAGAAAAAAAATTCATTATCATCAACATCTCCATAATTAGATTCATCATCAAATATACCAACATCTTCTCTAACATGGTAACTTTTCTTGATCATCTTACCTTTGTTTTACTTTTTCTTATTATTCACAATTTTGTTTGGACATCTTGAAGTATAGTGACCTATATTTTTGCAACTAAAGCACTTGAAAGGTAATTTACCCTTGTACTTATCGTTACCCTTTTTTATTCTTCTTACAAAGTTAGCTTCCACATCATCAAGATCATGTCCATCTGAATCTTCAACTTTTTTTTTATTTTCTAGTCTTGAAAGCAGTCTCCACTTTTGCACCATTTTTTAAACCAATTTTCCTCATTTCAAATGTAGTTAGTGTACCATATAAATGATCTCTAGTGTATGTATTAAAATCTGCAAATTCCTCAATAACATAAACGTTTTCACTATAAGAATCAGGAAGCGTTCTGAGAATTTTCTTTAGCACTTTAGGTTCTTTGACTTGTGCACCAAGACCTCTCATTACACTTACCATTTCATTAACCCTCTACATGTAACTCATGATTTTTTCATCATCATACATTTGCAAAGTCTCAAATTGTGCCTTCAAATTTTGTAACTTAGTTTGTTTAACCTTATCATCTCCTTCATAGATACTTTATATATTATCCTAAACTTATTTAGAAGTTTTCAGATCCGTAACTTTCACAAATTCAATATTGCAAGGCTAGTCAAAAGAATAAACCTTACCTTACCATTTGTTTCATAGGCCTTGATTTCATCACTCATGCGGGGTCCATTTGCAGGCATGGTGTATGTAGTCTTTACTTCCTTTACAACTTCATATCCAAGATAAATTAGATAGCCTTCTATCTTAACCTTCAAGAATGGATAGGTTGTACCATCAAACATAGGGATCCCCTTCTTGTTTTCCATCCAAATCTACCTTGAGCGGTCATGATTTTTCTAAGGAACCTTTCTCTGATACCAATTGTTGAATGAACAAGACAAATAAGAGGGGGGGTGAATCAGTTGTATCAAATTAGAACATTAAAAACCTCAACAGTAATCAGATCCACATGCATTCATTAAACCCTTAATTTGTTATAATTTTTAAACATGAAAAGAAAATAACTAAAACTGAAACAACCAACACCATACACAAGATAACAAATTTACATGGAAAACCCTAGAAGGGAAAACTACGATGATGATCAGCTCACAATATAAGTAATTGCAAAATTGGTACAAAGAGGCTCACTACTAGAATAGGACACACTGTCCAAAAAGGCTCACAGCTCAAGCTCACTGCTAGAATAGAAAGAAAAAAGAAGATAGAATGTTACACATAGTACACAATCTCAATGCAATTGAAATTCTGCCACAATAGCTCCAACAACATTAGAATCCTTCAAGAGATCAAGATACCTTAGCTCACTACATTCAGCAATCTTGCATTATAGCTCGCACTGCATTTCGCACCTCTACACTTAATTTCACATCACAATACTCAACTCTATTTCACATTGCATCTCACATTAATTCACCTTTTATTTATACCATCCACAACTTGAAAAACATCTTCAAGTTAGCTATACTCACCTTACACTTTTACAAATTCAAAATAGGTCAACACTAAGCATTCTCACGGTGGATAGGAATGAAATTGGACCAATACAAAACTTGACTAAGACCCAAATCAACTCTCACATGCCATGTTACTCCTTCATTAATGTTCAAACATATTCAAATGTAGTGTAAACACCAGGTCGACCATTACCCATGTAAACACCATTAAACTTTGAATTACATGTTTCCTCAAATCAAAGGATGACTTGAAAAATGCATACCACACTTCATCATGATCTAGAATATTCCTCTATCTTCCTGAAATTCATCAAACTCCTTTGCAACAACTTGCACCTTCAAAATGTACATGCCCAGTACACTCAAACTACACAAACAAACACTACAACTCTAAAATCCAACTTTCAGAGTACCAAACCACAAATCCTCTTGACACAAGAAAGAGATCAACACCATCAACATACCTTTAGAATCACAAGACCTAAAGAGAAACTATGGAGAAACTATGGAGAAAAATAGAGAAAATACATTTCTCCCAGACACCTCTATAAGCAACAATGTAAAACCAGTTCACACATTGGTGAACATAACTTCCTCTGACCATCGATCTAGAAGCCACAATTCTGGATATAGAAACTCCGAACACCTCTAACCAACATATCCAAACTACACAAGAAAATCTTCAACCCAGAAGAAATGTGAAGCAAAACCAAAACACCTCTGCAACACCCTATTTCCTTATTTTATCAATTTTCTCAATATCCTTGACATCTAAACCCCAAATAGAAGCTTATCAAAGCAACACTAGAGATTAACATCAGCAACTTAACTGATGAAAACATAATGCAACTAATCAAAGCAACAATATCTTCTCAACCACTGCACAAGTATCATCAATGACAACACAAGCTTGTTGACATCAATGACAACACCTTCATGCTTGCAGTACATTGTTCCTTCAGCTGTTGATCACACTTCTAGTGTGAAATATGATTCAGAGGAGAATTTTGGCTACTTGAACTTGGGAGTTCTAACATCAGATCCCATTCTTGAGCATTTCATTTCATCTCCTCCATATACTATTGTATTTGATGATGCTTGTGTTTCTATAGATATGGCTTCGTGTGATTCAGTGCAATAGAATCTTCAATCTTCCAGCTTCATCTACTTCAAATGCATACTTGATAGGCATTGGTGGGCTATTTGTTGAGTCTCACTTTTTAGATTTGGGAGACACCATTGATTGCATACATCTTCTCTTTGATGGAGATTATTCTTTGTCAGTTGTTGCGAGGGAATACTCTGACCCTCTTGTTCATTCTCTACATGATTGTTCTTCACAATTTGGCATGAGTGTGGATACTTTTGGAAAAAATTTGAAGGAGGCTTCTTTTTCTTCAGAGGATGCATCTTTGTCTTTGGATTGTGTTCTACATTCATCTCTACTAGATTATGGATTAACATCTTCCACAATGTGGCCTAGAATACCTGTTTGGAGTGTGTCAATTTCCAGCATTGACATGGAGACACTTGAGCGTAGTTTAGAGAAATCACATATCATTCTTCTTCCCACATCTTCCTTTCAGGAATGGGAAGATATCATGTATATCATCTCAGTTTCATTTCTTCCTAAGGGGAGGAATGTCATTTGGTGAGATTGGATCATCTTTAGCATTCAATGTCGAGATTTTACTAATGTAGGAGGCTCACCATTGAGGGGGGTTGCATGGTCTCTCTTCTTCTTCTCTCTAATGGGGGGTATTTTTCCTCGTATGGGGTTTTGGCCTTCTCATGCATCATTGAGATCATTTTCTTTCATCTCTCTTTTTAGGAGTTTTTTCCCACTTGGTTTTCTCCTTTTCTCCATTTGTGAGAGATTGCATTTGCATATGTACATGGGTACCTAACATGGCCTAGTAGTTGGGACCCCTTCTTACATCTTTGCATCATTTTCATAATAATATACTCCCTAAGTTGCACTTAAGGGGGGATGTTGGTGTGAATAAATGTCTTGTACCTAGTTAATTCACTCACTAGGGACTTAGGGTACATATTCACATGTTAAGTTTACTTAGATCCTAAGATTCTTTCTAGAAGACTTAGTTGTCATGTCTAGATTTTATCTTTTCCTAGGTATTTATGATAAATTGTCTCATGTCATAAGATTAAGGAACTTGTTATAATCTTATGACATCTTATTTCTCACCTTGGCTATACAACCAAGGGGTTCTCATTCATTTGTAATTAGAGGAATTCTTGGATAATCAATTTCATTGCAATATTGAGCATTACATATTGATCTCTTTGTTCTTTCCATTTGGCCTCTAGATCTTGGGTATCTCCATAGCCAACTCTAATAGTATATCGGACCTCATAATCATGTAAAGTAAAACTAATATATTATATAGGACATTTTTTCAATTATATAATGAGAGCATTAGATGAAGTAGAAGTGTAAATAAGGGAAGGGCATCCTGAGATAGTTGGTTGTAAAACAAAAGGATTGGCCAAGTATTGTTTTAAATTATCAAAGGATTTTTGAAAATCCTCATTCCAATAAAAATGAGAATATTTCTTAAGGAGTTGGATCAAAGGAAGAGTTTGATCTACTAGTAATGAGATAAACTTGTGAATAGCTTGAATCTTCCCTTGTAAACTACAAAGTTAAGAAATGTTTCTTAGATGTGGAATATAAATTATAGCATCCTTTTAATTGTTTTCACCTCAATTCCATGGTGAGATATGATAAACCTTAATAATTTACCATTATCCACACCAAAAACACATTTACAAAGATTTAAATGCATGTTACATTTATGAATTTGCTTAAAGATTTGACAAAATATTTTGACACGATCTTTATCCAAGATAGACTTAGCTAGGATATCATCAACATATTCCTCTAGGATATTATGAACAAAGTCATGAAAAATTAATGGCATAGCACATTGATATATTGCTCCAACATTTTTAATTCAAATGGCATGGCCGCCTAATAAAATATTCTCGAAGGTACATAATAAACATTTTTTATATTGACCTTGAGGATTGATAAAAATTTGATTATATCTAGAAAAACCATTCATAAAGGAGAGTAAAGCATGTCTAGTAGTAGAATCAACAATCATATCAATGTTAGGGAGAGGAAAATCATCTTTCAAATATGATTTATTAAGTTCACTAAATCAATACGCATTCAAATATGATTATTAAGTTTAGTGACAACTACAATATTTGATATCCAAGGTGAATAGTCAATAGGGAAGATAAATCCAACTTGTAAAAGCTTCTCAATATCATCCTTAACCAATAAATCCACCTTGAGGTTCATTTTACAGATCTTTTGTCTTACTTGTTTGGCATCATCATGCAATATAATGTTGTGTTACTACTTTAGGATTGATACCAAGCATATAAAAATAGGACAGCATAGTTTGGGAAAATCATGTAAAAGAGTGGAATATTCTTGTTGTTCATTAGAGTAAATGAAATTTCCAATTACAATAACCTTTTCAAGATTAGATAGGTCCATCAAGACATCAATAGTAGATCCTACAAGAAGTGTATTGCAGTCTAGGACATCAAAGGGATGAGGGAATTCTTGGGGGATTTCTTGAGAAATCTATGTATCATGTGATATGAAAGAATCTTTCCCAAAGTATGCTTCAAAATTTAAATAATAAGGATATCCACAATCATGATGATATCAGGGTAAGTTTCCATAAAATCCCAAGAACTCCACTAAGGATTCATCAGTTGGAAAGATATCAAATGATGGTTATTTAGTAGTAGAGTTTGTTTCTATGATTTCAAGATGAATTAGATTAAGTGACAATGTAGAAGAATCTTGATATATCATATTCACATTAAGGGAGGGTCTATGGGAGGCTTTGGTCAATTTCAAAGGGAACCAAGACTGGTCATCAAACCTTGTGAGTTAAGTTATAGAGGGACCTTGATACCTTATTTCTTTATTCCACAACCATTACCTTAATACCCAAATTGAGAAAATATTTTATATCCTCTTCCATAAATGGATTCCTTTTCTTTTGACAATGGTGACCTTTTTCATATGTGGTATCATCAAAAGTGGATGTATAACTAGCATCAATTGTAGAATTAGAGTGAGTGGTTATAGTGTTGAAATTAGATGTTTAAGAAGGCATTGAAGATTATGTAGATTCTACTGAGACATATTTCATTCTTTGGGCTTTGATGGTGATATTTTATATTCCCAATAAAGTTAGGTGTAAAATATAACAAAACCCAATCATCACCAAAGAGCGTAATTGTAGGTGATTCATAATCATCAATATACTTATCTTTTGAAGATAATGGTTCCACTTTTGAATATCAAATTAAAATACTAAGAGATTTATGGATAGGATTTTTATGTCCAACTTCGATTTGTAAATAAATTTAAGATTTTGGATCTTCTTTGATTGTATAATGAAATATCCCTTGTGAAATATTTCAATCATATTTTAAGTCCTTTAACAATTTCTATGGTTAAATTTGCAAACAAGGCAAAACAGTGAAATTGGGTATGCTGAAAATTGCACCAATAAAGCCACAAACACTCCATATTTGTGTTGCAGCAACAAAAAAAGTTCTACAAAAAATTTGGTAGCATAATGGATTGCAAAAATGCACTTTGGAAAGTCTACATATCTGTCCTTACAATATGCATAATTGCTACCAATTTGACAACTCAAAATACATCAAGACCCCAATAAGTTTGCACCAAAAACTCTCTAGAATTCCAATATAATGATAGAGCATGAATACAAATGTTATGGATCTATTTATAATAGAAAAAAAACACACAATAATGCTTCTCACAATAGAAAAATAACAGATTATTAATGCCAAAGAACACACACCAAAATCCACAACCAAAACCCTACAAAAGCATGCAATAAAACCCCTTTGAAAGCATAATTGCAACCCTTGTATGATGTTTCCTTTGGAGATCTGTAAACCCACTACCTGCAAGTGTCTACCTCCTTGGTTTATCAGCTTGGAAGATACATCCTTCAACAGTTTCTTAGCCTCTAAAGAAGAAAGCAAAATGCTTTAGCAAAACACAATGAATGAATCCATGAAAAAGATGGTTTTTCCCTTTAAGTATTCCATATGCAAAAATCAAATTTGGGCGCCAAGATTTCATGCCAAAATGAGGTAGATAATTGTGCAACTCCTCTTACCCAAATGGTTGCCAAAAATTATGCATTTCTCATAGTTATTGCTTTTTGACAATTGTTTCCATAAGCAATAATTTTCTTCTTTTCTAACCAAAAAGTGCTCCATCAAAACCCACACCTAAATATGATGATAAATCAAATATGATATTTATTTGATGATTAAATATTTTTTATTTAATCAATTCACTAAATAAAAAATATCAATCTCATGTTCAATCCAACAGTCCTGATTTACTATTTTTGGACAGCCACACTTACTAAAAATAGAAATTGCTACTTTTAGAAAAGACTATTTTTAGAAAAAAGGGGACATTACAAGTCCTCCCTCCCAAAAATTTATTTTCCTCAAGCAAATACAAACATAATGCTCTATAATCCCTTTTCCAAAATGATATATCCTACCAAATTGCATATGAAACCCTTTTCCTATACCTGTGGAGAGTTGCACTCTTTGCCAAAGAATATTGTGCCAAAATGAGGATTCAAATTCCTTTGTTCCATTTTTATGAATCCAACAACAATATTTATGCAATCTGAACTCTTAGATGTGTAGATAAGTGATGCATTCATTCCCATACTCCATTTGAAACACATCTTCCCACAAAGGTTTAATATACTTGTCAAATGTACTAGTGTGAGACAAGACAAACCTGTAACTCCCGACACTTTCCAAAATGATGATAGAAGTGATATAAGATATAATGCACTCCCCATTATAGAAAATATGAATTTGGGAAACAATCACTTCTCCTACCTTCATAGTGCTAAAATATTTAGTGCAAGAATGTGTAACAAAAAACCCATACTTAACCTCAACTTGTGAAATATTTATTTCAGATTCATGGACTGATCTATGACAGCAATACTATAGTAGGGGAGAGAAAATGACATCATACAACAAAAAATTTCATAGCATAATTCTCCCAAGTCTGAATTTGCAAGAAACAAACCATTTGTATTGAAGTTGATGTTCTTCTTAAGACTATCTACAAACACAAACTTATCACCCCATTTTTGTGACTCATCACTCTGAGTATTTTTCCAAGGAATACCATACATTTTCAAGTACACCCAAGAAAGCAACATGTTATAATCCCCAATACATATAAATCCCATCAAATACTCATAGAATCTCCAAATCACACAATATTGCAAATATCATTCTGCTTCAACCTAAAAAGCTAAAGCCACAACTTCTAATGCTGATATGAATTGGGAAAGTAGCAATGAGAAATGATCTACAAAATCATAAAATTGATATACAATAGTAGAACACTCCCCAAAACACAAAACCCATAAATCTTCACACAACTTCATTGGATACCTGCAAACAACATGCACATACTACACTACAGGAACAACTTCCATGTATCTTCTCCAAAAAGTGTTATGATGGGTGTATTAGTGCTCTCTAATATTTTAGACCTTCTTATAACATCATAAAGAAAGGATTCTTCCCCCAAACACACCAATCGATAGTTATTCATAACCAAATTGAATGAAATTGGCAACATGCAACTCATGTAACAACTTCCAAAATGACAAACCTAAGTAATAGTCATTATTATATTTGATGTTGAATTAGTGGGAAGCCATGTCAGCTTTAAAAATGATGTAGAGAAAGGTAGTCACACACAAACTAACTCAATAAAGCCCTTGATAAACTCTTAACACCATAAACACAATGATTTCCTTCACAAATTATTACCTTTCCTTATAGCACAACAAATAAGGTTTTCCAAGAATAATTTCCAAACCCCATCTCATGCCCAAAAAAAATTTATAGTTCTAGATACCCTTTTTGAAGTTTCAAAATATATCCAAAATTTAACTAGGGTTGTTTAGTAACATCATCTTCAAAAATCTTCTACTACGCTAGGACAAAGGCCTAATTAGGCTTGTATGATAATACAACTATTGATTCTACACACTCCCAGCCTCCATTATTCAAATAAACACCTTATAAATGTCAATTTAGGTCTCCACATACTATTCCAACCCTTACAAATAACTTCCCAATAGTTTTCTATCACACCCTACCATCTATGCAACTTTTTCACCTAAAAACAAAAGGTTTTCACCCTAGGGCATCACCTATTCTTCATCAAACCTCCTCCCCTGCTCTTGAAAACACCATAAAATCAAAGTACAAACTATCTAACCCCATTCCACCAATTTTCAAGCATTTTCATTGGTGGAATGGGTCACAAATGATTTTGTTGCTCTCAAAACCCCCAACCTAGGTTTTCAAGGAAAATTTTAGAAAATCTACTGTAAAATCCTCAAAAATTAATGAAATATTGTGAGACAAAAACCAAAATGAGGCTAATTCAATTCTCCATCAATTTCAATGCTTAAAATATTATCCAAAGGTCATACAAGGTCATACTACAATCTGTAGCAGCAAATTTCCCTTCAAAAACGTAGAAGAATGAGCTTTGTTATTCAAATTTTCAAATTTTACACCATCCAAATCTTTCTCAACATTCACAAGAGTCTTTTAAATCATTACAACAGCAAAAAAAATTGACTACAACTACCTATTAACTCACAAATCGTTCAACTTCCCTTTTAGACCCAAAATGCAAAATTGCTTTGCAACTTTTCAACTTTTTGTGCAACTTTACAAATTTGACCAAATGAACTCCAAACCACCTAAGACAACTTAAAAAATCCTAAAAACATAGGAAATGGTCTTATAGACCTTATTACAAACCAAAAACATGACCTCTCATCACAAAACTAATATTTGCAACCGTTAAGAGCCATGGTGCCCTACACCATACTCCCATGGAAAAAGGAACTCAAGTCCCCTTGAGGACTATGTAGCAATAAAAAATCCATGTTTTTTCATGTTATTCTCTGACCTCCAAGTACTGAATCAAATACTAAAAATGAGCATTGTCTTTTGGCTTTGACTGGTTATCCACTGTTGGCAAAACAAGGACACACAACTGAGAGGGGGGGTGAATCAGTTGTAACAAAAAATCTTCTTATTAATCTTAACTTAATCTCAAATCTAATGAATAAACAATTAACCATAAACAATCAACACATCAGAGAGACAAAGAACACAAATATTTGTTTGCATGGAAAACCTGTTAGGGGAAAAAACCATGGTGGATGTTAGTCCACAAGATTATACTCTGCTAGAAGTATAAAAGAAATAATAAGGGGAATCCAATGCATTCAGGCACACTTCCTAGAGCTCACTACTCAATTAAAAAAGAGGACTCACTGTCCAACAATAGGGTTTGGATTAAAACCATCCAAGATTTGTGAACTAAGAAAATAGCTTCTTCACAAGCCTAATTACAGTTCCAATTAAGCTCAACACTTCTTCACACTTCGCACATTCTTCTTCACACTCTGCTCAGCAATCGAATGATATTTACACATACACACATAGAAGCACATGAAGCATCATCTTCAACAATGAACTAATCACCCTTATATATCTACTACATGAAATTCCATCACCACTTTGTCGGCCAAAGAAATAAAATATATTTGTAATGTCAACCAAAATTTATAAATAAAATTTTAATGTGTATCCACCAAGGCCAACCACAACATTGTGGAGACCCAAATTAATATCTCCAACACAAGAATACTTTAATTAATTACACCTCAAAGATCCACAACACGCTACCAACAACATGTCGGCCAGGAACAAGAAAAATTGAACATGCGCACAAAGATCTTTAACCACCAACTCTTTGAATAATGTGGACATACCACAAAGATAGAAAATGATCTAGAGACACCACATAACACCAATAAACAATAGAGAAGCATCCGCAACAACTGAGAAAACAAGAATTACACAAACTTCATTTAGGAAGACTAACAGAGACCAGCAACACACTGTCAGACCACATCATACTCAAAACTTCACGTGGACCTCTAAAAATTCCTATAGATGATCTAGAAACATTCAAAATTCGACCCTTAAATCCACATCAACTAATCTTCAACGTACATAACACAATGCCTTCTTGACCTGCACAGTTCCACTAGGAACCAGGAATGCTTTCTTTTACAATTTTCTCAATATCCTCGACATTACAGTCTTCAATGCACCAAATGCTAATAGTGTTGACATCAATGACAACCACATATCAGCAACCATGTACACAACATCCAACAATCTCCCCCTTTGGCATTGATGGAAACACATGATGTGAAAAATACCATCAACCCAACACATTGACTTCTACACTTCTCTCAACTGAACTTTTCTCCACAATAATTTTTTAAGAATTTTTCACAATGCACTTCTCCCTCTTTGACATCAATGGAAAAGGTAACCATGACCTTTCCAAACACACGCTTTGAACCACATATCCGCACATCTGACTACTCCCCCTGAGTTGCAGCCATGAAAACATCAATTTGTATTAGAATATAGCAATGAAGCTCTTGGATTGATGCAAATAAATGCATCTTTAGTTCTCATCAGGAGGGATGATTACCCCTAGCATCCCTCTGAGATAATCAAAAGTATCCTTTGGCAACGACTTAGTAAATATATCTGCAATCTATTCTTTGGTAGGCACATATTCCAGTCTGACTTCTTTCTCATTCACCTTTTCCCTCAAGAAATGAAACTTAATTGAAATATGTTTAGTCTTAGAGTGTAGTACCGGATTCCTTGAGATGTTTATTACACTTGAATTGTCACAGTATATGGCAATAGGCTCTTCATATATCACTCTGATATCTCTTAGCATTTGTTTCATCCATATCACTTGAGTACAATTATTTGCAGCAGCAATGTATTTTGCTTCACTAGTGGATAGAGAAATTGAATTATGTTTTTTTCTCAACCAATATATCAACTTCTTCCCTAGGAAGAAAGCACCACCACTAGTAATTTTCCTATCATCTACATCAGCCCAATCTGCATCAATGTATGCACACAAAGTGAGATCATCATCCTTTGGATACCAAAGTCCAAAGTTAGTTTTTCCTTTAAGATATCTAAAAATTCTATTGACAATAGTCACATGTGATTCCTTTGGATCAACTTGAAATCTAGCAACCATACATACAACATTCATAATATCTGGTCCAGTTTGCGTCAAGTAGAGCAATCCACCAATCATTGATTTGTACCAAGTTTGATTTTCCTTTGGAGAATCATCATTTTGTGATAGCTTATATTTGGTCACCATGGGAGTACCAACAAGTTTGGAGTCATTCATTCCAAACTTCTTTAGTAGCTCTTTCACATATTTGGACTGAGATATGAAAATCCCTTGGTCCAATTATGTAACTTGTAATCCCAAAAAGAACTTCATTTCACCAATCATGCTCATCTCAAATTCACTCTTCATTTCATTAGCAAACTTCATACATAGATTATCATCTCCTCCAAAAATGATATCATCAACAAAAACTTCTATAATCAATTCCTTATCATGATCTAACTTAAAGTATAAGTTGCTATCAGGAGTACCTTTTGTGAATTCAAGCTTTAGTATATATTTTTCCAATCTAGCGTACCAATCTTTGGGGTCTTGCTTAAGTCCATACAGAGCTTTCTTCAATCTACAAGCCATATCTCCCTTATTTTTTAATTGGAATCCATCTGGTTGTTCAATGTACACCTCTTCTTCTAGTTCTCCATTCAAAAATGCAGACTTCACATCCATTTGATAGACTTTATAATTTTTGTATGCAGCATAAGCAAGAAATAATCTCACAACTTCAATTCTAGCTACAAGGGAAAAAAATTCTTCAAAATCAATACCTTGCATTTGAGAATAGCCTTTACATACAAGTCTTGCTTTATTCTGGACCACTTCACCTTCTTCATTCAACTTGTTTCTAAATACCCATTTGTTACCAATCACATTCTTGTCTTTCGGCCTAGGAACCAGTAGCCATGTGTCATTATTTTCAATCTGTGTCAGCTCTTCCTTCATAGTTTCCAGCCAATGTTTATCTTGACAGGCTTTAGTGACACTCTTACATTCAATCTTGGATATCAGACAATTTTTCTTCTAGTTTGCACTCCTTTACTCTTATCTCCTATGATTTGACTTTCATAATGATTCAACTTTACATACCTTGGAGTTTTGGGACTTACTTGACTTCTGATTCTTTAGATATTTCTTCTACACTTCCACTTGTCTGTGCCTTTGCACTTGTCTAAGCTTCCTAACTAACTTGATTTACCGGAACAAGTTGAGGTTGCTTCACCAGAACATATGGAATAATCTGAAGTAGATTCGGTGTCTAAGTGTTCTTCCCCTGGCTTGTAATGTCTTCATCTAAATCATAATTGCAATGTCTGAATGATTTGATAGAGTCCTCGTCAACTCTGACATTTGCACTTTCAACCATCTTTCTTAGTATTTTATTATAGCACCAGTATGCCTTGCTCTTAGTAGAGTAACCTAGGAAAATCCCTTCATCGCTTCTAGCATCAAATTTTCCTATATCATCATCTCTCTTGATATAACACCTACTTCCAAAGATCTTAAAATACTTAATAGTAGGCTTGTGACCAAACCATAACTCATAAGGGGTCTTACCAAAGTTGCCATTCACATTTACTCGGTTCAAGGTATACACAACAATACTTACCACTTCACTTCAGTACATCTGAGACACATTTCCTTCCATCATCATGGTTCTGGCAGCATCTAGAATTGTTCTATTCTTTCTTTCTACAACTCCATTCTGTTGAGGGGTTCAAGGAGCGGATAGTTGTCTTTTAATTCCATGTTCTTCACAATAAGAGTTGAATTCCTTAGAAATGAACTCACCACCTTTGTCAGATCTCATGCATTTGATTTTCAGACCTTTCTCATTTTCTACCATAGCCTTGAAGCATTTGAATTTCTCTAGAGCTTCACATTTTTCACTTAAAAAGGAAACCCAAATCATTCTAGAGTAATCATCAATAACCAGCATAAAATACCTTTCTTCATGAATGCTTCTGACTCTTGATGGACCACAAAGGTCAGTATGTAGCAGTTCCATCAAATTATTTGAATGAAAATGTTTGCTATGGAAGGAGACTCTAGTTTGTTTACCCATCTGACATTCCTTGCAGATTATATTAGCAGGATTCACTAATCTAGGAAAATCTCTTACTGCTTGGGCAGAACTTATCTTGATAATGTTGTCAAAATTTACATTACACAATCTCCTATGTCACAACCAGCTTTCATCTATCTGAGAAATCAAACAACTACCACTAGCAGTATTCAAATGAAAAATGTTACCTTGTGTTTGTTTTCCTGTTGTAATAAAGTTTCTATAACTTCCACGTATCTTGCATCTTTTGTCTTTCAACTGTAGATCATATCCCTTGTGAACCATCTATCCAACACTCAACAGATTGTGCTTCAAACCTTCAACATAGAGGACATCATTAGTGTTTTCCTTACCACCAAGGCAAATGGATCCTTTGCCATGAATCACACCAGCATTGTTATCTCCAAATCTTACAACTCCACCATCATATTGTTCCAGACTCAAATTTTCTTTTGTCACCAATCATGTGATGTGAGCATCCACTATCAATGACCCACTCATCTTTTTCTTCAACTTGAGCTGCAAGAGATTTTTCATCTTTAGTAGATTCAGTAGCCACAGGATTATTTTCAATGGTAGCAATGAAAGCCCAATCATCTTATTTTCCATTATCTTTATCAGATTCTTCATCAATCACTGCTTCTTCAGCAAAGTAGCATCTCTTCAGGAATCTAAACTTCTTAGGCTTAGATCTAGGAACTCTTTCAGGACATCTTGATGCAAAATGACCTATTTTACTGCATGAAAAATATTTAATAGGTAATACATCTTCATACTTACCTTTTCCTCTCCCTTCTTGCTTTGCAATGAGTGCTTCTAGTTCTACTTCTCTTTCTTTATCTTCGAGCTATTTCAGTTCTTCATCATACTTGGATACCTTCCTAGAACTCTCTCCTAGACTATATCTTAGTTTGTTGCTTCTAGACATAGTATCCTTAAATGCAAATTCAATCTTTGGTGTGGATTCACCAAACTCACTTCTCAAAAGCAGCAAGTTTCCCAATCAGTGTATCTCTTGTCAACTTGTTTACTGATCTGAACTCTTCAATAGCATGAACTTTCATTTTGTAGGAGGGAGGAAAGGATCTAAGTACTTTAGCCACAATTTCATCCTCATCCAAAGAACCACCGACATATATAATACCCATCACTATCTCATTTACTCTTTGCATAAAAGAGGTGATATTTTCATCTTCACCCATCTTCAGAATCTCATACTTTTCTTTCAATCTTTGTAGCTTAGCCATCTTCACCTGTGCATCTCCTTCATACAAAGTTTCCAGTTTCATCCACATTTCATGAGTTTTATTCAAACCTACCACATTAGCCACCTCTGAATCTGTCAAGCCACTCACCAAAGCTTTAATAGCCCTGATCTTTCTTTCAACATCTTTGATCTCATCAGTAGTAGAGGGACCATTCTGAGGAATGACATTGATTTTTAGTAATCTTCTAGATAGCATCACCAATACACATTAAGTGACATTGCATCCTAACTTTCCACAGAGAATAGTTAGAGCCATCAAATCTAGGACTATCCTTCTTGAATGTTGTTTCCATCTCGGATCACCTCAAGATATTAGACTTTCTTCAGAGGAACCTACTCTGATACCAATTGTTGGAAAAACAAGGACACATAACTGAGAGGGGGGGTGAATTGGTTGTAAAAAAAAAAATTCTTATTAATCTTAACTTAATCTTAGATCTGATGAATAATAAATTAACCATAAACAATCAACACATCAAAGAGACAAATAACACACAAAAAAAAGTTGCATGGAAACCCTGTTAGGGAAAAAAACCACGGTGGATGTTAGTCCGCAAGATTATACTCTGCTAGAAGTATAAAAGAAATAATAAGGGGAATGCACATGCATTCAGGCACACTTCCTAGAGCTCACTACTCAATTAAAAAAGACTCACTATCCAACAATAGGGTTTGGATTAAAACCATCTAAGATTTGTGAACTGAGAAAATAGCTTCTTCATAAGCTTGATTACAGTTCCGATTAAGCTCAACACTTCTTCACACTTCACACATTCTTCTTCACACTCTGCTCAGCAATCGAATGATATTTGCACATACACACATAGGAGCACATGAAGCATCATCTTCAACAATAAACTAAAATCCCTTATATATCTGCTACATGAAATTCCATCACCACTTCGTCATCCAAAGAAATAAAATATATTTGTAATGTCGGCCCAAATTTACAAATAAACTTTTAATGTGTATCCACCAAGGTCGGCCACAACATAGTGGAGACCCAAATTAATATCTCCAAAACAAGAATACTTTAATTAATTACACCTTGAAGATCCACAACACGCTACCAACAACATGTCGGCCAGGAACAAGAAAAACCAAACATGTGCACAAAGATCTTCAACCACGAACTCTTTGAATAATGTGGACATACCAAAAAGATAGAGAATAATCTAGAGACACCACATAACACCAAGAAACAATAGAGAATCATCTGCAACAACTTAGAAAACAAGAATTACACAAACTTCATTCAAGAACACTGACAGAGACCAGCAACACACTGTCAGACCACATCATACTCAAAACTTCACACGGACCTCTGAAACTTTCGATAGATGATCTAGAAAAATTCAACATTAGACCCTTAGATCCACATTATCTAATCTTCAATGTATAGAACACAACGCATTCTTCACCTGCACAGTTCCACTGAGAACTAGGAATGCTTTCTTTTACAATTTTCTCAATATCCTCGACATATACAGTCTTCAATGCACCAAATTCTAATAGTTTTGACATCAATGACAACCACATATCAGCAACCATATCCACAACATCCAACATCCACATGAGAATATTGCTCTTCCCTTGATGAATGATCTTTGGTTCCTCTCTCATCTGGAAATGTTGTTAAATCTGCCTCTTGACCTGCTACCCTATCTCTTCCACTCTTGCAATGAGATGCCTTCTTTCCTCCCATTGTGTGCTTGAGATCACTCTTTTTCACTTGCAACTTATCTTTGATCCCTTCACTCTTCCTTTTCAATTCTTCCATCTCATGCTTTACCCCTATATTTGTTGCTTTATCAGGTTCATAAACCTTTGATTTGATAGAAACTGAATGACCACTATCCTTGTCTGAAAACAATGAAATAAACACCCTTTCCATCACCATATCAACATGCTTCTCAAACCAATCTTGCATTCCCAAAATCAATTCATCCTTGACCTTCAACAAAATAGATTTTGACATCAACTCAACATCATTTCCCTCCAAAATCTAATTACTCTTCATGTTTGCTTCCTTCACATCTCCAATTCTAGGAGTGGCTGCAAGGTTCCTATCCTCCTTTTCCTCTACCTTTACAAACTCTTTTCTACCAACCATCATTATATTGAGTATTTTGTTTGTCTTTATCCACCTGCATCAACAAGGGTTAGTATAACAAATCCTTCAAGAATTATCTATAAATATTTCTGCAAATGTTCCAAAATGCACAAAAGATAAAAGTCAAGGCCTGCTAGTGAAAACATTCAACAACTACCTAACACATCACATAGAATCCTATCTTTGTACCCTCCTATATTGAACTCCATCCAAGCTTTCTCATTAACCAAAACATACTGACCCTCATTTAACCAAGAAACTTTATAAGGAGCATCATGTGGTATCCTAGGAAATTTAAGTTTCTCAATCATCTCATTAGAAACCATGTTATCTGGTGCAAGAGCATCCTTGGTTCTTGGCAATCTTGCATCAACCAAAAATATTTTCTTTCAATTTTTTTGTTCTTATTATGTTCTTGCTCAGTTCATGTTGGTGGATTCATCATATTCACTCACTAGACCCTATGGATCTATGTTTTCGTCGTGGACATGTTCATTTTCCTTACTCCAAGATTTGAGTCTGATTGGATCTTTTCCTGGCAAGTTATCGCTTCTGAATTTTATGGAATTTGCTTGAACAGGCACCAGAATAATTTTCAAACCTAACGGATAGTTCGATCTCATGGATCTTTCCCATAACTCGCGGATCTCGACGGTGTGATTCAAACTTTTCCATGGAGTGTCCCCGACCTTAATTATAGGTCCACACTTCATCCTATGCATTCACCAAGGAGTAATTCAAATTTGAGGCCGACCTATTCGTGCACACATTACATTTCCTTCATTGGAGATTGTAATAATCTTTGGCTAATGCGGATGATTCTAGATCTCAAAATGTGATATAAATCATTGTAATAGATCATTAGGAAGGCAGCGAGAAAAAATATTAGATCTGAGATGTTAGATTTCATATCGCATTCAGGAGAAAATAGGAATATGATATTTTGAACATGTTGTATCAGGCCCATGAGCCAAATTTGTAAGCCCGGATGTTGCCAGTTGTTTGTAATTGAAATTTCTTATAATCAAAGTGTTTGAATCTGCATTTTCCTCCAATTTATGTGTTACTTCTATTGTGCTACTCTTGCTGCATAGTCTGGATTGTTCTCTTTGAGGACCCTCTTACTGTGGCTGCACCAGATTGGTATCAAAGTGAGATTCAATCTGTGAGAGATGGCTATAATTTGTGGAGTCTTGTTGAAGATTTGTTGTGGGGTGGCAAACTGAGGATCTGACTTGCAGCTGTAGAGGACTTGTGTAAAGATGGCGAGAAGAAGAAATGTTAGAGGAAATGGAGCACGTGGAAATGTAGACCCAACTTTTATGGAAATGTTGAGAGGAATTGTTCCCAAATTAGATGGAGTTGAAACGGCCCAGAGGAGAGGTCGACCAGTTGATGATGTAAATGATGAAGAGGTAGAAGTACAGGAAGAAAGAGGAAGAGAAGAAAATCTTGGCCTAGATTAGGGAGAAGAGATGTTCATAAGAGCCCTAACTAGAGAAAATACTAAGCCACATTTCAACCCACTGGATTATAATGGTAAGTTGGATTCGAATGAATTGCTTGATTGGATAATGGAGATGGAAAATTATTTTGATTTTGAAGGTACCACTGAAGATAAGAAGGTAAAATTTTCTTGTACAAAGTTGAAAGGACATGCATCCCTTTGGTGGGAACATTTGTAGACAGATAGGAACAGAAGAGGAAAGGAGAAGATCAAATCATGGGATTAGATGGTGAATAAATTAAAGACAAAGTTTATGCATGTAGATTATTAGATCAGTTTGTTCTGGAAGTTGCAGAACTTGAAGCAGAAGGAGTCAAGTGTGACGGAGTATACTGAGGAGTTCTACAAGTTGAATATCAAATCTGGACATTCGGGGGATGAGATCGAACAAGTAGCCAGATATGTGAATGGTTTGAGGTCATCTATACAAGATGAAATCAGTTTGATTAAGTTGCAGAGTGTAGAGGAGGCATATCAATGTGCCCTAAAAGCATAAGAGAAGCTGAATAAAAGACATGAGAAGAAACAGAGAGGAAGAGGTGGAAGATTTTAGAGAGGAAGAATTTTTACTAGAGGAGGAAGAGGAACTTTTTCAGATCAGAATAAAGATAAGGAAGTCATCATACTGTAGAGGTGATGGGAATTCTTATCGGAGAGGATGATATGGTGGTTACTAGAATGAAGGACCTAGAAAAGATGATAAGGAGAAAAGAGTATTCAGGGGAACTTGTTTTAAATGTGGAGGAGGACATAGAGCATTTGAATGTAATCAAGGAGAGACAAGTAGAAAGACATAAAACAATAGAAGAGCCACCTTTGTTGAGGAAGATCATGTTGGATCATCTAACAAATTGAAAGATGGAGAGGTGTTGATGAATAGAAGAGTATTGTGTCAAGGTGATATGGATCAAGAATCGTTGCAGAGAAAGAATTTGTTTCAGACCATATGTAAGGTAGCTGGTAAATGTTGCAAAGTGATTGTTGATAGTGGGAGCTCTAAGAACCTGGTTTTTGAAGAAATGGTGACCAAATTGAAGTTGGAAAGATTGAAACAATCGATGCCCTATCAGATAGCATGGATTCAAGATGAGCATAATATACTGGTAAGTGAACAATGTTTGGTAAAATTGAAGATAGGAAATTACCATGGTGAAATTTTTGTGTGATATCATGCCTATGGATGTATGCCATGTTTTGTTGGGAAGACCTTGGCAATATGATAGACAGGCTATTCATGATGGAAAGAAGAATACATATACTATTGTTTCTAATGGGATGAAGTAGACTTTGTTTCCATTGGAAGATGTTCCTAGAGTTGAGGTTTGTATGAGTGTTAGGTTTTGTTTGGTCGATGGAAGGAGATTCCTGGATGGATTGAGACATGAGAACATGTGCTATGCCTATTAGAGTAATAAGTTATTTCACTTAATTAATTTAATCATATTGGTTAATTAATTAAGTCACTTATCACTTTAGTTTTACTTAAGCTAAACTTAGGCACATTAATAATTAATTATTATGTGTGCACACTAGGGTTTCCTTTTAGGGTTATGCATACATTGCTTTTATAAAGCAATTCATCTCTTGTATTTTCTAAATTCCTGAATATAATTTATTTGCACATCTTAATGCAAATTGCTCTTTCTTTTTCTATTTTTATCTTATGGAAGGTATTTTCTAGTTTGCATGTCTGATCTTGGTTTCTAACATAGTATCAGAGCCTTGATTTGCAACCCCTTCTCAGTTTTTTGGATAATTTCATTGTAGAGCACATTCGGGGTTCCTCGAGGGTTTCATGCCTTGAGCTTATTTATGAAGCATTTTGGATCAGATCGGGCATCTCCATTGGATTTAGAGCACTGAAAAAATTCAGTTTTAATGGCTCAAGCCACCATCGCGCCACCCAGCGGTGCCCCACCAATCCGCCACCAACCCTACGCAGCTCCCGCGGGCTCCTCCAAACCAACAACAGTCATATGGGGGACAGGGCGCTCTGTCCCCAACCCCTGACAACCCTCAACTCTAGCACCGGTCACATGGGTGACTAGGGGCTCTGCCCCAGCCCCCTTCCCGCCAGCCCCTAGTTGCGCATAGGACCAAGGGCTGAACTTTTTTTAGCCCCCAGGGCTGCATGTGGGCCTTATTGGCCAAATTAGAGCACTTTCACTAAATCGGGTGTAACTTTTGCATACAATGTCATTTTTTCACAAACGAGATACCGTTGGAAAGATGATTTCATCGCCAATCTAGTGGTACAAGAACATTTTCTTCTTTTTTTTTCAATTTTATTTTGAAAGCCTCTGAAGTAAGATGAAGTAGTTTTCACTTCGGAGGGCATATCTTTTGCCTCGATTATCCATTTTTCGCAATTCAAGCGGCAATGGAAAGATGATTCAATCCTCTACACATATATGAGGTCAATTTTTAATCATGGAGGTAGATGTTAACATTGTTTTGTGCATGCACTCTTTTTTATTTTTATGCACTAGGTTTGCATTTTCTCTTTAGTTTATGCATGTTTTGCAAGTTCTCCTTTTACAATCATGGTGTATTGTAATAAATGAACTATAAAGTTCCATCAAGGGGGATTCTTGCATAATAATTTGATTAGAGTGTAGTTTTATTGCATGCACTTTGATCTCATCTTCATATTGATGACAACTCGTATGAGTTGTATCTAGATTATGTAGTTTCTTTTGGCCACATCTTGCTCATAGCTTGACACATTTTGGTTTGCATCGGTTCACATCTCAAATTGAGAGCCTATGGTTAATGATATTGAATCCCATCATATTCACATCGGGTCACATCTCAGTTTGAGGGCCATTCATTTTATGGTTAATGTTCCAGAATCTTTATGGTACTTGTTCCTATGGATCAGTTTTAGTCACAGTTTGGCATCGGCATCGAGATACACATAGCTTCCAGATTCTTTCATCAAATCATTCCCTGATATGGGGGGCATCATTTATTCATCTATTGTTGCTTCATAGATTCCAGGATTGTTCCAGTTTGTGAGTTTTCCAATGTTCCTTGGCATCAGGTCTTTTGTTGCATTATCATGATTCCACCTGAGTCCTTCAATGAATCTCATGTGGTTTCTTGTAAACAGAGGTATATTTCCTTGCTTTCCAGCTTCAAGATTCAAGTGTTACTACACCAATGTTCTTCCAGTGCTTCTTTGCAGCAGGTCATCTCATTGAGGGGGGGTTTTGTCCCACTGGGTTTTCTCCTCTTTCCCATTCATTGTATTTGTACATGGGTACCTGATCAGGCCTTGTTGTTGGGACCCATCTTTGCTTTCATGCATATTTTCCTTAGTGTTTTAGCTACTTCCTAAGTTCATCTTAAGGGGGGGTGTTAGAGTAATAAGTTATTTCACTTAATTAATTTAATCATATTGGTTAATTAATTAAGTCACTTATCACTTTAGTTTTACTTAAGCTAAACTTAGGCACATTAATAATTAATTATTTATTAATTATTAAGTGTGCACACTAGGGTTTCCTTTTAGGGTTATGCATACATTGCTTTTATAAATAAATTCATCTCTTGTATTTTCTAAATTCCTGAATATTATTCATTTGCAATCTTAATGCAAATTGCTCTTACTTTTTCTGTTTTTCTCTTGTGGAAGGTATTTTCTGGTTTGCATGTCTGATCTTGGTTTCTAACAATGCCTTGGTTCTTAAGAAGGATGAAGACTTTAAGCATGTGGAAGAACAACCAAAAGAGATAAAGGAGTAGCTAATAGAGTATGAGGAGATCATTTCAGATAATGTACCTAATGGATTACCACCTATGAGGAGTATTAGTCATTGCATGGATATGATTCCTAGAGCTAGTTTTCCTAATAAAGTAGCACACTGGATGACACCTGTAGAGAATGAAGAGTTGAATAGACAAGTACAAGAGTTTTTGAGGAAGGATTTGATCAGAGAAAGCCTAAGTCCATGTGCAGTACCTGTTGTGCTAGCACCTAAGAAGGATGGAGAATGGAGAATGTGTACAGACTCTAGAGCCATAAACAAAATCATGGTGAAGTATATATTTTCTTTGCCCCGAATGGATGGCATTATGGATTGTTTGAGTGCAGACAAATACTTTACAAAGATAGATTTGAAGAGTGGATATCATCATATCAGAATCAGAGAAGGGGATGAGTGGAAGACAACATTCAATACAAATGAAGGATTGTATGAGTGGTTGGTGATGCCTTTTGGACTAAAAAATGCACCGAGTACTTTCATGAGGTTGATGAATGAGGTATTGAAGAAATTTTTGGGTAAGTTTGTGATTGTTTACTTGGATGACATCTTGATTTTCAGTAAGAGTAGAGAAGAAAATTTGTTGCATATATGACAAGTTTTGTAGAGGTTGAGAGAAGAGTAGTTGCTAATAAACATTAAGGAGTGTAGTTTCATGAAGGAAGAATTGGTATATCTGGGATTTGTGATATATGTGGATGGATTGAAGATAGATCCTGAGAAGGTAAGAGAAATTGTGGAGTGGCCTACACTAGATAGCATTGGAGAGGTAAGATCATTTCATGGATTGGCTAGTTTCTACTGAAAGTTCATTAGGAATTTCAGTTCTATTTGCAGTCCTATGATAGAAGCAATGAGAGGAGATAAGAAGGATTTTACGTGGAAATTTGGAGTATATCATATTTTTGAGTTGTTGAAACAAAAGGTGACCGAGTAGCTTGTGTTGGCTTTACCAGATTTTAGTAAGATATTTCAAGTAGATTGTGATGCAAGTGGAATTGCAATTGGAACAGTATTGAGTCAAGAAGGGAAACCTATAGCTTATTTCAATGAGAAGTTGAATTATGCTAGGAGAAGATATTCAGTGTATGATCAGGAGTTTTATGTCATAGTTCAAGCCTTGAAGAAGTGGAGACATTACCTGTTGCCCAAGGAGTTTTTGTTGTATACGGATCATCAGGCCCTACAATATTTGAACAGTCAAGGTAAGTTGAATCAAAGACACATGAGATGGGTATAATTCTTGCAAATTTATACTTTTTTTTTAAACATAGGAGTGGAAAGTCAAATAGAGTTGTTGATGCCTTGAGTAGGAGAAGGAATTTACTGATAGAGATGAGAGTGGAGGTATTAGGCTTTGATGAATTAAAGAACTTGTATGAGGAAGACCCAAATTTTGTGGAACCTTGGAGAGCTTGTAAATAGCCAGTCTTGGAGGATAGGAGTCAGTGGTTGGATTATTTCATATAGGAGGATATGTTGTTTAGAAGGAAACAATTGTGTATACCCCATAGTTCAATGAGGTACAACTTGGTAAAAGAAAAACATAGTGGAGGATTAGCAGGACACTTTGGAACTGATAAGATAGTAGCATTGGTGAGTGAAAATTACTTTTGGCCACAAATTCATAAAGATGTTAGGAAATTTGTGCAGAGTTTCAAATTTTATCAAGTTGCAAAAGGGACTAGTCAGAATGTTGGATTGTATAAACCTTTAACAGTTCCAGAAAGACCTTGGGAGGATATCAACATGGATTTCATACTTGGTTTGCCGAAGACACAGAGGGGTAATGATTCTATATTTGTGGTGGTGGATACATTTTATAAAATGGAACATTTCATACCTTGTAAGAAAACAACAATACATGCAATAGACTTTTTTTTCAAAGAAGTGGTCAGATTGCATGGATTACCTAGGAGAATTGTTTCAGACAAAGATACAAATTTTGTTGGTTAATTTTGGAGGACACTTTGGAAAAAGTTAAAGACAGATTTGAAGTTTAGTTCTACTTTTCACCCACAGACTGATGGACATACATAAGTAGTAAATAGGAGTTTGGGGAATTTGCTAAGATGCTTGGTTCAAGAGAAGACCGGAAGTTGGGATTTAGTCCTTGCACAAGCAGAGTTTGCTTACAATAATTCAATGAACAGGAGTACCGAAAAGACAACTTTTGAGATTATTACTAGAGTTCATCCTAGAGTTATATCAAAGTTGAGATACATCAGTATGGAAGACAAAAGGAGTGCAAAAGTAGAGGAATTTGCAGAACATATGAAGGAAGTTCATACTCAAGTGAAGGAGCAATTGGAAGATATGAACCAAAAGTATAAGGAGAAAGCAGATGAAAAGAGGAGACATAAGGAGTTCAAAGTTGGAGATGAAGTAATGGTATATTTGAGGAAGGAAATATTTCCAGTTGGCACATACAATAAGCTCAAGATGGGGAAGTTTGGAACCTATAGGATTTTGAAGAAATTTGAATCAAGAAACACATATGAAGTAGAGTTACCGGATGGCATGGGTATATTACCTATATTCAACATTGCAGATCTACATCACTACCATGAAGCAGAATTTAACGAAGACAGTAAATCAAAATTGGAGGATCAGTTTCCTAAATAGCAATCAGATGAGATAGAAGAGATTTTGGATGTCAGGGATGGAAGGAAAACTCGTGGAAGATAGTACAAAGAATATCTTGTGAAGTGGAAAGGCAGACCAGTGGAGGATTCTTCTTGGATTTCTCAGGATAAGGTAGACCATTTTGGTTTTCCTTTAGCCCCAACAAAGTGAGGGACTTGCTTTTCAAATAACCCTGGATGTCTAATGCAGAAGCATCCTTGGTTCTTGGCAATCTTGCATCAACCAAAAATATTTTCTTTCAGTTTTTTTGTTCTTGCTCAGTTCATGTTGGTGGATTCATCATATTTTCTCACCAAACCCTATGGATCTATTTTTTCATCGCGGACATGTTCATTTTCCTTATTCCAAGATTTGAGCATGATTGGATCTTTTTCCAGCAAGTTATCGCTTCTGGATTTTATGGTAGTTTCTTGAACTAGCACTGGAATAATTTTCAAACCTAACGGATAGTTTGATCTCGTGGATCTTTCCCATAACTTTCAGATCTCGATGATGTGATTTGAATTGTTCCATGGAGTGTCCTCGACCTTAATTATAGGTCCACACTTCATCCTATGCATTCACCGAGGAGTAATTCAAATTTGAGGCCGACCTATTCATGCACACATTACATTTCCTTCATTGGAGATTGTAATAATCTTTGGTCAATGCGGATGATTCTAGATCTCCAAATGTGATATAAATCATTGTAATAAATCATTAGGAAGGCAGCGAGAAATTTTTTTAGATCTGAGATGTTATATTTCAGCTCGCATTCAGGAGCATATAGGAATATGATATTTTGAACATGTTGTATCAGGCTTGTGAGCCGAATCTGTAAGCCCGGATGTTGTCGACTGTTTGTAATCAAAATTTCTAATAATCAAAGTGTTTGAATTTGCATTTTCCTCCAATTTATGTGTTGCTTCTATTGTGCTACTCTTGTTGCATGGTCTGGTGGTTGCACCATTATCTGTGCTTCCTGAATCAATTACAACCTTACATACCTTACCTATGCACTTACAAGTGGTTTTGAAGAGTGTCCTTTGTGATGGCTCCTTTTCCTTTGATGCTTTGATGAGTGTTCTCCTTACCACATGAGTGATTCTCCAACTTCAAGAGCAGCATGTTGTGATGGAGAGTTTACACTCTAAGTATCCTCTTCTTGCACCAATTGATTCCTTCTTTCACCTCCATGTGAACTAGAAGCTTGTCCTTCATTACACTACCATGCTTGGTGTCTAAATTTGTTGCATTGATAGCACCTTCCTGTGAATCCTTGTGAACCTCTTCCTTGACTTCCAAATCTGCCTCTAAAGTTTGATCTACCACCTTTAAATCCACCTCTTCCATCAACAACTTGGTATTTGTCCTTGTTTGCGTCTTCTTGACTTTCATACGATTGTCTTGGAGTAGAAAATGTCCCTCTTTCTTTATTATTGCTGCCTCTTCCCCTAGTTTATTTTCCTTTCCTTCTCTTTAGTTTTTCTTTATCCCTTATTGCCATTTGATAGCACTCCTCAACCATTCTTGGATTCGCCAAAGTTAACTCATCTTGAATATTGAATCTTAATCTACTCAAATATCTAGCAATATTCACCACTTCATCCTCCATGTGACCTACCCTTATACTCAACTTGTAAAATTCTTTAGTATAGGCTTTGACATCCATTTCCTTTTGTTTCAAGCCTTGAAGTTTCTTAAACATTTGAATAGCATAATCAGATGGTAAAAACTTACCTTTCAATTTAGCCACCATTTTTTCCCAAGAAACAATCTTTTACTTACCTTTCTTCCTCCTTTTAGATTTCTCATAGTCCCACCACAATAGTGCATGACCCTTCAACTTGGTTTTTGCAATCTTCACCTTTTGTTCCTCAAATACATCTTCACACTCAAAGTAATTGTCAAGTGTTGCAATCAAATATAAAATTTCTTCATCATTCAAATTACCTCCATACTTAGGTACATCAATCTTCATCTTGGGTTTATCTTCCTTGACTGCTCTCAGCAACTTAGCCATCCTCAGATCATCAGGATCCAATTCCTCTTCCTCTTCTTCTTCAGTCTCCTCTTCTTCTTCTTCGGAGTCATTCTCATCACCAATGACCATACCTCTTTTCTAACTTGTTTCCAAATCATCAAGCCTCTCTTTCAACTCTCACATCTCTCCAACATGATTTTCCTTCAACTCATTCACTTCTCTAGCAATGGTTTTCCCTTTTGGAGGCATCTTTGTTCACTTTTACTTCACACTTTCCTTCTTGTTTCACACTTTCTCTCCCTTCTTTAGATTAGACTTATGCTCTAATACCAATTTGATGTAGATCGGGGTATAAAAACACAAACTAACTCAATCAAACCCTTGATAAAGTCTTAACACCATAAACACAATTATTTCCTTCACAAATTATCACCTCTTCTTATAGCACAACAAACAAGGTTTTTCAAGAATAATTTCCAAACCCCATCTCATACCAAAAAAAAAATTATAGTTCTAGATACCCTTTTTGAAGTTTCAAAACATATCCAAAATTTAACTAGGGTTGTTTTGTAACATCACCTTCAAAAATCTATTGCTACGCTAGGATAAAGGCCTAATTAGGCTTGTATGATAAGGTAACTATTGGTTCTACACACTCCTAGCCTCCATTCTTCAAATAAACACCTTATACATTTCATATTAGGTCTACACATGCTATTCCAACCCTTACAAATCACTTTCCAAGAGTTTTATATCAAACCCTACCATCTATGCAACTTTTTCACCTAAAAACAAGAGGTTTTCACCCTAGGGCATCACCTATTCTTCATCAAACCTCCTCCCCTGCTCTTGAAAACACCATAAACTCAAATTAAAACCTACCTAACCCCATTCCATGAATTTTCAAGCATTTTCATTAGTGGAATGGGTCACAAATCATTTTTGTTGCTCTTGAAACCCCCAACCTAGGTTTTTAAGGCAGTTTTTAGAAAATCCACTGTAAAATCCTCAAAACTTAATGAAATCTTATGAGACAAAAATAAAAATTAGTCTAATTCAATTCTCCATCAATTTCAATGCTTAAAAGATCATCCATAGGTCGTATAAGGCCATACTATGGTCTATAGTAGGAAATTTCCCTTCAAAAACACAGAAGAATGAGCTTTGTTATTCAAAATTTCAAATTTTACACCATCAAACTCTTTCTTAATGTTCACAAGATTCTTTAAAATTATTACAACCAAAAACCAATCGACTACAACTACCTGTTAACTCCCAAACCATTTAGCTTCCCTTTTAGACCTTAACCTTTTTGTGCAACTTTACAAATTTGACATATGGACTCCAAACCACCTAAGACAACTTAAAAAAAACCTAAAAACATAGGAAATGGTCTTATAGACCTTATTACAAACCAAAAACATGACCTCTCATCACAAAACTAATATTTGCAGCCTTTAAGAGCCATGGTTCCCTACACCAGAAAATACCTTCACCAACATCTACACACCTTTGAAATTATTCAAAATTAGCAACCCATAACTTATTTTCTTCAAAAAACTAAATGTTTTGGAGAATAATTTGAAACCATTTCTTGACACTTTTCTCTCCATGCTTCCAAACTTTGTGGAGCTCCTCCTTTGCAATACAACCATAACAACTCTGTTTCCTACAACATCACATCTCATAGAAAAATATGGTAAGAAATCTAAAATGAAAATCGCATAGCATGATATGGTTACCTTCACAAACTTAACTCAAGCTTCTTGTGTTCTTCCCATCAATATTGTAGCTTCTTTCTTTTTTTGGATTGAAAGTATTACACGTGGACTACTGAGATGCATGATATTGAAATCATTACCACTTCCCTTGAGTTTCTTCCACTCTTGTACCTTCTCATGTGAATACCTCTTAATGGAGATGTCTTGTAACTCCTCATAAACACATAGTTGAGCATATGTCAACCTCATGCTCTCAAATTGAATGGAGCCCAACATTTGTGTTAAGGAAGCCCACATATCATTCCATAAACCATCATATCCTTCCACAATTGGATCTAAAATAAAAAGTACATCACGTGAGTTTTTTACCTTTTCAATTCCTTCCAAAGATTCTTTTGTTGCATCCTCCCAAGAGCCTTGAATTCCAATGTCTTGGTCAAGATATGTGACATCATTCTTCCACATAGTTTCCAACTCTATGAAATGTTGGATTCCTCTATCCAAGCGTATTCTTGGGAACATGTTACTGAAAAATATACTATTTTGATTTGGTCACTTGAAAATCAAAATGAAGATTATAATCCTTGCCATAAAATGTGATAGCATGCATATCTTTCATCACCAAAAATCTTGTTATCCATGAAACCTATTTCTTGCAAGAAGTCTTCAGATATGTGTCTACTCCCATTGTTTCCTTAAAAACTCCTCTCAACACCATATTTTTCCCTTCACATGTGTTCTTTATTATTCTAAAATGATGATTATGTAGAAATCCACACATGTAATGCAACTATTGCACACACATAACTATTTGAATACTCGAAGAGTAGAATGAATTACATACCCAATGTTTTAGTATCGAGATTTATATTCTCCTTAGTGGTCGCATCAAATTAAAATTGCATCCTCCATCATGATTTTTCTACACTACTTTGTCACCAACAACACCATGGTTGTCCCCATCCTCATGAACTTCTCCTTTACCCATTTTATGGAAAATCGAGTTAGTGTGTTTATGCTCACAACCAAGGCATATATTTCTTTGATCAAAATCAAGGCTGCTATATTCTAGTTCATAATCAAAACTAAACAATAACAAATATGATTTGTATTCAGCATCATCACCATACCTTTTAGCATTAGCTTCCTCAATGTTATCCCCCTCGCATAACTCCTGAGATGAAACTGAAACAACATCAGAATGAAAAGGGATAATTCATTCCAAAATAATCCCTCAACATGATTGGGTGCTGGCACACTTGGGTCCCAAGTAAAAGTGACCTGATTTTTGCCATCAAGGTGAAAGTATTCATTGTGCTTCTCATGTGTTATTTCCTTTTTGAAAGAGTCATGCTCTAACTTCCTAGAACTAGAATCTTCCTATGTTGATTTAGGAATTTCTGATAAATTCATAGTAAAATTTTCACTCACATAATGAAAATCATTAGTAGGATAAGGTTGAGCTATAGAATCCATCATGAAATTGTTTCCAACAATAGAGCTATTATATTGACCATTCTCACTTGGCACTAGCTCCTTCTTTTCCCTACTTAGATTTTCTTGAAATGGAAGCTCACTAGAAATCACTGAAATATCTTCTTTAATTAAAGAATCATTACCTTAAACCACTATGGCTTGGAGTGCCTTTGGATGAACTCCCTCTTCTTTTTGAAAATATGATTTTTCCTTATGCTGCATCATCACCATCCCCTCCATATCTTGATTTGTGCCTCAAGTGTTTCTATCATTTTCTCGGGTTCTTTAACATCTTTCAACCTTTTCTCTTCAAATCTATTAATTAACCTTTGACAAAATTCATCAAATGAATTTACCTAAATGTGATCTTGAGTGTCCATACCTTTGTACCACCAATCATGAGAAGCTCCTTCAAGGTGCAATATTGCATACTAAATAACAACTTGCTCCTCCATGGAACTAGAATAGTATCAGTCTTGCATCTCAAATAACCAATCTCTAACTGAGATCTTATTTGATCCATCAAAAGTAGGAGTTGAAGATTTAATGACTTTGTTCCTAAGATCTTTTCCACCTAAATTTGAATGTTTTCTATAACCCTTGATAACCACCATGTCCTGCATCTGAATGATATAGTCACGGTATGAAAAATATTTTTTAAATCCTTCATCTTGTTTAATATATGTTTCTCTCATGGCTGCAAGATCTCTAGCCAAATCTTCCATGTGATCAACCATCTTTTAAACTCCATTCCTTTTTGCAAGAAAATGATCAAACCCTCAAGTTGGAAAGATCATGGCTATGATGCCATTGTAATATCCCTTGTGAAATATTTCAATCAAATTTTAAGTCCTTTTAACAAGTTCTATGGTTAAATTTGCAAACAAGGGAAAACAGTGAAATTGGGTATGCTAAAAATTGCACCATTGAAGCCACAAACACTCCAAATTTGTATTGCAGCAACAAACAAAGTTTCTACAGAAATTTTGGTAGCATAATAGCCTGTAAAAACTTTGGATACTCTACAAATTTGTCCTTACAATATGCATAATTGCTACCAATTTGACAACTCAAATTACATCAAAATCCTAATAGATTTGCACCAAAAACTCTCTGGACATAATTCCAATAAATTATAGAGCATGAATACAAATTTTATGGATCTATTTATAATAGAAAAACAACACACAATAGTGCTACTCGCAACAAAAAAATAGCAGATTATAAATGCCAAAGAAAACACACCAAAATCCACAACCAAAACCCTACAAAAGAACACAATAAAATCCCTCTGAAAGCATAATTGCAACCCTTGTATGAAGTTGCCTCTGGAGACCTATAAACCCACTACCTGCAAGTCTCTATCTCCTTGGTTTATCAGCTTGGAAGATAACTCCTTGAATGGTTTCTCATCCTTTGAAGAAGAAAGCAAAATGATTTGGAAAAACACAAAGAATGAATCCATGAAAAAGTTGATTTTTCCCTTTAAGTATTCCATATACAAAAATCAAATTTGGGCGCCAAGATTTCATGCCAAAATGAGGGAGATAATTGTGAAACTCCTCTTTCCCAAATGGTTTCCAAAAATTAGCCATTTCCCTAATTATTGTTTTTTGACAATTGTTTCCATAAGTAATAATTTCTCACTTTTCCAACCAAAAAGTGCTCCATCAAAACTCGTGTCTAAATATGGTGATAAATTAAATATGATATTTATTTGATGATTAAATATTGTTTATTTAATCAAATCAACAAAAAAAAAATTAATCTCCTAATCAATCCAACAGTCTTGATTTACTATTTTTGGGCAACCACACTTACTAAAAATAGAAACTGCTATTTTTAGAAAAAGGGGACATTACATATAAACCTTGTTATTGTATGTGTATTTCATTATATGATGAAAATTAGATGGGACTCCTCCCATGACATGAATCCACAGTCTACCAAGAAGAATATTATATGAGAGAGAATCAAGCATGACATGGATAAAAGTAGGAAAAATTATAGGTCCTACCTTAACAAGTAATGTTATTGTTCCCAATATTTGTCTGCCAACATTATCAAAGCCACAAATAAAGATAGCATTGAGTTTAATGAGAAATGTATCAACACCAATTTTATGTAAAAGGTCAATGCTACAAACATCAAGACCTGATCCATTATCATTTAGAACATCTAATTCCATGTTGGTTAATGAAGAAAAAAATTATGAGAGTGTCATATTTATTTTGAATCTTAGGAGAAGGTCTCACTTTGATGGAAAATGATATCTAATTTTTTTGCATGCATACCATCTAACAAAACTGCTACACTATTCAGTTTAATAAAAGGTGGTAGAAAAAACTTTTGCAAAGACTCTTGGAGCATATCGTGGTATGTAGGTGAATTTTGTATTAATTCCCAAAGAGAGATCTTAGTTGGAGTAGCACTAATTTGCTCAAAAATATCATACTCATTACCACTATGTTGAGGAAGATGATGTGTAAGAGGACGAATAGGTTGTAGAAATGAAATTGATGGAGGAAAAACTAGCATTTGTTTAAATTTTGAGTATTGTATGTGTGAGCAACTGCATGATAATGTGGTTGTCCTGACATATTTTGTTGTATATGATTGTTTATATTGAGTTGTCTTACAAATTTTAAGATGTGACCATGAGGTTTAGGTTGGTTTGAAGGAACTCCAATAATGAGAGAAGGTTTAGCTTGTGGTTGAGGATTATGCAGAGGATAAATGATGATGAGTTATGGTTTTTTTAAGTCTATTCCCTTGATTAATCTTTCACATATAGAAATTTTATGAGTCTTAAAGGAATATTTTGTTGAGATTAATTCATTAAGGGCTTCATCTAACATATCAAAATGATCACTACTAAAAGGCTCATCAAATGTATGAAATTCTTATAGAAAGAGATCCAACATGATTGGATAATCTTAATTTCTCCAAGATGTTAAATATATCCCAAATATTTTCTTTGAAAATGGTGATAAAGTGTCAATTAAAATTTCAGGTTACTTATGTTTTGATTCCTTAAGGTGAATTGATCCAATACAATAGAATGTATGTATTACGAGACAAACTTCCAAAGACAAAGTTCATATATGAGTAGAGGGTATAAAGGTTACAATGTCATTAAAATTTGAGGAAATAATAGTAGGACAAGGGTGAGGGGCCCTAGTCTAGAAATGTAGGGTTTTAGAATTTTAAATGTTTGAATAGTTGAAGCAATATACCCAAATCTCTAACTGTGGTAGTCCAGGCCTAATATTGAACAAAACTAAGAAAAAATCAAGGTACCCTAATTTTCTTAAATTGAAAAGTAACTAAATGCAATGAATTAGGGTTTTAAATCATTCAAAAGCACTAATATGTTCAATCTTTAAATCCATAGATTAGCGTTCCTAGAAGACAACATATGACAAAATTTGATAAAAAAAATTGATATTATTGAAATATTAAAAGGAAATGCTTCAAATTTTGCAAAGATCGATAAATGTGGACTTTATTTTCTTTTCTAATTTAAATACATAAAAATTTACAAAATTTATTTAGATCTAATTGTTTTGAACAACAAATCATATTTAATTTTGTGCAATGAAATTCTGGAGATTGGGCAAATGTAAGATATGTTGGGTTCACCATAATGTTAAGTGGGAAAAGGAGATCCTAGATCTAACTAATAGATTAACCTAGATCAAACCTTCTTTGACTTAACATTGGAACACAAACCAACAAGGGTGTTAAGATTGGCTAACAACCTAATCTCCCTCTCATTATCTCCCTTTTTCTATCTATATTTCTCCCTCTCCCTCCCCTCTATCTTTCCCAAGTCAAAGCTATCTCTAGATATCTCTCCTTTCTATCCCAATATCTCCCTCTTTCTATCCTTATCTCTACCTCTCTCTCCCTCTCCCTGTCAATCCCTCTTTCTATATCTTTCTACTTCTCTCTCCTCTCTATATATGTATATATATACACATCTCTCTCTATCTCTCTCTCACTCATACACACGCACACACACACACACTCCTTCTCCCTCATCTCTCTTCCCCCCTCTCTCTCTCTATACCTCTCTCTAGCTCTATCTCCCTATCTCTCTCTATCTCTCTCCTTATCCCTCTCTCTATATCTCCCTATATCCATATCACTCCCTCTCCCTCAAAATTCTACTGCCCTTTGGACCTCTCCCCCATCTCCTTCTCTCTCTCCCCCTCTCTTATTCACTCCATCTCTCCATCTCTCCTACTCTATATCTCTATCTCTCTATTTCTCTCTTTATCTCTTGTTATCAGTATATTTCTCTATCTTTTATCTCCCTATCTTTTTTTCTCTCTTCCTATCTCTTTATCTCTTTCCATATCCCTCTCCATATCTCTATATCTCCCTCTATTTATATCTCTCCCTCTCCCTTTCTCTCTCCCTCTCTATATATTGAGCTATCTCTAACTCTCCATCTATCTCTAACTCATTTTATCTTCATCTCTCTCTACCCCTATATCTCTCCCTCTCTCTACCTCTCTATATATCACTTCCTATTTCTATTTTTATCTTTCTATCTCTCCCTCTCATTCTCTTCCTCTCTATATATTTATCTCTTCAACCTCTATCTATCCCTCTCCTCTCTCTTTATCTCCCCCTCTCCTCTCCATATCCCTCTCCTCCATCTCCATCTCCATTTCTATCCCCTATCTCTATCTCCTTACCCTTCTCTCTCGCTCTTCCCTCTATCTCTCCCTCTTTCTATACCTATCTCTCCTCTCCCTCTTTCCGTACTGCACATATAACATGGCCCCATTGATAATGAAGTCTGATTATCCTCTTGATTTAGAGGCTTTGTTGCGTTTAAATCCTTGTAATGGATGTGTTTATTTTAAGCTATCGCTTCCCCATCAACCTTTCCCACCTCTTCGGCGTACCCATTGCACACCAAGGTGCGATTGCTAGTTTAAATTTCAATGAATGAATGAATGAAAGATTTTAATGACGTCCACGAGACTAAACAGCCTATGGGACCGAGACACTCAACAACTTAGTTTGTCTCCAGAATCTTCTCCAGATCAGATCTCCTGCTATTAATTTTGACTAGGAGGCTAGCCGTCTGATTTATCTTATCCTCCTCAAATAACTGCTGCATATTGCCCACATCTGAAATACTTGAGTACTGATTACGGATATTTTCGTACGCTGTGCATTCCATGACGAAGTGCCACTCCGTTTCCACCACTCCCTTATTACAAAATAAGCACGTTCTTTCTTCCCAAGTTTCCTTAGGAGTCTTCCACCTACCAGTCTCACATCTAAGATGGTGGGACCCCGTTCTCAATTGAGCAATTAATAGCCTCGCTTTCCCTTTAATAGTTGCACCTAAATATGGTTTTTCACCATGTTCCTTAGCTGGGTTAAACTCTTTGATGTAATATGCTTTTTTTCGTCCGATCTGATTTGACCACATGGCAGTCCTGAATTTTTCCTTCACATAGATTTTTATTTCACTGTTGGTGTCAGGACACTCATGTAATTTGATGTTCCACTTGTTCAGCCACTTGATGTTCTGTTTCATCCATGTTTTCTTTCTTCGGACTAGAATCTCCTCCATAACCGTTTTGGGCCACCGGTGGTTATCCATGTTTTCAACCTTTTTTAGATAACTTAACAACCGGGTTATCGCTGAAGCTTCCAAAGGAAAAGCTCCCGCCTCAGCTAGCAGGATTTCATAAGGAACAGTAGCTTTAACTTTGAGATTATTTGTTATTAGGTGTTTCTGGATTCTTTCTATCTGTCTCCAACTGCACTTTGATGTGTTGCTTCCCCACACTTCGCACCCATAAAGCACAACCGGCGTGACAAGTAAACCAAAAAGGGTTTTCTTGGTTTTCCAATCCCAAAGTTCAGCTTTTCTACACCTATTTTGGAGCAAATAATAGGCTTTCCAACCTCCCTGTATCCTTTTCGTTCTACAGGTTTCCCAACTGAGCTTATAATGGAAGTCAATCCCAAGATATTTGTATTCTTTCACTATATCAAGTGGGCTGCCTTCAAAAAGAAAGGTATGCTGTTTAATTTTTCTATTCAATGAATAAATCATGATTTTGGTCTTGGATGTGTTCACTTGCATCCCAACTTCCTGACAAAAGTGTTCTAGGGCTTTTAGATGTTCTCTTAACCCATGAGCTGTTTTTGAGATTAGGATAAGATCGTCAGCATATAGAAGTAATTTTACTACATAACCTGCCAAATGGATACCATCCCCGCCTTCCTTGCTTAACCACGCTTCCAACTTATCAATGTATAGCCCAAAAAGCGTAGGGGATAGAGGGCAGCCCTGTTTAACTCCAATGTCACTGTCAAAACATTCTGACATACCTTCACTTGTTCTGATTTTAGCACTGACCTTCTCATACAGCCTATGAACAGCTGCTCTATATGCATTTGGAATGCCTAATTCTTCCATCCGAGACCATAATTTGTCTCTAGGCACTGTGTCGAAAGCTTTCTTAAAGTCTACAAAGCAACAATAAGCTTCCTCACCCTGGTTATCCCAAATTTTCTCAATCAAGTGTCTAAGGGTGATGCAGTGATCGATGGTAGAGTGCTTGGATCTGAAACCTGCCTGTCCCTTTGCTCTTTTGCCCTCATTTTCTGCCCATTTGCTGATCCTACGTTCAATCATGCTCCCAAATAGCTTGCCAAAGATAGAGTTGACCATAATTGTGCGATAGTTAGATGGGTTATTGATATCACCACTTTTAAATAAAGGGATGACCACACTGGTAGTCCACTCCATAGGAAAACCTTCCCGATTGACATTGTTGAAAATTCTTTTTATGTGAGGGGCAAGAATTTCAGTCCCCCATTTTAAAAATTCAGACTGTAGCCCATCTATGTCTTGTGCTTTGCCACTTGCTAAGTTCTTTATTCCTTGTTTAATATCATCCACATTGAATAATTCCGCTGGTGTGTTAATGACAGGAGGGTAGTCTTTCTCGTGGGCCCGCTCGTAAAGAAGTCTAGCATATTCTAACCATTGGGCATCTGTAATATTGTTTTCCACCACCTTTTTCTTTTGTTGCAATTCCCTCCAAAAGCCTTTAGGATTATGTTTCCCAAGAGTGATTAGTTCCTTCCTTCTTTCGTTTACATACTCTATTTTTTTGGACTGCACTAACTTTTCATATTTTTTCTTAAGCTCTTTGCCCCTACCTCTCTTCATTAGCGATCTCTTGGCTGCCTTACATTCTTCATCATACCACGGATTTGCCGGAAAAGTGTTTGCTGTCCCCATCTTGGGATGAGACCTTTTGCACGCATTTAATGCCTTGTGTATTATCGGGATCAGCAAATTATTGTGAAGGACATCAACCTTTTTTGCTGCTTTAGACTCCACATTATTTTCCAGATCATGGAAATGTTGCTTAAGAGCAGCATTGAATAATTCTCTATTTTCCTGATTTATGAGGATTTTACCCTTAGGAAGGGCTTTTTTTTGCGTGTGCATAACCTGCTTGTTGTGTTGGCTGATTGGTGAAATGCGTAGTTTGACCCGAAGAGGTAAGTGATCAGATTTCATCCCGATAGGGCAGTCCTCAATATCAAATTCCAACAGTCTAGAACTAAAACTCTGGGAGCAAACCACGTAGTCCACCACACTCTGACCATTATATGTTTTGCAAGTAATACCTCCAGACCTCGGCCAATCCTTCATACCATTGCATATAACCATGCCAAATAGACTACAAAGCCCCAATAATTCTGTCCCAAATGCGTTGATAGTGCCATTACCATCCTGAGATGATCTTTCCCAATGGAGACCACCTCCTTCCTCTAACCACAAAGGATTGTTCTCCCCTTTGGTTTCATTGCTCAACTGAAGAGATTGGTTATTAGCTGTCCTTGCATTAAAGTCACCCATTAAAACCACATCTCCAAGTGTGCTAAAAATAGAGATATCTTTTTTTAGTGATGCATACGGGTCTTCGTTGTCTAAATTTCGTTTCTTATAAAACTTTGAATTTTTTGGAGCAAAGTAGCAAGCGGCTAGACTAAAAGTTACTCCATTTTCTGTTATTTGCAGCCATATGTACTGTTTATTTGTGTCTTCTTTTGCCAATTTAACAATTCCCTGCCACTTTTCATCTATTAGCACTGTAACCCCTCCATTGCCTTTGCCTATTTCGTTACCTTCATTCCAAACTGACACTTTTTTATACCCTTCGAAATCTGGTACTTTGCAGCCATCATGTTCATGTGTTTCTGTAAGAATGATAATATCCTTTCCTTCCGCTATGGGCCCCAATCCAGGTCCTCTTCTCCATGGATATCCTCTACAATTCCAACTTACAACATGCATATATTCCTGTGGGGCCACTAATTCCTATTTCTTGTTTGAGAACCGATCACTAATTTGAGCTTTCCCATTCTTCAACCAAGCCCATTTACCTTCATTTCTTGCTGTTTTCACTTTCTCCCATTCTTTCCTTTGTTCTTCTTGCTGCTCAAAGGTCAAATCTTCATCTAGATAAATATGTGTGCCTCTAAGTAGCCCTCTGTTTTTTAGAATCTTATTTTTGTCTTCAATATTTCTCAAGATGACTCTTACATGTCTATCTTTTCCTCCATCTACCTTTTTTCCGATTCTATTAGCTTGCTGAATATGTCCTGTCCACTTCAACTTATCGTTTAGGAAATTCCTTGTTAGAATGTCAGTTCTCTCCGTCTCTCCATAGTCTCTCAAACCTTTAATAATTATGTTTGCAGCCTTGCTTTGTTTATCTTTTTCTTCCCTTAGCTGCCTTTTAACTTGTTTTTCAATGATTCCTTTCTGCTCATTTGATGAACTATTCACCACTTGTGACCATGATTTGGCTTCTTCTATCTGATCCCTTAACTGATTCTCTTTTGTCTCCAAGTCTGCTAATGCTGATTGAATCACCTTTAGTTCCCTTATGTTTTCTCCTCCCTCAATTACTGATTTATCGCTTTTTGTTGTTTTTAATTGGGCTAACTCTTGTTTTAGAGTGACCAATTCTTGCTGTCCCCCCTCCATGTTCACTTGCAGATTTGATATTTGTTCTTGCAGCATTTTATTGTCCTTTTCCAACCTGTAATTTGCCTCGGTGACTATTTTAAACCTGTTGTCTTCGTATATCCCCTTTGTTTCTAGAACATCGAGCCTACTTTTCATTCTCATGAGTTCTTCTACGTATAACCCTGATGACCATAATAAGGGTGAGGACGTAGGGCTGTAGAGTTCTTGAGATGCATTTTCAGCAACATTCTTGTTTGCAGTGAACTCTTTTGTATTGACCATGCCCTCATCCAGCTTGTCCATGTTTGGCTTGAGGTTCCCTATGTCACCTATTAACTTCCCACTGCTTTTGTGCTCTGCTTGGATTGTTTGCTCTTCTTTCTGGGGTAACAAACTAGATATGTCTGCCTTGTTGTTACCTGCTTTTGGCAGAATCAAAGTAAATTTTTTCTTTTGGTTTTGTTTCAGTTTTCGTTTTTGAGCCAACCTCCGCCTTAGAATCCCATTGTATTGTTTTGCATTTACAAAGATCAGCCTTTCTTCTGCATTTATAAGGTTCAGTATGCTTGACAAAGGCGATCTCGTTAGCAAAGGTGCCAACAGGTTCGCTAAACCCCCGTCTTGAAAAGTGGTCCACCCGTTCGACCGTTGAGGAGTGTGAGAGCTTGAAAATCTTAGACCCTCTTGACCTAGAAGATTCAAGAGGTCATTCAGTTGCACTTGAGACTTACTTGCCATTTTATTGTTACCTACAATGCATTCTAGTGTCCCCATTTGCTTTGATATTGAGTTTGTATTCGAGGTTTGTGGTCCTCCTGTCGTGACACTCAGACATGCCGTACCTAGGTTTTCCCCCATTTCCACTTATTTAACTGTCATGTGTTAAATATAGTATGTGTTTGCTGTGGGTTCCAGAATATGCGGGTATTGTGTTGAATATGGAATGTGTTTGCTGTGGGTTTTAGAATATGCCAGTATGCCAGAAAGGAGACAAACAAACTTATATCTTATAAAGAAAACAAATAAAAGTAGAGAAAGCGACTGGTAGACCTGTTTGATCGCACCCCACTTTTCCACTTTGTCCTTTCGGGGCCCAGCCTCTGCTTTGTTTTGTCTCTGCTTTGTCTTTTAGTCTACTTTTCCCGACAAAA